>JAYESA010000004.1:306739038-307044038 GCA_036927795.1 Iris macrosiphon
CCAGAATCATTATCAGTAAGACTAAATATACTTACTGGCAACGGTATCGTGGGAGTCGATAGAGTTTATGCCTCGTGTTGAGTCATAGTGTGCGGGCAAGAGTTTTTCGCTAGATTGATAGAATTTTTTTGGGAGATTATGACGTCGTCTTGGGCATTGATTGGTTGAGTGTCCGGTACACGATGATAGATTGTCATAATGGCAAGGTTATCTTTCATATCCCTGGTGAGAAAGAATTCTCATTTTCTAGAGGCAAGACGGAGTTTTTATCAGCGATCATGAGGATGGCAGTAATAGAGGCAGTAAAATTCTTTAGAGTTGTTAATGAATTCCCAGATGTATTTCCAGAAGAACTTCCAGGCATGCCACCAGAAAGAGAGAGTCTACAGGATGGCGATTTTAGAGTTAGAAGTCTTGTACCGGATGATAGAAGAATTCAGAGCCAAGGGATTCATTCGTGCTAG
Source organism: Iris macrosiphon (assembly GCA_036927795.1). NCBI lineage: Eukaryota > Viridiplantae > Streptophyta > Magnoliopsida > Asparagales > Iridaceae > Iris > Iris macrosiphon. Next base: position 306,739,503 of record JAYESA010000004.1, read on the forward strand.
TGGATCACCTTGGGGAGCCCCAATGCTACTTGTAAAGAAGAATGATAGAACATCATGATTATGTGTTGATTATCGTACCCTCAATGCGGTAACCATCAAGAACAAGTATCCCTTGCCAAGGATCTACGACTTATTCAATCAGCTTAGTAAAACAACGATATTTTCCAAGATTGATTTATGGTCGGGATATCACCATATCAGAGTCAGGGAGCAGGATATACCCATGACGACATTTAGATCGAGATATGGACATTGGGAGTTTCTAGTAATGCCCTTTGGAGCAACCAATGCGCCAGCAGTGTTTATGGATCTCATGAATCGTATTTTCATGACATACTTGGACAAGTTCGTGATAGTGTTCATTAGTGACATCTTGGTGTACAGTCGAAGTGAAGTAGAGCACGAGCAATATCTTCGCACTATTCTTCAAACTCTCAAAGAGCATAAGTTATATGCCAAGTTCAATAAGTGCGAGTTCTGGCTTGATCGTATTTCATACTTAGGGCATATTATTGCTAAATGAGGAGTTGAAGTGGATCCCCAGAAGATAGAAGCCATTGAGATGTTGCCAGTTCCCCGAACAGTTGCAAAAGTTTACAGTTTTCTGGTATTAGCAGGATATTATCGGCGCTTCATGCCAGACTTTACTAGAATTTATGCACCCTTGGTGCAGCTAACACGGAAAGATGTGCGCTTTGATTGGACATATGAATGTCAAACCTCTTTCGAGAAGCTCAAACAGAAGTTAATCACGGCACCTATTTTGACTCTTCCAGACGGAATATGTGGTTACATCGTATATTATGATACGTCAGGTAGAAGATTATGATGTGTTCTTATGCATAATGGCAATGTTATAGCTTATCCATCTTGGCAGCTTCGAGACCATAAGAAAAATTATCCAACGCACGACTTGGAGTTAGCATCAGTTGTCTTTGCACTCAAACTTTGGAGACATTACCTCTATGGAGACCGAGTAGAGATTTATACTGATCACAAGAGTTTGAAGTATGTCTTTACTCAGAAGGATCTCAATATGAGGCAGAGAAGATGGCTAAAGTTGATGATGAACTATGACCTCGACCTTCAATATCACCCTGGGAAGGCCAATATTGTAGCGGATGCCTTGAGTAGGAGAGCAGGAGCCTATTTCTTGACAACGCAACAAATTTTTTTATAAGATCTTTAGGAGATAGGCATAGAAGTAGTATTACCTGGCAACACAACATTGATGGCTGGTCTGCAAGTTCAGTCCAGTATAATAGAAAGAATCAAGGTAGCACAACCAACAGATGACAAGCTTTAGCGTCTCAGAGCAGGGTGTGAGGTAGGACGTAGACTAGAACTAAGCATTCACTGCGACGGAACTCTCCGTTTTGGGAATCAACTTTGTTTACCAAGTGGAGACCTTCGTCGCAAGATTATGGCAGAAGCTTATAGTTTGCAGTATTTAGTGCATCCCGAAGGAACAAAGATATACAAAGACATTCGTTAGCATTTCTGGTAGAACGGAATGAAGAGATAAATAGCTCAGTTTGTCTCTCGATGTTTGGTCTGTCAACAAGTTAAAGCTGAGCATCAGAGACCCGCAGGACTTCTTCAACCTTTACCAATTCTAGAGTGGAAGTAGGAGCATATATCAGGACTTTCCAGATCCCCAGCAGGAAGAGATGCTATTTGGGTAATAGTGGATCATCTCACGAAAGTTGTACACTTTCTTCCTTTTAGAATTGGCCAGTCCACAGAACAGTTAGCTGAGATGTACATGAGACAGATTATCAGACTACATGGTGTGCCAATTAGTATAGTCTCGAATAGAGATTCCAGGTTTACTTCTCATTTTTGGCTAAGTCTTCAGGATAGCTTAGGTACCCGTCTAAAGTTCATTACAACGTACCACCCGCAGACAAATGGCCAGTCAGAGCGTACCATCCAGACTTTAGAAGATATGTTTCATTCATATACCCTTGACTTTGGTGGTTCATGGGAGGATCATTTGTACTTGGTCAAAATCTCCTATAACAACAGTTTTCAAGCAAGTATCCAGATGACACTGTTTCGAGGCACTATAAGGCCGGAAGTACAGATCTTCGGTAACATGGGATGATATTGGCGAGAGACAATTGCTTGGTCCCTAAATGATAGCTCAGACAGTTGAAGTAGTCAAGCAATTCCGGAAGCATATCAAAGTAGCCCGATATTGTCAGCGTCATTGGGCTGATTCGCATCAGCGACCTCTTGAGTTTTCTATCGATGACCATGTATTTCTTTAGATTTTGCCTACCCGAGGAGTCATCAAATTTAGTGTGCGCAAAAAGCTTAGTCCTCGGTACATAGGTTCGTTCAATATTCTCGAGTGAGTAGGAGATGTTTCCTATCGTCTTGCTCTCCTGTCGTCGCTTAATGAGATACATAATATTTTTTATGTATCCCAGTTTCGACGGTATATACCGGATATGATTCATGTCCTGGATCATTCAGAATTGGTTGTTGGTACCGACTATTCGTATGAGAAAAGTCTTGTATCCATTTTGGACCGGAGGGAGAAGATTCTTAAGAACTGGGCCATTCGTTTAGTCCGAGTTGCTTGGGGGCATCACTCACCGGACGAGTCAACTTGGGAGCGCGAGGATGATATATGAGCTAGATACCCATATTTGTTTGACTCGTGAGGTATATTTTCTCGTATATCTCGTACCATGATCTTGTCTTATGCATGCTTGTCTTGTTCTAGGTAGTTCGTATCATGTGATTGATAATCGTATGGTCTTATTTATTGTATTACCCGTCTGATCTCTAGAGATACCTTGATAGACCCGGTGCCTTGTTGAAATTTCGAGGACATAATTTTTCTAAGGAGGTGAGAGTTGTGAGACCCGTTTCACTATTTTAGTATTATTTTATTTTATCTGGTATATGTGTGTTATAGCTGTATATGGCTTCCCGTGTAATTTATGGATTTTCTAGCTGCTTTTATATAATTTCTAGAATTGTGAATAGTGTTAGTCACCATTTGATATATATAGCCTTCCCTTTTCCCTCTCCTTCTCATTATTCTTCTTTACCTTATTTTCTTTATTTTCTTCTCTCTCTCTCTCCTCTCCTCTCGTTGGCCGAATCTTAGCCCCAGCCATGAGCTTGCCTTGGGTAGTAGTGGTAGTAGTTTAGTAGTAGGTTTAGGCAAGTACATCTTGCCAATGAGGAAGAAATTGCTATATTACGTTTATTTAGCTTTCGTATTTTTTATTGCTCTATATTGTTCTTATGAGTTTCTCTACATGTTTACTTCTTATTATTTTCGGTTTTGATATCTTGGTAGGAGTAGATCTGAATTCTAAGTTTTGGGGAGTTCATGAGTTTACTTGATTTTGATCTCCTAAAACTTGATGTTTCAAAAACTAGTAATTCCATGTTGATGAGCACTTGATTTCATATGATTTTGAACTTTACTTTGCTGGATTCAGACTTGAAATAAGGATTTCATGGAAAAAAATAAGTTTTCAGACTGAGAGCTTTTTTCATGGCTGAAACTTGCTGATATGGGACGAAGAAGTTCCATATGTCCCACTTGCTCCAAGTCAGCATGCGGCCATCTTGTTGGACGCATGACTGAATCTGCACATGCGTCCCTTGGCAAAATGCATGAAACTTGAATGAATAAAAGTTCTATAAGTTCAAAAGATTTCATGTGGCCAAGAGGAGCATGCGGCTGAGTCATCCATGTGGCCCAGACTATGCGTTCCTCTTTTCCTTGAAAGTATGACTCAGCACCACCTTGGCACGACTTTCATGATTTTGTCTTTTTTCTGACTCTATTTTCTTGACTAGTCACATCGGTCACTTCTCTGACACGGCCAGTCACATCAGTCACTTTCCTGACCTTACATTTATTGCCTGTTACTCACCGTGTCCCGAGGAGTGGACTTTGCATCTTGCATACGGCCATCTCTCCTATACAGCCAGTGTGTTACATGCGGCCAGCTCTTGCATGCGATCAGCTTACCCCATGTGCCTATGATACTTGTAGTAGCTTAGATTCTTATGATTTGTTCTCTTATGGTTTAACTATTTCCATTGTTTAGCCTATCTGTTTAATTGTTATGTATGCAAGCTTTCTCTAAATTGTTTATAACCCAATTTGTGACAACCCGACAGAACTTAAAATTCTCTGAACATGGATTGTATTGACACAGTTAATCTTGAACTCCCGACATCTAACATGTACTGATACTCCTGATAGTGGCTCAACGAAGCACACTCCTGACATGCTAGAATTAAACATGGATTGTATTGACAATATTAATCTTGAACTTCCGATACCATACTTGTCCTGATATTCCTGATAATAGCTCATCGTATCGAGTTAACCCGACATGTACCGATACTCCTGATAGTGGCTCGACAAAGCACACTCCTGACATGATAGAATTTTCTGAACTGAAATGCTTAAATTGATAAAATAAATTCTCCTGGTTGATTTTCTTGCTCATGTCCTGAATATACTTGTCAAGCTACTGTCATGTCCTGTCCTGTATCATGTCTAAGATAAATTCCTGAGCACCACGGTCAAAAATTCTTAATAACTTATCCAGGATAACAACTAGAGTAATGAATTAGAGGCATCTAGAGAGATTTTTTGGCTACATGCAATCCCGGTATCCCAGCGATACCTAATGGATTTGGACATCTCCGTCGTGAGGGGCACACTTCCAGCACGTCATCGAGTATTGTATTTACCTGTAAATTACTATACCTGATATAATCTATTATATGTATCTTTACGCCTGGATAAACCAGATAGTCTGTAGGGCATATAGTTGTATAGAATCTCAAACTGCATATGTTAGTAACTAGGACTGTGATAACCCTAGTTAGCTAATGATAGCAAGTCGTAGGGTATGATTTGCTGTGATTGCTTGATTTCCAGTCTAGTCATGTCCTGATTTGTCTAAACAGCTGATCCGAAAAACTATAACCTGAGTACTGATTTCAGATATCCTTGTTTAAATACTTCATAACCGTTTAACTGTTATTTTACTTACTGCACTTATTTAACTGTTCCTTGTGTTATTTTTTACTGATTTGTTTGCATGCTGGTTTAGTTCCTAAGTTGGCTCCCTTGTGATACTTGCTATTTTGGGGTCTGACCCCACTGGTTTTGTATGGCCAGATTTTGGAGCAGGACCGCAGGATCTCTCGTATTTTCTGCCTCAAAATGGTGAACAACATGAGCACCCGAGGACGAGTGAGTTTCTTCTTTACCACCAACTTGATCTTGTACTTATACTTTTGAGACGTTTAGCCACCGAGCACGTGTTAAGCTCGTATTTTGGAACTTGACATTCTAGCCCGAGGGCCTACATGTAAAGCATATTCTAGACTATAGCTAGAGTTGATCATGTAATATTGTACTCTTGCTAGTTCTTCAATTTTGTAACTAGTTTCATGATCATCTGTGTATGTATAATTTTGGACGCCTTATTATTATATGTTTGGTGATCATACATCTTGTAACTTGTTGCTTGCTTGAGATTGATACACCTAGGACACGACCTAGGAATGACTGTTGGATTGTAGAGTAAAACCCTCACATGTCTAGACAGCCATGGCCGTATCTCGGAGTATTGAGTAATTTGGTGTACATAGCTGGCTTTGTTTGCCTCCACTCTCCAGTATTATGGTTCTAAGGCATGACACACCCTCATCCTTCTCCTCCCGCCACCGCCGCCTCCTCCTCCCCCTCCTTCTCCTCCTCTGGCGGTTGGGGTTGGGATTAGGGTTAGGGTTTGGGACAGGAGAGAGGAGGGGTTGGGCTGTCCTGAGTAAATTTGGGGCTGTCATGAGTAAAAAATACAAAAATCTGGGTTGTCCTGAAGTAATGGGCTGTCCTAAGCAATTTTTTGGAGTGCCTATAGAAATGGCCTTATAGTTTAAGAGTTCATTTTTGTTCACCCACCAAAACTAGGGTATATTTCACCCTCCAATCAAGTGTTATCACGTCATATTTTAGTAGTCAAAACCACTTTGACTATTCACAAACTCTTTCCAAAGTAATTTTAAGTTGCATAAAAATGTGACATGATAATAAATCGCAGATGGCACGTTGAGAGAGAAATGTGGTTGTTCACAAAACTCTTTACAAAGTGGTTTTAGGTTTATGGTTTTATGTATGGTAAAGAAAATGAGTGTGTGAACTCAGTACAAGGAAAGAGGGGAGGAGGGATGATCGATTCATAAATCGCGGACGATGTGGTGAGAGAGAAATGAGATTACGTTAAGGCTGTGTCGATTGCTACTATCTACTTGTTGCAGTCGGACGACGTGGAGTAGAGATTGTCTTCACCCATTTAAAATTGTTCGGTTGGGATTAGAGGAGGGGTGATGGAACAGGATAAAGAGAAAAGAGGGGAGAGGGACACGTGGCGAAAAGTTTTCGTAGAATGCGTGCTTAGAGGGAGTAGATAAATTTGGATGGAAGCAGATTAAAACTGTGAAGGCCTCGCCGGTGCACCTCATTAGGAAAGTGACGTTAGTTGTATGTTGATTGCAGGGTGTTATTGAGTAGGGGTGAGCATTCGGTTTATTCAATTGAAAATGAAGGTCAAGGTACCGGCTTGGACAGTTGGACAGCTTGAAAGAGGCTTGGCCGGTGAGATGACTGAAGACCTTCTGCTGAAAAACATTCTCATTCCACCTCAGATTCATGAGACTTGTTTCGTGAGAAAGATCATGTATTGGCGAATAAGTTGGATATGAATTAGTTGGCGAATCGGGGTCATATCTAGTATTTAGAGTTTGCCTCGATTTGGTACCGCTCTCGAACCAAAATAATCAAAACCGAATAAACCGAAATTCTAAAAATATAAAATAGAAATCGAACCAAAATTAGCCAAAATTGAAATCGAACTGAACCGAATAAGCTATTCGACTATTCGGTTTGTTCGGTTGAACTATTGTTTTTGTTTAATGAATCGAACCTAGCGTTGGAATCATTATTAAATTATATTAAAAGTTATAATTTTATATACACATTTGTTGTATTTTAAAGTTGGATTTCAAAACACACACACACACACACACACACACATATATATATATATATATATATATATATATATATATATATATATATATATATATATATATATATATATATATTGTTGTTGTTGTTGTTTTTAAAATATATACATTTTAATCACAAAATATACATAGAATAAGGGTATTTACATAATTGTATAAATCTTATTCAGTTTTTAATTTTGGACCAAAATCGAAACTCAAAGCTGAAACCGAATAAAAAAAATTAGTATTTTCAAAACCGAAACTGAACCAATTTTTTTTAAACCGAACCAAATCTCTTATTCAGTCCGGTTCGGTTTGATTTTTGGTTCAAAATCGAATAATGCTCACCCTAATTATTGAGCCGAGCTTTGAGCGCAACAACGGTTCTCTATTTTGGCTTTCTAAAGAAAATAAAAATAAAAGAAATTTTGACTTACCCTCTACTTTATTTACCCATATTCAGGGTGCACCCCACTGTTTTTCATAATCTATAAAATTCTCCACTTTTGACGGAAATTGTCTCTTCCTAACAGTCAACTCATTTGATTTATTTTTTTGGACAAAAATATTCCCGTCTTCTCCCTCACCCCCCCCCCCCCCACGCGCGACCGCCGCTGCCGACCCCGCTCCCCTCTCTCCGCCACTGCCCCAGCCCCCCTCTCCCCGCCCCCGCTCGAAATCTCAAAGGTCGCCTCAGACCTCTAGCTCCCGCTCCTCATCGACCCGGAGGAGCTCCTCCACAACTTCCACTTCCTGCTACTCCAACGACCTACCTTCTCCACCTCCTTCAAAAAAGTAACAATTATCCATGTCAGAGAATCAGCTAAAAACTCCAAAATTGAAAGAAAGATGAGAATTTGGTGAGCAGAACTGGAGCAACTCATATTGTCGTCATCCTTGATGTGTAGCTGCTTCTTGAGGTATACTATTGATTTGATCCACTCCTTCCCAGTATGACCCATCATCTTGAAATCAAGTAGAGTTGGAATAAGAAGGAAGGAAGGAAGGAAGGAGAGTTGTTAGTTCTTGGTAAAAGAAGAAGAAGAGGACAAAGTCTAGAGTAGACTTTATCGGGAGATTAGCAGGGTCGGTGGCGGGGTGAGGGGGTCGTCAGCGACCGCCGCGGTGGGGAGAGGGGGGTAAGAGGAAAGAGGGAGAAGATGAGGGTATTTTTGTCCATTTTTTTGTCAAATGGATTGACCGTTACTTTTGGACGGATTTCGTCAAAAGTAGGGGGTGTTGTAGATTATAGAAAAACAGTAAGGTGCATCATGAATATGAGTAAATAAAGTGGGAATAAGTCAAAAAATTCAAAAAACAACCCTTCCTATAGTTTTGCAATATATTTGCAAACACGAGCTTGATTCGGAAGTCGCTATTTTAAACTAGAAATGTTAATGAACTTGAATTACGGACAAGCTTAAGTTTGAGTTCACTTGTTTATCAACTCATTAGTTTTGTTCCAAACCAAAAGTACACAACTCAATAAACATACGATTTTTTTCAAATAAAGTAATAAATTATCATATAATTGCGCAAAAGGGGAGAGGTTTGTTGAAATTGCAGGGAGGGGGAGAACTCGCCAACTGAGTTGGCGGGCTCTGGGCAAGCTCACCAACTCAGTTGGCGGGCCCCTCTCCCCCCTCTCCCTTTGATACTCTTTCTCCTCGGAGACCCCCCCTTCTCCTCGGAGACCCCCCGGAGACCCCTCCCCCTTCTCCTCGGAGACCCCCCTCCCTCCCCTCCCTCCAAAAGCTCCCCTTTCTCCCTATAAATAAACTCCAACACCTCCTCCTCCTCCTCCTCACAGCACTCCTCCTCCTCCTCATACCACTTCTCCTCCTCCTCCTCACAACACTCCCCCTTCTCCCTATAATTTTTTTTGTAGATGGCTAACCAAAATAACGGTCGTATTCCCGGTGGACCGACTACCGACCTTATTATTAAGCAACGTGAAGACCACATATCTAGTCGGATATTTACTGGCGAGGTAATTTTTTAAATTATAAGTTTGCAAGTTAAGTAATTTACAACAAAATATAATGCATATATTTTTTATAGTTATACGACCATGAACTTGGTTTACGAACCCGGATCCATGTACATTGGTGGACCGAAAGAAATTATCGTACGTGGGAGCTAAATTCTGTCCAAAAGGCTTTGGTAGAATCCTTTGGATTCTACTATATAGATCGTGTTAGATATTTAATCCACGACCTTCATTTAGTTGTAAGTCTTGCGGAGCGTTGGTGGCCTGAATGTAACACTTTCCAACTCCCATTCGGCGAGATGACGATCACCCTATTTGATGTGGCAAATATACTAGGGTTACCTATTTAAGGTGACGCTATATATTTTGATCCGCACTTAAAGGGACCTGATCTGATCAGGAGGTATCTCGATGTTACCCCTCCATCTGGTATAAAAGACGGTAATTTTGTGAAGTTTACATAGCTTCGTGGCAACTTCATGGACCTACATCACACTATTGACGGGGTGGTTGATGTAGATGAAATGCGGGTATGTATTTTAATTAGTAAGATTTATTTATGACTTAATTTAGTGTTTATATAACACTTAATATTTTTAGGCCATTCGTTGCACTAGAGCGTATCTGCTCTGTTTATGTGGTGCAATTTTATTTCTCGATGCATTGAGAAATATGGTAAATGTGCAGCTTCTACCATTCTTGGATGATTTGACAAAACCTACTCAACATGCATGGGAAGCTGCTACTCTAGCCTTTTTATACGCAAATTTGACAGAATTTGTGAGATCCAGTCACAAGAGTATTTGTGGATGTATTTCACTGATTCAGGTATGAATGAAAGACCTAAATTAGTTAGAGAATTTTTATACGCAAATTTTGTTTGTACTAATGTCATATTTTTGTTTTATAGTTCTGGTCCTACGAGCACTTCTATATTGGTAGGCCCGTTACTAGCATTCTCAGTGATGTTGGAGTATTTCTGATTGCTATGCGATGGCCCACAGATGTAGTGGATTATCAACACTACCAATACAGGAGTGTATCACTTTATCGTAGCCAATTTGATACATTGCAGTATCATGAGGTAATTTTTTAAATATCTGATAAATATCTTTAAATTATTACAGTTTTGATCGTAGATAAACATCATATCTATTTGATATAATATTATTAAATAGGTTACTTAGTTACCTTACACATGTGAAGATGATGCTCCGGAAATCAAGAGGACATCATATTCGTTTAGTGTACACAGATCTTATATTATATATGATCGGTTCACCATGTACCATCCGACAGACCGTGTTCTTCAACAATTCGGGATGAGTCAAATAATTCCCGATGATCCACCGACAGTCGGTTATGAGGCAGCAAATGCAATACAACGAATCCTTGGTCTCGTTGCTGATTGGAATAATTGGTTCGAGAATTATAGTGTGAGGGACATGTCTCCCGGACTAAGATCTGCTGAGGAATGTAAGTTCTAATTTACTCATTATTCGTATTGATTTGGTGTAAATAGTTTGCTAAAATTTTATTTACATTATGCAGACATTGGTAACATGGACTATAGGCAATGGTGGGGATACCCTCTTATGAGCAACCGAGTATACCAATATGAGGAGCAAAGGTTCAAGAGTAGATCCGTAGATGATTCTACTTTGTTTGCTTTTGTCGATGGCATGCATGATTTGGTATGACTTCATTATACTTTAAAAATTATATATACATAGATATGATAAAAAAAAATTTACAAGTTTCATATTTTAGAGTGGTGTATACCAACAATATTTGTAACAACCTGAGATAAACCTTCCCCCACAAAGTCGATTTCTTATGGAGGAACTTGTGACTCGTGTTGATCATCTGGGTATTGGACGGGAACCTGAAATGCCTCCAGTACAATCACATCTTCCACCAGACTATCCGACCGGCTTTGTACGACAGAGACACTCTCGTCGTCATAGGAGGGATGGTACAGAGGGACCTATTCACCAGTATACTGGAGCGGGCCCGAGTGACCAGTATGCTGGAGCGGGCCCGAGTTACCAGTATGCTGGAGCGGGCCCTAGTGACCAGTATGCTGGAGCAGGCCCGAGTTACTAGTATGTTGGAGCGGGCCTTAGTTACGAGACTGCTGGAGATGAAAGTTACCAGATATTCACACAGTTTTTTTCGACTCCATCAGCACCGCTGTCTACCCAAACTCAACAAGACGAGGAGGAGGATGAGTAGATAATTTGTAACAATGTTTGATTACAATATTTGTATGATTTGTAACAATGTTTGATTGCAATGTTTGGGTACTGAACAATTCTTAAGTAGACTTTCATTATCAGACTCACTATTACAATATTTTTAAGTTTGTATTGAACAATTCTCTTTTACTCTCTCGGTTGACTAGTACGTCTTCTTTGGTTGTGTCCAATCGCACCACAATTACTGCAACGAAGATCTCTCGTCGATGAATCCCGGGGTTTGATGCGGTTCTTCTTTGGTCTTCCGGCTTTGCGTCTTACATCTGGTACCCCGATTTTTCCTATAACCAAAGGAGCTTGGATCTTGTAGGGAACTAGAATTGGCTCTATTTTTTGTGCGTATACACTTCTCAAGATCTCCGTCGAAAATACTGCAGGATAAAAACTATCAATACTAATATTGCAATATCTACAAACAAAACATGCATGTATACATGGTATATAAGTATGGTACCATCTAAAATATGTACAACATCTGTCGGTTATATTAACAATATATTACTTGTTGCACGGTCTATTATTTCAAACTTATAACTATCAATAGCTAATATTTCTAGGTGATTCTTCTCTTTGATAATACAAGCCATGGTCTTTAACATCTTCGGACAATAATCTGTGTCTATATTTTCAGCATTCTTTCTACAATTGTCTTGAAGTATAATAATCTTGGCTCTAATACCATCGAGAAGTATTGTTATTGGCTTATCTCGTAATTTCTTAATCCAGCTATTGAAACATTCAGCAAGATTAGAAGTGTTAATATCTAATCTAGGACAAGTAGCATACACTGTTATCCAATGTTCAAATCGACGACTTTCATCGTTTACACCAATAAGCCAATCGTACAACATTATGTTCTCGGCTTTAATTATATCAAACACACTCTCTGCATCCGTTTCATTATATGATCTAGCAAGCGAGTCTAACAAGTGTTGAAATACTAGTTCTTTGGTAACTTTTTTCATGTTTTGTTTAAAATGCTGAATAAAAAACTATGAACAACATTTATTAATCCTTTTTGCTTGTCAGATATAAATAAAATTGTACTCCAATCATTAAAACAACTTTCAAAAGATATTTTAAGAGAATTTAAAAACCAAGACCAAGAATCACTATTCTCACCTTCAGCAACAGCATAAGCTATAATAGGATAGAATTGATAGTTAGGATCGTGAGCACAAGCAATAAATAAGATACCTTGATATTTAGACGAAAGAAATGTAGCATCAGTACTAATAACCGGTAAACAGCCCCTTAAAAACCCGTCAATACATGACTTAAAACAAATAAAAATTCGTTGAAAGGTATTGTTTTCGGCAGCTTTAATAAAACATGTACTACCTGAATTTGTCTCCATAATTCTATAACAATACTCCTCAAGACTAGCGTATGCCTCATCATAACTACCATTAATTTCAGCTAATGTTGTCTCACGGGCTCTCCAGGCTTTGGAATAACTAACTTGTATACCGTGCTCCCTATATATATCTTTAACAATTTGTGATGGACTATATGACTGGTTATCTCTAATAATGTCAATTATCATGGTCTTAATCCATGCAGCGGTAGCTAGTCGATAACGTCCTGTACTAAGTCTCCCTAAACAAGAATGACGATTTTCTAATGTACTAACTTTAACTATATCGTCATTTCTAATGGATTTGACATATACTCTCCAATTACAATTCGGTTGATCACAACTATATATAATTTCACGAGCATTATTCATAACACTAGTTGAACAACTAAAATTATACTTAATTGCTAAATTACTTATAAAGCTTCTAAAGTGAGAACGGCTAGGAAATGATTGTCCCTTAAATACTTCATCAGTGATAGCTTTTACAACATCATCATCTACCGTATAATCTACATTTTTAACTAAATTATCATTATTTCCATCGTCATTGTCACTATCATCATCATGGTTAGATTCATCTGATGAATGACCTTCTTGGAAAAATGAAACAATTTGTTGAGAAGAACTAGCACCCGAACTAACATGCTGATATTCATAAAAATATTCATTATTTCTATTATCTAATGTTGTTGCTACTTTAATAACATATATTTTTATATACCGTGATTGTGAATTAATCTCAAGAATATAATTCCATGCATCTTCACTATCTATCAAAAAACAATTAGAACCAAAAATAGACTTCAGAATAAAATCATAATGAATAGAACAATGTTCAATAATATGATTACGTATATTCTCAAAACTAATATCCGGATAAGTTGAAAAAATTATACTTTCTCCTCCTTCGTAATTTAACCCATTTACTTTACCGCCGTGCGAGAATACAATTATTACGTTACGATCCATGACGGTTGAGAACTTTTGCTACAAGAAACTCAGATGAACTTTAGCTGCAGGCAGAACTTTGGTTGAAGCTTTGCTAGAGGCAGAGAGACAGAGAGAGTGCTAGGGACTTTGCTAGAAGGAAGAGAGGGAACAGAGTGAGGGTGTTGGATGATTTGGTTGAGGTAGGAAATATATAGAGTGAGAGTGTTGAATGTAATAGCCGTTGTGCAACGGCTATAATCTTCACCCCCCCCCCCCCCCCCCCAATCCTCAACGGCTAAAATTTCTCCCTGAGAAACCAACGGACCCTCACTCGCCAAGTAAGTTGGCGGGCTCAGCCTCCAACACACCCTCCCTCGCCAACTCAGTTGGCGGCCTCTACCTATCTCGCCAACTCAGTTGGCGGACACTTTCATCCCCCAACAACCCGCCAACTCAGTTGGCAAGTTCTCCCCCTCCCTGCAATTTCCGCAAACCCCTCCCCTTTTGCGCAATTATCTGATAATTTATTACTTTATTTGAAAAAAAACCGCTAAACATATTATCAAATTAAAAGTGTGTAAATAAACTTCATACAAACTTGAAAATTCTACTAGTGTTTGGTATAAGGTATTTCTTTTATACTAATTATATAAATAAAAATGAACCGGCTTGTAATCGCATAGCTCTAAGCTCTTATTTGAGTTTTTTTTTTTTATACCAGTCTATTCTTAGACTAGAACTTTTAGGTTCCCAGCTCGCCTCACGAGCTTTCCAGCAAGCTTGCTACCGGCTTACGCTTGGTTTATTAACACTTTAACACCCCTAGTTGATTGTATGGGAGCTAGGCTCTCCTTGTCTCCAACATTAGGCTCTTCCTGTATCCTACATTGCTTATTTGCAATAAAAAACTGACTCCCAAAGAATAATATTATATATTTTGAAGCAAGTAGAATGAACTCTATATGCATCTCGCAAGTACTCAAGTATGTTGTCGGTGGCCGCATATTCTGTAACTATAAGCGAGGGTTTACATAAAATTGTATTCTTGATGCAATGAAATATTCTATTTGTTAGAATCATACAAAATCTCTCTCTCACTCCCATTGTAAGAGTTTGATTTTGTGGCAGACCTTAACACTATCCAATTTGGTAGCCTTGGGCTGCAACATTTTCTAATGTTTGATATTTACAGTGCTAATATAATCAAATAAATTGGAAGCAAATCTTAATATTCAGTGTAAACAAAACACAGTTGGAATTATTCCTAGATTAAGTTACACAATTAATGTCAGCACAAGTCCTAATCAAGTGGAGAAGAACTACGAAACTTCAGCAACTAAGTTAATTATCCAATGATATTAAAAATATATATATATTTTCCTTCCTCTCTTCAAGCTTTCATCAGAAAAAAAAAAGGATGCAACGAAATAGTAATCCTCAAAGCACAACTGACATTGCAGCAGTTGCCTCTGTCACAATTTCCTTTTGCGGAGGGAAACTGTCAAGAGAAGCCAAGTTCTCGGAAGCTGAAACATTCTGTGGAGCTTCCTCGTTGTAAGCAGCTGCATGAACACCAAGCGCAGCACGGCCAGAAGGATCAAGATTCTTAGACCAAGCTGCATCCCATTCTACGGCTTTCGCAGTGCTGCATGCAATGCTTGGACCTCCTGGAACTGTGGACCTTGCAGCATTCTGTCGAAGAAAATATCAACAAATTTCTTCAAATGTTTGTAGTGAATACACTATATATACTTTTGGAATAGGTTTGTATATTTGACTATCAATGTACTGTTATATCTCAGGCATCCAATAATTAATTTTTTTTCAGCTCTAGTATGGAGTGAAAACTAAATAAATCATTTATCTAAATATTACAAAATAGAAAAGTGAGGTTTTTATAGATAGATAAAATTTAAAAAATGACATAATCTCGTTGTTCTGCACTCGCATATACCATCTACTCGAATTTTCTGTGACCTTGACTGCCGCCACCAGTGCACTAATGTAGTCAAATTCTTTAAAACCACTTCCCTAGGTTTACAGCACCTTCACCTCTTATATGACTTTCTTCAGAAAATTTTCTATAGGGTAATCAAATCAGGCAAATTGGTTGTAGGAATAAAAAAATTGCAAAGATTTGGAGATACAATATGCCTAACGGACTGACGTATTCCTTGATTTTTTTTTTTTTAAATTCAAAGAATGTCTGGCATATTCAACACAAATTACGCCAGACGGACTAGCGTATTCTTTACAAAGAATATGCCATTGGCTCTGGCGTTTTAAAGTCCATATTTACATAATTTGCATATAAGTCTATTTTCAATAATTTGCTATGTGAACAGGGTAAAAAGATGATGAACAATCACAACTTTAGATCCCATTATGAACTAAGATTTTGTGTTAGAAGTTAGCAACCACTGGACAGCTATTGCTGCAAAACAAGGTAGCTCCACAGTTTCATGGTGAAGTTCACCAATTTGAAGTTTCGTCACAAGTGAATTAATGGATTATCTACCTTCTCTAGCCAGATGTGCCATGACATATCCTTCTCTTGGTGCAAGCATATTACCAGTTCTTAGCAATCATAAGACCCTCACCTTGTAAACTCTACAAATATTTCGTAACATAAGTAGCAAAACCTTACCCCTCTCCCACACACCCACATCTCCACGTGATCCCACTCTCCATCACCGCCATAAAAAAAAAGGTGTATAATTACTCTAGAAACTAAATATATATGCAGGACACATATCTTTTGTTGTGCCAAAAGAAAAGAATAATGTGCCTTTCAGGAAACCTCCAAACATTGATGGTAGAGGATATGGGGTTTCCAAATTATTCTACAAAATATAAAATATGGTTTTACTAGGGTGATCGAGAGAAGAAATTAAGCTTAGCAGACATCTAGATATGCATTGTACCTTGACATTTGAAATATTCCCTCAAACCTAAATTTGGCTGAAAATTAGAAGACAAGTCATATATTCCAATGATTTAGTGAGTTTCAGCATGCTATACCCTGGACTGAACAAATTATCCAAAACTGGCTGAAACTAATAGCAGATATCAAAGGACAGACCATGAAATCTTTATTTTTGCCTTTAAAAATCATGTTGTTATTACCATCATTCAGTAAACCTCCAAACGTAAAGGATGATAGAGTATTGGGGTTCCCAAATTTCTCGAGAGTTTCTAAATTTTGTTTTATTAGAGTGAGGGAGAGAGGAAATTAAACTTACCACTAATGGTCTTCAGAGAAATCAAATGTTGGCATTTATTTTGTTCCGATATTCGGTCACTTGATATTTGAAATACTCCCTAAACCCAGCAAACCGTGTTGGCAGAATGCAGAGAAGACATGTCAAATGTTCCAATGATTTAGTGAGTTTCAAGTTTCAACATGCTACAACTGGAAAGTGGACAAAATTATCCAAACTGGCCAAAAGGCCCAAAACTCGTGACAAATATTTGAGGTACCGTTGAATCTCTCACTTCGTCTTTAAAAAGTTCTATTACTTCTCTCCTTAACTGACTTTCAGTAACTTCCAAGTTCCAGCCAAAAGGATGGTACACTATTGAGGTTTCCTAGTTACTCAAGAAAATATAAATTTTGTTTCTGATAGGGTGACAGAGAGGAAATAAATTAAACTTAGCACTAGCAGTCTTCATAGAATTATATTTTAAAAATTCCCGAAACAAAAATCTGAATTGGCTGAAAATAGAAGACATGCATATGTTTCAGTCATTGGGTGAGTTTCAGCATGCTACAATAGATGAAACTATCCAAAAGTGGCCTAAAATCTCTGTAATGATGCCGAAATGAAATATACATGAAATATGTTGGAGGATGATGACCAACTCCTTAAATATGCCTTAGATCAATAATTACTCTAAGCTTGAAGGGTTTCTTAGTCATAATATACAAAGTTTGGGTCACATCACAGTCAAAAGTTCATAATCATGGTTCGAAATATCACTAGCGGGATTGGTTTCGGATCCTTCCTATTAGTATTGGTATAGTCACTTTCAGCAGTTTCAGACCAGAGTATCTGGGTCATCGTTTAGGAAAGCCAAAAATGATAATTAAAAAAAAAAAACTTCTAAAAATCTAAAAATTTATTTGACACATTTAGACATGTATATATTGTACGTTATTTCTCGCTAGTTTTAAATGGTATAATATTCACTTGCAATAATACTATTGTTTATTTACTTGCCTTTAGACATACTGCAACCACAATAAATAGTTTTGAATGAAATATTATTAATATGAATGAATATTGTAAATTTATATATATACAACTTCGACAAATGGTAATGGTTCAAGTTTATCCATAAGGAATCATACTAATACATTGTAACATTGTAGGTCTTCGATACAACTGAATCATTGTATTGACACTATTTTTTTATTATTCTATGTTTTTTGTTTAAATTATGTTCTAAATTGACTAGGAAATAGATCCCCAACGTTGGTATCAGTAGCAGATGGTGTCGAAACGGTACATGCCAAAAATGCATCGGTATCGGCCAGTATCGATATCGGAGGATACCGCGAATACGGTCATAACTACCGGTGGCCAGGGAAATGAAAAATCTGTAAACATTGTCGCTCGAGATTTGTTTGGAAATGCATAAGCCATATAGGGGACTAATACGGCTTAAATCAAGTTAATGTTTGAAATGTATCCTTTGCAATATCAGAATATCGTCTTTAGTATTTCATGCAGATCCCTACATCTATTAGTACTTTCATCATTTAGTGCTGGTTTTTTTAAACTACACATACAGTCATTTGATACTTTCTTGAGATTGTAAGATGCATCGTGTAGAAACAAACAAGACATGTAAAAAAAGCCTAACCTTAAGCAATTGTGCACACCTGCAGTTTAGGACGGTTGTGGAAAAAAAGTAAAACTATTCCCATGTGTAGAAATTCTTCTTATCGTATAATCCATCTCTAACAGTGCATTTACAAGTAAAAAACTCAATAAATGGTTACTGAAGCTGATAGTCAAGTGTTTCAAAAAAAAAGGTGATAGTCAAGTAATTAATGCAGTCAAAGGGGAGAACATTATACTTAGCTTCAAGATACTAGAGAATACAACTAAAACTTCAGAAATTATCCCATAACCTAAGAACGAATAAAAACTTTGATACCTTCGGATAAAACTTTTCAAAGATGGTCCTGTAGTAGTATGCTTCCTTTGTTGTAGGAGTGTTTTCAGGATAAACAAAGCTTGCATTCATTAACATGGCATCTGAAACCTGGCATATATAAACAACAAAAGCTGAAAGTGTTACAGAAAATAATATAGGAACTGATTAAGCACAACAAAAACTATATTGTGTCCCACAAAATATCAATGAATAAATCTAGAGCACAGAAGAATCATTATAATATGTAGATTCCAGCAAACAGAAGCTCCAAAAAAATTGCAAAGCGCTACATGAGAAAGAAAAATGGTGCTACATGTTCATTTGCATGGTCCTTTAAGCCATCAATCCAGCTATACCCTACTCCATCACTAAATTGTTCCTTCTGCCTGTAGAGAATGTGCTGAACAAAAAATGAAACAGTGATATCAGAACTGGACTAAGCAGCAGCAGTAGTTGCTGATATTCATGAAGATAAATATTCCTGACTTTATTAAAAAGATTAATTTCACACCTTTGGAAGATAAGGCTTCTCGTCATCGTCAAAGGCATTTCGCAGGACCCATTTCTCAATCCGCCCAAGATCAGGTCTTATCTGGAATTTAATTGGGAAAAGCTATTGTCAGAATAAACTCATGCATGGTATTAGGCCTTCTGTCATGAGTACTATTTGACATTCTATTATCTCACAGTAGATAGCTAAGAGAAAGAACTGCTGGGAGGAAAATAATATATGTGGGGGACTATTTCTCTGTCTTACTTCAACTTCCCTATCGTGTCATAACTATGAAAGTTTTCATGCACTTTCAATTATAACTCCAATGGATTTTAAACAGCTTCTTTTTGTCATGATAGAAACTGAAAACATGTTTACCTGAAACATGGGACACTCTGGAGTGTGGAACGCTCATAAACGTGAAACGAAAATGGGAATGCGGGCGGTCGTTGTATGTGTTACGTTGGGAGTAGGCTTCTTTGAAACACTAATCCGGAACACAATAGATTTATCCGGAACTTGGAACATTTTTAAGGTACAAATATGTAATATGGTATATAATGTATATTTAAGATTCAAACTTAGCTAAGTATCATAATATATCATCATCAAAAATTCAAACCTAAAAAAATCCACAAGTTCTAAAAAACCCTAGCAGTAAAGTCTTCTAAGAAAACAAGAAGTCTTAGACTCCAAAAACTTTTAACATAAAAGAACTAAAAGAACTACATCTTTCTTTTAAAAGCTTGGCAGGAAACCCAAGTAAATATATGCTATGTTCACTTGTTGGAACATGGATTTCCATGTTCCAATTTGTTGGCATTCCACGTTCCCACTACTCATGTGGTGAATTCAGGCAACTATGATCGAGAAACTACAATATCACCCCAAATTATAAAGAAATACACAGACGTTAAGCTTATACGAAACATCCTAAAAGGGTATATTAGAGAGTTGCAGAACCTAACATTCGAGGAGCACCTAAATACTCAGCCCAAGAAAGTCTTAAAAGATGAGGCTTTTGGCATTCCTGTGACAGATATGTGCCTGGTATTATTCCTACAAACAATAAAGTAAATATAAGGCCTATAGAAGGCTCTCATTGAATGCCAAATCACAGGTAGGGCGGGTTATAAATAGAAAACAAAACACGCATTCCTTAATTATGTAGAATTCGTGTATTTATTAATCAGAAAATCCACTTTTGCTCTGTTATGTTTGCACAAATGCACATTTTATCCCTACTTATATTAGTAAATGTAATACTTTAGTCTATGATATTAAAAGAGATCCATTATAAAGGTCACTATTAAATGAAATTGAATGCCATAACTTACCATTTTCCATTCAGGATCAATAGCCATTGCAAAATTCAGAAAACTTTTGTCCAGAAATGGAACTCGAGCCTCCAGACCCCATGCTGATGTTGATTTATTGGCCCTCAAGCAATCATACAAATGTAGAGCTTTGATCTGAAGTCAGCCCCATATTTTAGTTAGCATGCGAATAGATAATAAAAGCAAATTATTTAGTGCAACATAGATACAAAAGAGTGCAAAGACGCCAAAAAGAAACTCGTTATAAGATTTTTTTCTGGATAATTTATGCAGGAAAGTTGTTAAACAATACAGCCCTTCAACTACTTAAAGCTAAAATGGAAGTCAGAAGTCTCCTCGGTAGAGGAAAAGAAAACACTGTGGATGAAGCAGCACATTTACAGCACTCACACTTCCAGACAATTTTAAGCTGGTAAGAATCACTGCACAAATGCGTCTTTACAAGTGAAAATGCATAATGGCATAAAATACAGCTTTCTAAAGTACAAGAACATTAAGCAACATTCAATGAAGAGAGAACTCTACGCAGCACATGTTTACGAAAAAAAAGGAAAACAATTAGATAGATAGTAACAAGTAGTGATTGTTTAAGTATATTCCAAATTGTGCCATACTCAAACATACGGTAGGTCTCATTGCATCAATCATATAATGCAAAAGATATGGAATAACAGACGACGCGAATTACGAGCGTGCAACAACTATGCCATCTAACAATTACCCCGAATTTCAGTAATATGATTTTCAAGCATTTACTGCTTGTAACACATGTTTTTTAGCACTAGATTGCACATTATTCTCTTAGGCATTACATTATTTTGTTTTAATTTGAGAACAGAAGAAAATATATTGAATATCCAGAGGAGCACAAAAAGTGAGCGTTGATGATCAAGAAACTTGCAAAAGGAAAATCTTTATCCTTTTTTAACAATAAAGAAAATTGTTATCTATTGCTTATACCTTCCGGCATGTTTCCTCATGAAACTCCTCCTTGCTGGGTGCTTTATGAAAATAGAGATAACCCCCAAAAATTTCATCTGAACCTTCCCCAGAAAGAACCATCTTCACACCCAATGACTTAATCTTGCGAGACATCAAAAACATTGGAGTGCTTGCTCGAATGGTGGTCACATCATATGTTTCAATGTGATGAATAACTTCTTCAAGTGCATCGATACCTTCCTGACAAAGTGAAATGAGATGAAACAGATATCACAAACTATATATAATCTCCATAGCTTCTTTTTTCTGTCATTTTACATAAAAAATAAAAAGTTACCTGCACAGTGAAGTAAAACTCGTGATGATAAGTGCCAATATAGTCAGCAACTTCTCTAGCAGCTTTCAAATCTGGGGAACCCTGTACATAATCAGGGGAAAATAAAGCAGTTCAAGAGATAAAAATTACAGTATGAAGCCAACAAGAGCAGATATTTACAACTCTATAGTTGTTGCAGAACAAAGACCAAATCTGTACTATTAGATAGCACAGTTGAGGCTTAACACAGAACAAAGACCAGCAACAGTACCACAATCTATCCGAAGATATATAAGTACTTCCATCTTTGAGAGAAGTTCAAAATACTTGTGCACAAGAGACAGGTTAACCAATATATAACTTGCTGTCTGCAGTAGATGGGTGTATATATTCATGTAATCACTTTCTTGGCTCTTCTATGTTATGCTTGAAGCGATTGACCATTTAGGTTGGGTTCTGAAGACCAAACTCCTTATGAGCTTACTTGGCCATTACAAATTAAGGATGCCCAGAGGAACCACAGGTGATATGAATAAACAGAACTACCAAAGATTTTAGACCATCACGGCTGCCTCGTGAACAATAAGGGCACACAGGCATCATAAACTGGTTACTTCAACTGTGAAGTGGGAACAAGTTTCATGGCTCTGTATCTAGAGAATGCAAACTAGTTTTCTTTGAGCTAATAAGTTACTGAACTAAAGAAGTGAGGCCGAAATTGGGATCCAATTTGTCACTGGAAAATACTTGGATATAATTGCAGCAAAAAAAAATGAAAGAAGATTGTGCAATAACTATATCGGAGAGGGAAATATAACTTTGTCTTCGGCTAAAACTCGTACCAATATTGAAGGTAATAAATGTTGTAATAAATGTTGATGGGAGAAACAACTGGCTATAAGTTTATTATAGTCAACTTGAAGATGCAATTAACATGTCATCGAAAAGAATGTGACCAAGAATGTGAGTCACAGTTCCATATCGAACAACACAAAGGATAGTCTTCATGGCTCTTCGCATATGGACGATTCTTACTTGAACAATTATTTTACTGAAGATGGAGTTAACTCCAATAGTATTTCATCAACCTGATGGAGGCTCTTGGTTATACCATTACACCCAGCACTTAGACCTATATCATAGATAATTTGATTGCTACCTAATATAAGTTTTCTTTCAATTTCGATGTATTTTAGCAGATTCTTTAAGTAACCATCCAGTTCTATCAAACTGCTTCCTCTTTTTTAAAAGCATGTGAGTAAAGAGACTACAATTCCTAGGCACTTGCCAAACTTTCATTCTTTACTACACCAGCATCTTGATGATCCCAAGAAAAAAGGAACATGAAAAAGAGGAGTCTAGGAAAGAAAGGGTGATCAAAGCTCTCTATTATCAGGTGATTGAGATCTCCATGACGATGGAGATAATCATTTTTCTTATTCTTTCTTCACGATTTTCGGGATTGTCATTCCTTCACTATTTGCCTAGACTCTTTATAGTCTAGGGGAACTTTGAGGGTTCTCCTTGGTTGCTTGAGCTTAAACTACAGTCCAAAAGATAGGTCTACCTATCTGCCAACTAGCCATCTAGTTTATGGCATAGTCCTCTCATGCTCATAGCTATAACTTGGCCAGGAATTTGTCACCAACAAAGAGGGTTGATGTCAGGTCGACAACCGGTCATAAAACTTTGTCAAATCTTGTATGGAGCTTTCTTATGCTCCATAGCCGACCCCATTCGGATGGGAGAAGTCTTGGATGATGATGATTTCTTCACGCTTTTATTTGTATAGTGTTTTTTCGAAAATGTATAGATTTTCATTCCCATATGTGATCAAACTTGCTTGTGATTGGGTGCCCGAAGTGCTCATCGAGTTCACAAAAATGCTTGTTTCAATAAAGACTGATAGACTGAAGAGTGCAGCAACATGGCGTCCATTATCACTAAAAAGGGAAAGGCTCAAACGGCCAACCTGATCGTAGGTAGCCTGGCACAAAAGCAGGAAAAAGATAACAAATGCATAATGACAGAAGGAAAAAAAAAAATGAAAAGTATGGCACTATAAGGATGTCCATATTGGAAATTTTGTAATAATGTTATATGATGTGAAATCAATTGCATGGAGAGCAAGGGCTTGCTTCGTGAGATTATGATATAACCAAGAAAATGGATGACCTTTAAACCAATGCAGAATGTATGCAATTGTGATCCCCACTGTCTGGCAACTTTGGTCTCTGCAAGATGCCGTGATGCAACGGCAGCAACAAGTGAGGAATCTAGTCCACCAGACAGGAGCACACCAAATGGTACATCAGTCATAAGCCTCTTCACCACAGCCTGCATAATTAACATGTGTATAAAGATCAAGGACAAGATAAAGAAAGAAAAACATGAAGCCGGAGCATGACCTCTTCAAAAACTACTCATACAGCACAAAACCATACATATGTGAACTTCTTAGTTCTTAGATACTAAATAAGATTGTATATAGAATTTGACAGATCTACCAGGGAAGCAGTAAACAAAAATGTTAACATGTCTGGTTTATTAGAATAAAAGCTTGAGCAGCGAAAAGCAATGACAAGCCAACAATTATTATATATAAAGTTAAGGTCATAACTCCAGTATGAATGTCTGGGACTTCCTTTGGAAGGCTGTTACCATAACATAGCAGACCCTAAAACTTCGGGGCAAAGGGTTTGTTGGTATTGTTGTTTGTTATGTTGATGTGGCAGGTGCATGTTCCCACAGAATCAACTACGTCTGTGGTGTTACTGATCAAAACAATATTTGTCGTTTCAACATCTCACATGATCCTCTCCTAACCATTAAGTCTTCATTCGTGAAAAACAAAATTGACTCGTAGCACTATCCACCACCAAAATGGATGCCGTCTCCTCAACTGCAACATCGGCACTCACAACAAATGTTACGCCTATGGTACTCTCCCCGAGGCGAAATCCTCAACTAGGGCAATCACCTTCTAACACGGCTCCTTAGTTTACATCTCTAGGCACTGCCACCATCATCACATACAAACTCTCTCTCACCCAGCTCATTCCCATCTGCCAACCATACTGATCCTTGAGGTTTTGTCCCAAGTCCCATGTGCGCTGCTGAAAATGTGGTAGTGGGAAGTGGCAACAGAAAAGGGACGAGGAAACAAGATGAGGAAATTGAACCAAAGCTATACTAGGGGCATATGCTGGTGATGATGGGGAAAAAGACAATGGAAGAGCATCTTCTGCAAACAAGTTTAGAAATACTTGGTTTGTGTTTATAGTACGATATAAAATAATAAAAAGTTAACCGTGTTCTGGAAAGAATTCGATTGGTGATCAGTCGGCCAATTAATTCGATCAATCGGGTCACCTCGTAATTGCAATTGACTGAATAATCTGATTTTTTTCTGTACCAGCTAAAAGAATGCCTAATATACACTTTTCTAAAAGGCGGCCGCCTAGACCGCCTAGGCGCCCGCCTAGTCCTCAGCCCGATGTCCGCCTAGGCACCCGCCTAGTCCTCCCGACGCCCGACTATGCATGTTATGGGATTTTATGGACTTTTTATACAATTTTCATTGGGTTGTTTGAATTTATTTTTTATATCTTTTGAACCGCCTACATCTAGGCAGCCGCCTAGGCGGGCGGCACTAGGCAACGGGTACCCGTCCGACTAGCGCCTAGTGCTTTTCACAACCTTGCTAATATAACATGTATAATTAAGATGAAATATATAATACAATTAGGACATTTTTTTGACATTTAAATCTATATTTGGATCATAAGTCTTAAAATGCTAAGAGTGTCAAAGTGTTCTTAATGAGGGTGAAATAATGGGCCTGTGAAGAAGAAGCATAGGAAGTCTGCAGTTTGGTAGTGAGTAGTTACATTAGTGAACTTTAAGTAAATTAAATATCCTCAAAGTATTATGCACTTGCCTCCTCAAAGGCATGACGTAAAACAAGAGCATCATAAGGAATTGATGGTATTTGTTCAGAAAACCAATCCGGATTGTACCACCTTCGTAGCCCACCTGCACAGAAACTGAAACAAATAAGCAACTGCTAAAAAAAATAGAGTAAACCCCGATGAACACAATGGCACACATCTTTCAACCATATGAATTCCCAGTCAAAGAAACAAAAGTTTGGTAAAATTGATAACAAAAACGTTTTGACCCTATACAATCCATAAATTGAGAAACCATACCTGTTTTGCTGGAATATATATGCCCAGGAGGAAAGGAGATGAATCGTTCACAATCATCACTCAAAGCCTTCATTTCTGAAGCAAACCAAATTGATCCTGGCAAAACCAACAATACATATTCATTGAAAACTGTATATGTCGATAAAAATAACATAAAAGCATCAAATAAGTGAAATGACTATTCCGATAAGAGAACTATTTCTAATTAAATTCAGGAATTCTGGTTATATCTTTCACAGATCAGGATCATGAGAAACTGTACAAGTGTTCAGTTAATTTAGGTTCATGAAATGAAGGGATCATGACAGTCTAACAAAGCCTGTCAAGGGTTAACAAGAATGTGCGTGATTTGTAGTTATACCTGAGAAATACATTACTAAGCGTGTGACCACAAGTATAAAAGCTCTTTCCAGACTACACCTTGGTGTCTGAAAGAAAAGCTATGTAGCTTGGATATGAGTGATGGTTGGTATCACATAGGCGTCTGCTTCTCCTAACTTCAAGAAGTAGGTTTTGGCTAGACAACCATATGTAGAACATTTCAATGGTTTTAACCTCTCATGTTTAGAAGTTGGAACATATGAAGGGATGCATTCTGCTGATGCTATTCTCACATGCAAGTACATTGCTCCAGTCCATTTGATATTAGGTTTAGTGTATATAACTCACAACCCATCACTGCTTGAGTTATGGTGTCGTGTCAAGGACTTTTAACTTATATATAGGTTCACTAGTGTATCGATGTCGATATGGACAAAATACTCTGTCACTATCTGTCACCCTCACTTTTCCAATTAGGGATAATTTAGTAATTTAGCCTAGTTATTTTATTTTTAGGAATTAAATATTATTTAGTGTGCTATATAATTACTGGTGCTTTGTATTATTTATTTATAGTTAGTGGGCTAGCCTAATTATTTAGACTTGACACTAGTGAACAAATTAGACTTGTCATGACGATATTGAGCCCAACATGGACTAGGCCCATTAAACCCATCCCCATTAGTTAATTAAGAGAATTAGAATTAATTTCTTTAGTTTAGAACCTAATTGCTTTAGTTTAGAACCTTTCTCATAAAGCCCTTCTTAATTATTCCTCATGACAAACCAATTAGGGGTAGTTTGGACTTTGCACCCTTGCTTGGAGGCCAAGCAAGGGGCCGGCCCCTATAGAGAGGAGAAATTCTCTCTCCTCTCATTTTTCTATTCATTTTGAGATCCCCAATTCTCTAGATTCTCAATTCACCTCATCCCTCCACCAAATTCAACCCAATTTTCTTCATTCCCTTTCAATTTCATCAATAAAAGAGCAAGGAGCATTGGAGTTGCAAGGAGCACTTGAAGAAGAAGCTCGTGGCAAGGAGATCGTGTCCGGATCGTGTCCTAGTGAGCAATTCATTGAAAATCCATCTCCCAATAGGTATAGATATGAATTCTCCTTCTTTCTAGCTTCTAAATCATGCATTGGATCATTAGGAACCCACCTATGGACTAGGGCTACCCATAGAAAAACGAATTGACTACTAGGGACCCCTATTGTGAATGTTATGATGTATTTTGTGTCCAATTTGAAAAAAATCCGAGATTGGTGCACCATGTATTTGTCAATTGGCCAAGTGGGCCAAATTGACACTAGATTGGTTGTGGGAGACTAGTGTCGTGTCCACAATTGGATACGTGTAGGCCGTATCATGACAATTTGGTGATACGGGTTCATTTGGGGGATTTTCCTTCGACACGGAGGTTTACACATGCCATATTTTGACACGGACACGTAGTTGAGTAGCTAGCACTTTATATTGTTTATAATTAGGATTCTAATCTTGCTCATATCATTTGTGATGCATTTGGTGGTGTGTTGGAGTCGTATCGCAAGCGTATCATATATTGAGTGTGATACGGGTGTGATGCACTCCAAGTGTTTGTTGTATTGTGTTCTACTTCATTTGGGGTTGTTTTTAGTTATATTAGTATCTCATTTGATTTATATATATGATATCTATATTATTTAGAGTATATATTATAATGGATGATGATTATATAGGTGTATTTATATACATTGGATGTATATTGGGTTGGGGGAGCTAGTGTACACTGATATGAGTATGTTTGGACTGAGTGTATTAGTGTGAGCTGTTTTGATGTGCTCACTGTCTTGACAGTATGGATGCACTGCCTAAAGTATCAGACAGAGGTGAGGGTGGCTTAGTGTTTTAGACACTGTGGTGTTGTTTCAGTGATGTGGGTTAGTATATTGGACTGAATTGGGAGTGGTGCACTGTCCTTGACAGTGAGGAGATGTCGCTCGAGCGGAGCAGCAGTGCACGCAAGCTTGTGTGACTATGGTGATTGAGGTATGAGGTATCAGGTGTAGTGGGGAGTCATTCCAGGTCTGTGCTCTGATGCATGAAGGTTGAGTGAAAGGTTTTGAGCAGTGAACACTGTTTGGATGCAAATTTGCAGATCAGTGAGGGTGTGTGTTGGGTTTAGTTAAATGTGTTAGTGTCAGAAGTTAGTATCAGGGTTTGAGTACTTATAGTAGTACACGTGTGAGTGTATCATAGTACATAGTGAGTATCATGTGGTGTGGAGTATGAGAAAGTTTATGTGGCATACCATGAATGAGTATGGGCATATTCCAGTGAGTTAAGGGTGAGGGCCAGTGAACCATTGGTGTCAAGGGTGTATCAATAAATAGATATTAGATTGTGAGTATTAGAATTTTGGGTGTAGCAGTGTCCAGGTTATGGTTGATACCAGTGTTAAGGGTTGTGTTGGTGTATAGTATCATAGAGTGTATAAGTGTTAGTATCATATATATGAACTGTAGGTTCAGTGGTCTCTTCCTCTCATGTGATTGTTAATTCTAAGTGCAGAACTTATGCCCTTGGTTGCAGTATGCAGGAGCAGTACCTAGGTCAAATAGGTAAGTGGCATAGTGTATATCAGGTGCAGTCAGGAGTAGTGGGTGATAATTCCGGTGCCAGTGTGATTGAAGTAAGGTGTAGTATCTGGTAAGTTAGAGAGTAGTGTTGATTGTTAAGGAGAAACATGTTGATTTGGGCAGTGTGGGTAACTTGAGAACATGGGTTTACTAGTGGGTTTACTAGTGAGGTATTGGGTTTTAGTTGTGCTACCAATATGTTTTAAGTACCTAGTTACTATTGGGTTATTAGATTTTACTTTGGGGGAATTTGTCTAGGTACTAATATAAGTATAGATGTTAGTTGTAGTTGATACTAAGGTATATTGCATATAGTTGTATAACTTAAATGTATATATATATATATAATTATGGTACTATATTAAATTGTATATGAATACTAGTTATACATATTAATATAAGTATATGTGGCAGACTATAACCTAGTGTTATTAGCTAGGGTAAGGTAAGATAGTGATACTATATGGTATCCTAATACCTAGTATTAGCTAGTATAGTAAATATCATCAAGATACAACCTAGAAATGGTTAGTTGACGTAGAGCTGACATAGTTTGATTGTTTTAGCCTAGTTTGACTTAGAGGTAACTTTAAGACCTAGAATTTAACTAGTTTAACTTGTTTATTATTTCAAAATAAGTGTTAATATGATATTTCATATTTAGGTCTTCGAGGCACTGTTACGGATACAGTTGATACTTCACACCGGATTCCAGACTAGTACATTCTCTGATAGTTTCTATTTATGATATCTTCTATGTTTCTTGTATCTAGTGTAGATATCCTTGATTTCTTGACACGTTGGTTACACGGATTGGTATTTCCGGATCCCGTCATGAAATGTTATTTTTTGTATATCTTGACGTATCTTGTATAAGCTTTGTTCTTCTTGTACTTGTATGGACACTGATTCTCGAGGAGACTAGCTACCTTCTCGAAGAATCTCGTGTCGTAGCGTGCCATGATTGGATCCACTATACCAGTCGGTGATGGAGTGTGTTAGTGTAGATATGTGATCATACCCTCCTTGTATCATGTATAGTTCTTGAATAGTGTTAATCATACACCGCACGTATGATTAACCAGGTCATAATTCTTGTATCAAGTTCCTAAGCCGATCACATGTTGAAACTAGTACTCACTCACTTAGCTAGTTGTATTTCTTGACTTTGGTATATGATCCTCTTTACTTTAGTATTTATTTCCAGCATATCATATCTTGAATATTTCTTGCCTTTGCTCTATTTATTTAGTATTTCTCTCTATTTACTGTTATAGTCTTTATTATTTATTGAAACTGCTGTTAGAGGTGTGCTTCACTCCATCCTGATCGGATATATTTTTCAGATGATTTAGACGACTGGTATCCTACACACTATAGGCCTCAGGAC
Source organism: Iris macrosiphon (assembly GCA_036927795.1). Taxonomy (NCBI): domain Eukaryota; kingdom Viridiplantae; phylum Streptophyta; class Magnoliopsida; order Asparagales; family Iridaceae; genus Iris; species Iris macrosiphon. The sequence continues at coordinate 306,769,899 of JAYESA010000004.1, forward strand.
ATAGTTGGTGTAGAGTTGGAGACAGTGGCTCAGGAGGAACCAATACCTGGAGATGATCAGCTAGTTGCAGCTAGTTAGACTATTGTATTATACATTTATCAGTTAGACATTTTTGACCTGTATTATATTTGAGTTTATTGTGCTAGTCTATTGGACTTGAAGATGAGTTGTATTTGCGACTTGTGACTTCCATTTCTTGTATTCCATATCGTGCCATATCTTCCTCTAGTTTTTATATTGTGATTGAGTATGGTTTACCTCATCATATTATCATATTGTTCCTCCATTTTGAGTTGAGATGCCATGACAAGTACATTATATATTTTGTGTGAGATGTTTCGATAGTATTGATGACCTAGACAGCGTTCTACCACCGATGCTACGGCGTAGGCTGGACGTTGTTCACTACTTGTACCCTCGTTCCGAGTGCGGATCGTGACACATTTTAGTGGTGGCCCATGCAAGTCCTGGGTAGTAATGCTCAGACTTAGAATACTACTACCAGCCTGCTATAGGATATAGAACTTAGGATCTAGGATAAGAGCATACTCAATCACAACTAGGAACATTTTCAATCTATTGATTTTGTTATCTTTATCATTCTGAATATTGTTTTCTTTGAAATACAACTGTCCTTCTTTGATGATATCATATCTTGCGTAATATTGATTCTTTGTTTAATATGTCTTCAGGATGGCCCTGAAGATCATATTCTATCGCTCGGGAGTATCTGCCGCATTCGAAAGATCAGCTACCTCCCGGCAAGCTGTTCAGAGGGCAGCTGATGGTGTTGCACCTTCGCCTGTTAGAGAGCATGCTCCTGTAACGACCCGCTCCGCTCAACCAGGAGGGCCGATTCAAACGGCACAAGTATAGCAAACCGACATGCCTTGCTCGGCGAGATGACTCGTTCGATGCAAAGACATTCAGACTTGGACCTTCAAATGGAGTTCAGACTTAGACTTTCAGAGACGCTCGGAGTCTCGCTCGACCGATGTGATTCATCGCTAAGGTGGGTGGCCCCGGTGAACCTGTTCCTTCTTAGCTGCACACTTAAGAAAAGGAAAGATACATGCTAGTTCAAGCGATAACCTTTGCATGCTAATAAAAAGAGATGAACGTACATAACTAAGAGGATAACCTCGCCTTATCATTGTATAGAACATGGAGATTTTACTTGCTATTTGCATAATCGGGCCTATTAAGTTGAAATGTAGTAGCTTCTTATATGTGCCACGAAAGTAGTTTTGAGTTCACATTGAGGCATCGCACCGCACGAAATGTGACACGGGATAGAGTATAGTCATGTTCCATACATAGACGAGAAAGACTATCAAGTAGTTCTAAGTCAGGAGAAGAAAAGAAAAGAAAGTACTCGGGATATCCAGATCACAGAGGCTGTCTCTAATCAGGGAGCTGCGCAAAGAAGAAAGATCCGGGTGTAGTCCTCGGCAAGATTTAACCGAGCTGAAGTCCTCGGATAAGAGAAACCGAGCAGGAAGTTTTCGGCTAGGATTGGAAGTAGGGGAGTAGTTGCATGGTTACGGACAACTGATCGCGCACCAGGTAGAGATGAGTCCTCGATACAATTTCTGAGGCATCCGAATCGTGTCGGTCCGGAAGGACAATGCCAGTGTAGTCCTGGTAATACGCTAGCTGAAGTACTAGCGGACGAGTGCGGGATGTCCAGCAAGACTTGCTACCGACCTGGAAAGACAGCCTACTCGTCGGAGAGTTGGGGACGCCCAGTAAGGCTCGCAACCGAGCTAGGAAGACAGTCGTTCCATCCCAGATCATACCCAATATGTAACAGAGCCAGTGACCTTCATATAGATAAGTTATGCATGCATAGCGGCTATCCACATTCAGAAGAGGAGTAACATGAAGGAGTACATTTGCACGGCACTTTGCACATTTAGAATGGATGCACGGCATATGACCTAGTTCGAAGAAAAACAGGTCTAAGACAGAGACACAAACGTAACGCTTGGATTACATAGATGTTCTTCGCTATTTAGTAGATTATTTATTATATTGATGCATATGACAGGGAAGGCCGAATGGTAAGAAAGGGTAAGAGGAACTCAGTTGTTTACAGTACGACACTCTTGTGCAGACACGGGTATTACTTTTATTATATTGCCATGAAACTGATCCTAAGGCAAAGACTAAAAAGACAACATAATCAGTCGGTGCACATAACTAATGAACGTCCTCGTTTTGTGGCGTGGGCGAGAGGCCTCCCCACTAGTGCATTCAATGTATTGATAGCCAACCAGATTACATGCAGGATGCAGGGAGAACTCGAACGAATTCGGAGATCACTTAACGCATTGAGTCGCCGGACCGCACTTGGTATCTTGGAGCGTGGCGCGCGGACCTGGAGCTCACATATATGAGATATATGTATGGGAACATCATCATCCTGATTGTTGATTCAGTTGTAAGCCTAAGGACATATTCATTGTAAAGAGAGAGAGAGAGAGCACGAACGACTTGTAATCTCGACCTAACGCCGCTTGTTATCTTTACTTCATATCAATAAAGAGCTTATTTTAGATTCAATACTAGTGTTTATTCTCTGTTTCCGCTATAGCGACTCTGCGAACTAGTTATCAACGGCCGTTTCGGTATTTGCCTTGTGCGGGCGCAACTCCAGACTCGCGCGGCATCACGTCACGATGGAAACGATCGTCCCGCGAGAGCGCTGGCGCGGTGATTCGCGTCTCGCGGGGACAACCGAGTCCTGCGGGAGATCGGGGCGTGACAACTCCAGCTTCCCCAGTACAGAGGGTCGTCTCACCGATCCAGGTGGGGGCGTTCGCAGCAGCTTTTGGCGGTGCTCCTCTACCGGTTCAGAGGGCTATTCCAGCAGCAGCAGTAGCGGAGGATTTTCCACCCCCACCACCCATGCCAACAGACGGGACGCAGATGTTTGCATTATTCAGAGAGATGATGGAGGCTCAGAGGGCCCAGACCGAGTTCCAGCAGAGACAGATGGACATAATGTGGGAAGGCATCGAGAGAGCTCATCAGGTTGCCTTAGCAGCAGTCGAGGGAGGTGCTCCCACCCAGCAGCAGGATACCCAGCCCAAGCCGGGTAACATTCAGGACTTCAAGAAGCTGGAACCTCAGGACTTCAAGGGGATGGAAGGCATCATATATGCGGATGATTAGCTCGAGGACATCGAGCGTATTATGCGGCTATCTCGTCTCGCAGAGAACCTGAAGATCGAGGCAGTTGGGCTCCAAATATTGCCCGCAGTTGGTTCAGAAATAAACCGCTTCTCGCGATCCTGGGTAGACTTGGGAAGGTTTCAATGACCTTTTCAAGAAGAAGTTCTTCGCTCGGACTGATAGGTTGGATCTAGCTCGGCAGTTTCAGAACCTCCGTCATGGGGGTATGACAGTAGAGGAGTACGCCGCAGAATTCGGCAGGCTGAGCCGATAGGTGGAGTACATGGTACGAGATCCGGAGAACAGGACGAGTCTTTTCCGTGAGGGTCTGAACTGGGAAGTGAAGATCCTCATTTTGTCTTTCAATGAGACGTATTCCGATGTTCTTGCGGAGGTACACAAGATTGAGCGGGAGTTGAGCTTGAAGCCCAAGAGAGATCATGATTTCTTCGTAGGGGCTAGTAGTAGTGCGGGGCCTCCCAAGCGCCCCCAGCTTCAGCAAAGATCTATTCAGGAGCCACAGCAGTTCCAGACTCCAGCCCGGGCACCACAGCTGCAGCAGAGACAGATTCAGCAGGCTCCTACCTGTCGTTACTGCAAGAAGCCAGGCCATATTTGGGAGGTTTGCAGGAGAAGGCTGGGAGTATGCTTGTACGGTGGCACCGAGGGACACCAGTTGAAAGATTGTCCTATGAACCCTCGTCGTGCAGCTGAGGGAGCAGGTCCAACTCAGAGAGCCGCAGCGGGGCTACCTGCAGGGCATCAGAGACGGCCTCCACTTCCGACACAGCAGCAGAGGTTTGTACAGTACCAGCAGCAGCAGAAAGGTGCACAGCATGGACGAGCTTTCGCCATGACAGTTGAGGAGGAGCCGTTCGGAGATATATCAGGTTCAGTTCTCCTTGATTCTTTTCCAGCTCATGCTTTATTTGATTCTAGTGCTTCTCATAGTTTCGTATCTATATCTTTTATTTTGAAGCATCATCTTGAGGCTGAACCGTTGGCTAGGACTTGCAAGATCACGACCGGGGTGGCATTATCCTGGTCAGTGATGTTTGCAAGGATCGGAGGGTCATATTGGGAGACCGGGAGTTGAGTGTGTGCTTACTCGTAATGACAATTCCGAGCTACGACATAGTACTCGGGATGGATTAGTTGAGTAGGTATCATGCTAGTATAGATTGTCGTAGAGGCAAAATTTTGTTTCGACCGCCAGGTGAGCCAGAATTTGAGATAGCCAGAGCAGCGGAGCAGAACGAAGGAGTCTTCTGTGGAGCCATGGTGGAAGAGGAGCCGCCACATCCGTTGATAGCAGAGTTTATGGATGTTTTCCCGGAGGAGTTGCCAGGGTTGCCGCCAGACCGAGATGTGGAGTTCTCTATAGACTTAGTGCCAGAAGCAGCGCCGATATCTCAGCACGTCTATAGAGTCAGCAACAGCGAACTGGCAGAGTTGAATAAACAGGTGGATAAGTTGCAGGATAAAGGCTTCATCCGGTCTAGTTCATCACCGTGGGGTGCTCCGGTATTGTTTGTACCGAAGAAGGATGGGTCGGTACGTATGTGTATCGACTGAAGGGCTCTGAACAACCTCACTATCAAGAACAAATACCCGCTGCCGAGGATAGATAATCTCTTCGATCAGTTGAGCGGAGCGAAAGTATTCTCGAAGATAGACTTGAGGTCAGGCTACCACCAGGTGAAAGTGAAGAAGAAGGATATTCCGAAGACAGTTTTTCGGACTCGGTATGGCCAGTTTGAGTTCATGGTAATGTCGTTTGGGTTGACTAATGTCCCGGCGGTATTCATGAATCTGATAAACAAGATGTTCACCAGTATCTTGATAAGTTTGTGGTAGTGTTTATTGACGATATTTTGATATATTCAAAGACCCCGGAGGAGCATGAGGAGCATCTGAGAATAGTTCTGGAGACTCTCAAGAAGGAGAAGCTCTATGGCAAGCTTTCGAAGTGCGAGTTCTTCCTTGACAAGGTTGAATTCCTTGGACATGTGGAGACAGGTGACGGGATCTCAGTGGACCCGAAGAAGATATCAGTAGCTATGCAGTTAATAACGGTTTTTTCATGATAACGGTCCAGTAGAGTTATAGATATATCACCGATATATCGATTTTATAACGGTAAATATCGGTTTGTATTTTTAACACATTTTTTATATATGAACAATACACTTAATAGTTTTCTATTATAAAATACGCAGAAAGTATACATATCGTCGAGAAATCCAAGATAAAGGAGATCACTTGAGGAACTACATCTCTGAATAAGTTGTTGCATGAAGATTTTGATGGCAGAAGATGTAATCTCCAATGATGTGAATGTCATATCATTCAATATCGATTTTTCTGTAGCAAAACCAAAACCGTGAGAAATCAGTTTTTTGTAAACCGATATTTCAAACAATATCGGCCATATCGGCCGATAATATCCGTTCTGATATTATACCGATATTTCTGCAAAAAAATATCGGTCCAGGACCGATACCATTATATATCGGTTATATAACCGATATATAACCGTTTTTGACTGCTTAGATCAGTAGTGGAGTCGTGGTCTACCCCGAGTTCAGTAGCAAAGATCAAGAATTTTCTGGGAATAACAGGTTACTACTGGAGATTTGTTCAGGACTTCTCCACGATTGCAGAGTCGATGACTAGGCTGACCAGAAAGGACATGGAGTTCGTCTAGACAGAGGAGTGTCAGGCCGCCTTTGATGAGCTGAAGAAGAGGTTGACTACAGCTCCAGTATTGACGTTGCTATCGGGGACTGGAGGATTTACCATCTATAGTGATACTTCAGGTAAGGGTTTGGGTTGTGTATTGCAGTAGAACAGGAAGGTGATTGCCTATGCTTCTAGGCATTTACGCCCTCATGAGAAGAATTACCCTACTCACGATTTGGAGTTGGCAGCGGTCATTTTTGCTCTGAAGCTGTGAAAACACTATCTGTACGGAGAGCGTATGGAGATCTTTACAGACCACAAGAGCTTGAAGTACGTATTTACACAGAAAGAGCTCAATATGAGACAGCGGCGGTGGTTGGAGTTGTTGAAGGATTTCGACATATCATTGCAGTACCATCCAGGGAAGGCCAACGTAGTCGCCGATGCTTTGAGTAGGTATCCGGTGGCTATGTACTTGACGACGGACAGACACTTATTGGCCGATCTTGAGAGCTTGGGAATTGAGGTGCTAGTTCCTGGAGTTGAGGCACAGATGTGGGAATTACAGATACAGTCAGAGTTGATGGACCGTATCAGGACTACACAGTATGAGGATGAGTCTCTGAGGAGTATCAGGACACAGGCTCAGATGGGACTATCAGATGATTTCACTATTGCTGGGGATGGATCACTGCGACACGGTACCAGACTGTGTGTGCCAAGTGGAGCGTTGCGCGGGGAGGTTCTTCAGGAGGCACATCGATCTCAGTACTCTATGCATCCAGGTGCCAATAAGATGTATAGAGACATGAGAGAGCATGTTTGGTGGTATGGTATGAAATGAGAGGTGACGCGCTTCGTATCCAGATGTCTAGTATGCCAGCAGGTAAAGGCGGAGAGACAGAGGCCAAGTGGTTTGCTTCAGCCTTTACCCATTCCAGAGTGAAAGTGGGAGCATGTGACCATAGATTTTGTTTCGGCACTTCCGCGTTCTCCAGGAGGTAAAGACGCGATTTGGGTCATCGTGGACAGGTTGACCAAATCGACCCACTTCTTACCATTCAAAGTGGGTATGTCTACGGAGAAGCTCGCGGAGATGTATGTGCGGCAGACAGTCATATTGCATGGAGTTCCTGTGAACATCGTCTCGGATCGGGATAGTCGCTTCACAACCCACTTCTGGAGAAGTTTGCATGCTAGCTTGGGGCACCCAGCTCAAGTTTAGTACCGCATATCACCCCCAGACGGACGGACGGACAGTCGGAGAGGACTATTCACTCTCGAGGATATGCTTCGCACTTGTGTTTTGGACTTTGGAGGCTCGTGGAAGGATCATCTTCACCTGGTAGAGTTTGCTTATAACAATAGCTACCAGGCCAGTATCGAGATGTCACCATTTGAGGCGTTGTATGGACGGAGATGTCGCACTCCGTTATCCTAGGATGATGTTGGAGAGAGAGCCTTGTTATGACCAGAGATGGTTGTGGATGCAGCTGAGAAGGTGAAGCTCATTAGAGATAGACTTCGGGTATCGCAGAACAGACAGCGGCATTAGGCCGACAGCCACCGGAGACCCTTGGAGTTTGAGGTATAGGTTTTGTTTGCATTGCTTGTGATTGTTTTTTTTAGATAGAGCGCTAAGGCTGTGTTTTGTGCTAGGTTGGCGATCTGGTGTTCTTGAGGATTTCTCCGACACGGGGCACGATTCGCTTTGGTGGAGGCGGGAAGCTTAGTTCACGGTACATCGGACCCTTCAGTATCCTTGCGAGGGTCGGTGCAGTGGCTTACAGACTCGACTTGCCGCCTGCATTAGAGGAAGTGCACAATGTGTTCCATGTCACAGTCTCACAACTGAGACGGTATTTGGCAGATCATAGCCATGTATTGGATCACTCAGATATCGAGGTGGGTCCGACTCTCAGCTACCCAGAGCAGCCGATGGAGATTCTGGATCACAGGGAGAAGGTGCTGCAGAACTAGACGATTCCTTTGGTATGCGTCACGTGGAGGCATCACTCTCCAGGGGAGTCTACCCGGGAGCGAGAAGCCGAGATGCGTGAGCGATATCCTTATATGTTTGAGCCGTGAGCTATAATTCTTCTTGCTTATTATGATTGTTATTGTAGCTAGTTTCTTCCTTAAATTTCGAGGACGAAATTTTTTCTAAGGTGGGTAGTATTGTCACCCTCATTTTTTCAATTAGGGATAATTTAGTAATTTGGCCTAGTTAATTTTTTTTTTAAGAATTAAATATTATTTAGTGTGCTATATAATTACTTGTGCTTTGTATTATTTATTTATAGTTAGTGGGCTAGCCTAATTATTTAGACTTGACACTAGTGAACCCAATTAGACTTGTCATGACAATATTGAGCCCAACATGGACTAGGCCTATTAAACTCATCCTCTTTAGGTAATTAGCAGAATTAGAATTAATTGCTTTAGTTTAGAACATTTCCCATAAAGTCCTTAATTATTCCTCATGACAAACCAATTAGGGTTTGGACTTTGCACCCTTGCTTAGAGGCCAAGCAAGGGGCCGGCCCCTATAGAGAGAAGAAATTTCCTTTCCTCTCCTCTCATTCTTTCTATTCATTTTGAGATTCCCAGTTCATCTCATCCCTCCACCAAATTCAACATAATTTTCTTCATTCCCTTTCAATTCCATCAATAGAAGAGCAAGGAGCATTGGAGTTGCAAGGAGCACATGGAGAAGAAGCTTGTGGCAAGGAGATTATGTCTGAATCAAGGTTCAAAAACTCGGTATCGGTATCGGACAGTTTGTATGAGTATCAGTATAGGCAGTATCGGCAGTATCGACGGTATCGGATCGGAGTATCGGATTTTTTTGGTATTCGACTGTATCGACAATATTTAAATAATTATTAATAAATTAGTAAAAAAATAGAAAAATAATTTACATATTTATGCATTATTTAAGTGTTTTTTATTTTATTTTTATTATAATTGAATAAAACAATAGTCATCCTTGGTAAATGGTTTACCTGCGATATATAAGAGAGAACACTTGCACATCACCAACCCTACATATATATATATAAATATGTATTTTGAGATGAGAGAGAACAATTGCAGCCGCTGTTCCTTTTTTTTCCGCTGCTGTTCTTTTTTTTCTTCTTTTCATCTAACCAAAACCTAAAGACCCTCCCCTCTCAGATGGAAGCAGCGGCAAGGCGAAGAAGAAAGGGGTTCTTGAAATATTACCTTCGAAAAAACGAGGTAAGTTGGGTTCTTGAAAAAAAAATTGAGTAATTTATGTTTTGTGTGTATGTTTGTAGAAGAATTTGCCTATTTATAAATTTTTTTTGTCTACTATTTTGGTTCTTCATTATTGTTCTCTGTTGGATTTGATGTCTGGAATCAATTTCTACTTTTTTTGGCTTTTTGTAGAACATCTACTTTGTTAAAGTTCTTGTGATGATCTGATTTGATCTGATTTTTTCCATATCGGCCAGTCTCGGCCCCGTATCGGCCAGTATCGGCCGATACAGACCGATACGAACTTTGTAGTACCAGTTTCGGCCGATACCGATCTTTTCTGTTGGTATCGGATCGGCAGGGGACAAAACCGATCCGATACGTCCGATACGTATCGGTATCGGCCGATACTTTAAACCTTGGTCTGAATCGTGTCCTAGTGAGCAATTCATTGGTAATCCATCTCCCAATAGGTATAGATCTGAATTCCCCTTCTTTCTAGCTTCTAAATCATGTATTGGATCATTAGGAACCCACCTATGGACTAGGACTACCCATAGGAAAAAGAATTGACTACTAGGGACCCCTATTGTGAATGTTATGATGTATTTTGTGCCCAATTTGAAAAAAATTCGAGATTGGTGCACCATGTGTTTGTCAATTGGCCAAGTGGACCAAATTGACACTAGATTGGTTGTGTGAGACTAGGTGTCGTGTCCACAATTGCATACGTGTAGGCCGTATCATGATAATTTGGTGAGATACGGATTCATTTGGAGGTTTTTCCTTCGACACGGAGGTTTACACATGCCACATTTTGATACGGACACGTAGTTGAGTAGCTAGCACTTTATATTGTTCATAATTAGGATTCTAATCTTGCTCATATCATTTGTGATTCATTTGGTGGTGTGTTGGAGTCGTATCGCAAGCGTATCATATATTGAGTGTGATACGGGTGTGATGCACTCCAAGTGTTTGTTGTATTGAGTTCTACTTCATTTGGGGTTGTTTTTAGTTATATTAGTATCTCATTTGATATATATATATGATATCTATATTATTTAGAGTATATATTATAATGGATGATGATTATATAAGTGTATTTATATACATTGGATGTATATTGGGTTGGGGGAGCTAGTGTACGCTGATATATGTTTGGACTCAGTGTATTAGTGTGGACTGTTTTGATGTGCTCACTGTCTTGACAGTATGGATGCACTGTCCTAGAGTATCAGACAGTTAGAGGTGAGGGTAGCTTAGTATTTTAGACACTGGTGTTGTTTCACTGATGTGGGTCAGTATATTGGACTGAATTGGGAGTGTTGCACTGTCCTTGACAGTGAGGAGATGTTGCTCGAGGGGAGCAGCAGTGCACGCAAGCTTGTGTGACTATGGTGACTGAGGTATGAGGTATCAGGTGCAGTGCGGAGTCATTTCCAGGTCTGTGCTCTGATGCATGAAGGTTGAGTGAAAGGTTTTGAGCAGCGAACACTGTTTGGATGCAAGTTTGCATATCAGTGTGGGGGTGTGTTGGGTTTAGTTAAATGTGTTAGTGTGTCAGAAGTTAGTATCAGGGTTTGAGTACTTATAGTAGTACACGTGTGTGTATCATAGTACATAGTGAGTATCATGTGGTGTGGAGTATTAGAAAGTTTTTGTGGCATACCATGGGTGAGTATGGACATATTCCCAGTGAGTTAAGGGTGAGTGCCAGTGAACCATTTGTGTCAAGGGTGTATCAATAAATAGATATTAGATTGTGAGTATTAGAATTTTGGGTGTAGCAGTGTCCAGGTTATGGTTGATACCAGTGTTAAGGGTTGTGTTGGTGTATAGTATCATAGAGTGTATAAGTGTTAGTATCATATATATGAACTGTAGGTTCAGTGGTCTCTTCCTCTCATGTGATTGTGAATTCTAAGTGCAGAACTTATGCCCTTGGTTGCAGTATGCAGGAGCAGTACCTAGGTCAAATAGGTAAGTGGCAGTAGTGTATATCAGGTGCAGTCAGGAGTAGTGGGTGATAATTCTGGTGCCACAGTGTGATTGAAGTAAGGTGTAGTATCTGGTAAGTTGGAGAGTAGTGTTGATTGTTAAGGAGAAACATGTTGATTTGGGCAGTGTGGGTAACTTAAGAACATGGGTTTACTAGTGGGTTTACTAGTGAGGTATTGGGTTTTAGTTGTGCTACCAATATGTTTAAGTACCTAGTTACTATTGGGTTATTAGATTTTACTTTGGGGGAATTTGTCTAGGTACTAGTATAAGTATAGATGTTAGTTGTAGTTGATACTAAGGTATATTTCATATAGTTGTATAACTTAAATGTATATATATATAATTATGGTACTATATTAAATTGTATATGAATACTAGTTTTACATATTAGTATAAGTATATGTGGCAGACTATTACCTAGTGTTATTAGCTAGGGTAAGGTAAGATAGTGATACTATATGGTATCCTAATACCTAGTATTAGCTAGTATAGTAAATATCATCAAGATACAACCTAGAAATGGCTAGTTGACCTAGAGCTGACCTAGTTTGACTGTTTTGGCCTAGTTTGACTTAGAGGTGACTTTAAGACCTAGAATTTGACTAGTTTAACTTGTTTATTATTTCAAAACAAGTATTAATATGATATTCCATATTTAGGTCTTTGAGGCACTGTTACGGATACAGTTGATACTTCACACCGGATTCCAGGTACATTCTCTGATAGTTTTCATTTATGATATCTTATATGTTTCTTGTATCTAGTGTAGATATTATTGATTTCTTTACACGTTGGTTACACGGATTGGTATTTCCGGATCCCGTCATGAGATGTTATTTCTTGTATATCTTGACGTATCTTGTACAAGCTTTGTTCTTCTTGTACTTGTATGGACACTGATTCTCGAGGAGACTAGCTACCTTCTCGAAGAATCTCGTGGCGTAGCGTGTCATGGTTGGATCCACTATACCAGTCGGGGACGGGAAGTGTTAGTGTAGATATGTGATCATACCCTCCTTGTATCATGTACAGTTCTTGAATAGTGTTAATCATACACCGCACGTATGATTAACCAAACCATAATTATTGTATCAAGTTCCCAAGTCGATCACATGTGAAACTAGTACTCACTCACTTAACTAGTTGTATTTCTTGACTTTGGTATATGATGCTCTTTACTTTAGTATTTATTTCCAGCATATCATATCTTGAATATTTCTTGCCTTTGCTCTATTTATTTAGTATTTCTCTCTATTTACTGTTACATAGTCTTTATCATTTATTGGAACTGTTGTTAGAGGTGTGCTTTGCTCCATCCTGATTGGATATATTTTTCAGACGATTTAGACGACTGGTATCCTACACACTATGGACCTCAGAACGTAGTTGGTGGAGAGTTGGAGACAGTGGCTCAAGAGGAACCGATACCTGGAGATGATCAGCTAGTTGCAGCTAGTTAGACTATTGTATTATACATTTATCAGTTAGACATTTTTGGCCTATATTATATTTGAGTTTATTGTGCTAGTCTATTGGACTTGGAGATGAGTTGTATTTGTGACTTGTGTCTGTGAGTTCCATTTCTTTTATTCCATATCGTGTCATATCTTCCTCTAGTTTTTATATTGTGATTGAGTATGGTTTACCTCATCATATTATCATAGTATTCCTCCATTTGGAGTTAAGATGCCATGACAGGTACATTTTATATTTTGTGTGAGATGTTTATATAGTATTGATGACCTAGACAGCGTTCTACCGCCGATGTTGCGGCGTAGGATGGACGTTGTTCACTACTCGTACCCTCGTTCCGGGTGCGGGTTGTGACACTACCAAGCTTCTCAAGGCCGCAAGGCAGCAAAGAACAAAAGGCCAAGGCAGAAGCGGGATCAGATATAACAAAAATAGAAAATCTAGCTTTCAGCATACAGAAATTCCTATGATAAGGCTGTCGCAATGCAACGAGGCTCCAACTTATACAGAGTTTAAGAAGTGCCAAGATGTTCGCAGCCAAATGGACAGCATGGTCCCACAACTTGCACTTTTCAGGAATATCTTCAGTTTTCCAAGACTTGATATGGTGTTCAACCTATCCAAATTATGGATAGGTATCTTGGGATTGGATAGGTATCTTGGGGGTAACTTCTCATATGATGTAGTATATTAAACTAAGAGTGTAAGAAGTCATCAATTATCCACAGTTTACAATAAAAAATAACATAACATGTACACAACATTCAGATTGAGAAAAGATATATAAAAATATAATAGTCATAATACCCATAAGTTATTTGGATGATGATGTCTTATCCGGTAACTATTATCTTCGGATATAACTTATATCAAAAGATAATAGTTACCAGATAAGACATTGCCATCCAAATCCAAACAAAGTTAACAAATCGCACAATCAAATACAGGTTCCAAAATAGGAAATACAAAGAACAAATTAAGAGTCTTATCTCCAACTAAACTCTTAAGTCTCATGAGTCATCTCCATGTCAGGGAAACCGTGTAAGCTGGTATGATCCCAGTTAAAGTTACGGTGGGTGTACCAGAGACATTTATTCCTACTTTCAGTTCCATGACCACATCCTTAAATATGTGGTCTACACAAGTAGGCAGTTCTAAAACAACACAAGTACGCAGTTCTAAAACAACGAAAGAAAAAACTAAGCTGGTGCCTAGGCACGTAGGTGTGTGCCCACTTTTAATATTTCTAGAATGAATAATGAAAATAACATAAACAACTTTGAAAAGAGAGGAAAAGGGGAAGTTTTGAGAACCCTGCACTTATGTAGATAGTTTCCTAGAAAACCATGAATCAGTAGCAAATTTCCAACCAAACATCAGACACTGTGACAAAGGAAGCACTAGAGACACATATTCAATATACATTACTAATATGTCAGTAGATGAACATCACATACCATCGAGGCCCCAACCCATGTACAAAGGAGTAATGCCAATAGCATCGCGAGCAGCAATGAAACTTTTATCACGGGTGTCAAGAAGAACAAACGAGAACATGCCATCCAGCATGTCCACAAACTCCTCTCCATATTCCTCATACTGTCAGAAAAAAGGAAAAGAATTCAAATCAATTAAGTGTAAAAGTATAAAATCTGCTAGATATACTGATAGAATTATAATCCCAAAGGATGCGTAAATCATGTGGCAAAAATCAAAATCAAGTAAGTGCTATCAAATATAAAGTTCAAGCTATCAGCATTCCAATATTCTCTCAATGTGACAAGTACAACTTAAAAAACCAGTCGATGATTGGCAAGTTCTAAGTTACTCACAAGATGAGCAATAACTTCACAGTCACTGCCAGTATTGAATTTGTGAGACTTAAGCTTCAACCTCAACTCCTCATGGTTGTATATCTCTCCATTTACCTACAAAAACACATTTCGACAACATATCTAATTATAAAAACAACCCCAATAGCTACAAAAGCCTATGTTATACATATGCACATTATCCATGCAAGTGTGTGTGCACATTATACATCTGCACTATATAGTAATAGAGAAGAAAGAATTGAGTATAAACAAGAAGAAGAAAAACTTTTCAGATGTACAGCATAGATTATAATTGATCATAGACTACAATGATGGGAGGTTTCTTTCATTAGATTTTTGAAGTATTTTGATGTACAAATGCACATGAGAAGTTTGTAAATGTACTATCTGTTACCAAAAAAAAAAGAGAGATAGGAAGTCATTCAGCAACTAATCATTCCACATATGAATGAGCATAAAATGAACCCTTTATATAAAGAAAAAAAATTGTTAAATTAGGAGGAAACACAAAAAAAATCAATAAGAAAAAGAAAACCATAAAGTAAAGTTCATTTATACGTGGAATGATTAGCAGCTTCCCTTCAAACTTCTGCCACTTCTAGAGCCTGCGCCGCTGAAATAAGATATCAATGTCATGTTTACTGAGGAGGTTACTCCCTGAGCTTACAAGATTACTTTTTCCTATAGCGTCTTCAAATCAACTTCAACGATCTGATTACTCGACTACTTAATCCTTCAAATGTTAAAAAATTCTTGATCCCTCTCTTAAGGCAAATATAAGAAAAAACAGAACCCTTCCGCCTAGGCGGCTGGTGTCCGCCCGATGTCCGCCTAGGCGCCCGTCTAGTCCTCCCGATGCCCGACTATGCATGTTATGGGATTTTATGGACTTTTTATACAATTTTCATTGGGTTGTTTGAATTTATTTTTTATATCTTTACATCTAGGCGGCCGCCTAGGCAGGCTAGGCGGCGGGTACCCGCCCGACTAGCGCCTAGCGCTTTTCATAACCTTGCCTTCCATAGCATCAATATGTCATCCTTGCGGACACAAACCCATCAGAACTTTTATCAACCTAGCATGTTAGTCCCTCATGATCGTCTAAGTTCTGGAACTAAGATCAGACTTTAAAGGGACTCCAATTGAACCTCCAGTATGTAATAAAAGAATCCGGATTCTTGTATGAAGTGCAAACCAGAACATAACTTCCTCGAAAGGATAAGGATCCTCGATACCAAAAACGCTCCTTTCTAGCAATCACCTTTTCTGAGTCGATTTCTATTCTTAAGACTAACATTTCAACCTTGATAACTAGCCAAGTATGTTACAGACACGAAGGTGACATAAACAAGGAGGCAGAGACACCCACCAATTCTGGCATGCCCTAATATATTTTGGAGTGACCATCTCATGTCCAATACATACACGAGACAGACACAACACAGATGTGTCACATGTTTCAAAGTGCCCATGCTTCCTAGCTCATAAATTTTCATGATAATCTAATTCTTTGAAGAAGCAGGTGAAATGACAAGTTTCGTCAGGCACGCCTCGTGCCCAAA
The DNA here is from genome assembly GCA_036927795.1 of Iris macrosiphon. Taxonomy (NCBI): domain Eukaryota; kingdom Viridiplantae; phylum Streptophyta; class Magnoliopsida; order Asparagales; family Iridaceae; genus Iris; species Iris macrosiphon. Next base: position 306,785,851 of record JAYESA010000004.1, read on the forward strand.
CCTATATATGAACTTCAAGATTTGAACTTTCATGGAAGTTATAGCTTTCAGTCTTATGCGCCAGACTTATGTGCATGGATCTATTGCTTGGAACAGAGTTACCTCTATACACATTAAACTCGTTCTATAGAATCAAGATAATATGAAACAACACCTTCTATGTCTACATCCATGGACCCGCACCATGAATCCAAAATATCACAGGAATACTAGAGCGTCTATCTGCAAAGAATCCAAAGATACCACAACAAAATAATGGAGGGAACAAGTATGGGAATGCAAGGCCTCAAACAGTAAAAGAATCACTGAATAGACCCCTCTGAAGCAAACTAGAGCTCGTAAAAGTATATCACAGAATTCAACTAGACACAATAACCTCTACGAAACAAAGGGCCTATAAGCAAAATCTCTGCCTCCCATCCTGCTCCCCTCAGCACACAAGACACAAAAGATCACAAACTAAAGTTTACCTTGCTAGACAAAAGACTATATCTGGCTACTTCAATATAACATAATGGTCACTAATTAAAGTATGCCCAATATATTAAAAAGGAACTTGATAAGTTCTATTTGCAAGATGTGATTCACAGGATTATACTATGTCTCATATAAGAACAAGACACAACAATATGAACACGGTCAAATGGACAGCATACTGATTTGTGCGTGTCCTAGTGAGTGTATCTCAAGTGTTTGTGTCGTGTTCGAACGCATAGCCTACCCACACACGGTACAGTACATGATACAAGACCAATTTGGAGGATCTATGCTTCTTAGGAATGTACAGACCCATACGGATCAAAAACAAACAACATCAGCTTATACTAGGGACCGCCTGAGCATGTTTGGGGTAGACTGTACAGATAAGAAGTGCTACCTGTGTGGGCCTATGGATGAGTCCATGAACCATCTTTTCTTTTGTTATGATTTTGTTTGGGAGATCTTGAGTCAACAGTATCACGCACCAATCTTCCGCAAGCTCGATCGTTCCCGCTGAACGTGAATCACCACGTTGCAGCGCTCCCGCAGGACAATCGTTCTCATCGGGACGTGATGTCTTGCGTGCCTGGAGTTGCACTCGCACAAGACGATGATGTCAAACATCAAAGTTATCATCGAAACGACCAAGTTGCAGCGAAAATCAAGTATTGTGTACCAAACATACATCAGAGTATACACAGCGAAGCTCTCGATAGGGTCCAAATGAAAATGCCACGAAGGAAATTGCCACAAACGTGATGCAACACTCTTATACTTTCTCTTGCCCACAAAGGTACTTATCGTTCATACATCATGTCCCGTATATCCAAGCAGCGCCACTACACCTGCGTACCTGAAATAATGTCCACAAACGTGGGTCAGTACACAGGTGTACTGGTGAGCGGGGTAACCCACTTGTCTAAACCGACACTAAATAGGTAGTGAATGCAAACAGTTATATAGTGATCTTTCTACTTGAATCCTAGATTCATTTCATGGCAGAGGTATGACATGTTAAGAAAAACTGTAAAGCAGGTTAAACATGCAAGCATTCAACTCAGGCACATATACAAGCAGATATATCCAATTCAAAGTAAACTAGCATGCAAATCGTCCAACTCAAACCCAAGCAACGCGTGAACCTATCGAACCACAATCCAAGCCTTATTATCCATCCTCAAACCATACCACAATCCAAGCCTTACTAATCCAATCATCGATATGCACACTCTTGCCTGAGGCAAGGTGGCCGTCGCCTACACGAAAAGCACAAACCAAAATAAACCAAAGCAAACCAACTATTATCTATATGAAGTCACTGACCAAGCCATAAAGGACTAATCAACTACAGTTCTACCCGATCCAACACTGAGTAGCTAGCCCGCCTGGTCGTATCGAACTACCGGCACCGCGCCCAAGGCACGTTACCATTTGTCCCGTCCATGGCCGAATGGTCCCGGTGCCCCAAAGCATATTCCGTTCGAGGAAACCAAACCCTGTGCGCAACAGGTTGTCCGCGACCAATGCAAACACCAAGTAGGTATGACGAGAGAATCGAGCCTTCTCGTCCCACCAAACGATACTTGCCTCAATCCATCCAATTATACATAACCATTCTCCAACTTATCCCAAGGCACCATCTCAAGTTATCCCCATCGGCACTATGCCGCTTCGACACAATGCTCCAATCGGTGCAACACCCCTCGCTCTGAAAGCTCCGTGGCACAATGCCACAACAGTGGCACAATGCCACAACAGTGGCACAATGCCCTCACCGATACAGTTGTCCGATTTTGAACCACAACTGCACGCTTTGCTTGACAAAACGTCCAACTGATACTCGTACACGGATGCACGCTCGCTCGCTCGTCCGCCCGAAGTGCCTCGATGTTCCAACCAAGATGATCCACTAAAGCTCCAAGTGCCCAACGCAAAACCAACTCAAGCCCAAGGTTTAAAGTATCGGCCGATACCGATACGTATCGGACGTATCGGATCGGTTTTGTCCCCTGCCGCTCCGATACCAACATAAAAGATCGGTATCGGCCGAAACTGGTACAAAAAAGTTTGTATCGGTCTGTATCGGCCCGCTACTGGCCGATACGGGCCGATACGGGAAAAAATCAGATCAAATCAGATCATCACATGAACTTTAACAAAGTAGATGTTCTACAAAAAGCCAAAAAAAGTAGAAATTGATTCCAGACATATCAAATCCAACAGAGAACAATAATGAAGAACCAAAATATTAGACAAAAAAAACTATAAATAGAGACAAATTCTTCTACAGACATACACATGATGACTATTGTTTTATTCAATTATAATAATAAAAAACTTAAATAATGCATAAATATGTAAATTATTTTTCTATTTTTTTACTAATTTATCAATAATTATTTAAATATTGTCGATACCAAAAAATCCGATACTCCGATCCGATACCGTCGATACTGCCGATACGGATACTCATACAAAATGTCCGATACTAATACCGAGTTTTTGAACCTTGCTCAAGCCACAAATTATATCCAATCAAACGACGCACACTCTATGCACGCCACAGTGCGGTGATTTTCATGTTCCAGTCCAAGTATCAAAGCCTTATTACGTGTGTTCCATATTATTAGGCATGAAGGAGTAGAGGAGAAGGGACAGAACCCACTTACCAAGTCTGATTCCGCTAGCACTTTGCCTTGTTGATACGGCCGATCCCTTGAACTCGTGGTCTGATACAAAGTACGATCTACTCAATTGGTATGACCGTGCGAGCAGGTCGTGCTCTCCAAATCATTCGACCGATCAGACTAAGGAATACGGCATTATCGTTCCAATCCTGCTATCCCAATACTGCTCCGAACAAACACATGATTCCATCGAACTCCGCTTGCGATCTGCACATGAAACCAACTCAAATCAATACTTGCTCCCAAATTCCACAATCGAAATGTAACCAGTTATTGCCTCATTCAATCCGACTCAGCGTAATGCACCATGCGGTACAGAGCATTACATAATATACCACTTAGAATCAGGTTCGTCCTCGAACCAAACCAGTATCCATTCCTTATCGCATGTCGCTTGCCCAATTCATAACTCTGCTCCATGCAACTCACATTTTCCTGATCCAGACTCAACATCTCGCTCGCGCTGAACGCTCACACAAATTCCATATTCCCACATCCTCCTTGTAGCTCAATACAAATTTATCATATCGCTTAGTTTGGATCGTACACATATTTAAGGGTCCCTGAAATACATGCAATTCAGCCGAGCTTAGCGATAGCGAATTTGGACAAGTTACAAGGGTATATTTATGTCTAAGGCATTCATTCGCTTCACTCCCAATTAAACCAATCCTGACGTTCATCCCAACACATTTGCACAAGCGCTATTCTCAAATACGATAATCTTCTACTGACGATCTTCCCACCTGACTCAAATCAGTTCGTGTTCCAACTCAATCCATCCGACTATCTCCAAATCCACACTAGCACCGTCCAAGCTCAACCAACAAAACTCTAGCATGACTCCAATCGCACAAAGTTCCGCATGCACTATCTCCAAATATTATCTCATGCTCCGAACGATCATCACAAATGATACTACCCCAGCTACGCAACTTACCCAAATATCAAACTATGCTCTTAGATCAGCTAAGCCCAACACCTCTTCCTCAATCTCAATACCTCACTGGGTGAACATCTATATTGAGGTTCATGTGATCCACGAAGATTTCGCCATCACGCCATAGGGATAGTGTCGCCATGATTTCAACGTGGACACACTCGCCACAATTCCTAGGTTGCGTATGAAATAGTCCTTCACGCTGCTTCCACTGCCTCGAAGCACAGGATATCACATTCGCCTTCTGTACGAGCACGCATCCCAGACTAAGTTCTGATGCATCTTGTAGATCTGAGGCACATCTGTCCCTTCCATTATTGCAAGGATTTGATCTGAACGAGCCGTTGCTTTAACTTCACAAGCTAGTTTCACAGTCGTCAATTCATATGAATGTTATTCCCTTCCGGGGCACGACGAGTCAGAGGCGATGTCATCTTAAAAAATCTGCGGCTCCGAATCTCATCAGTTAACTTAGGCCATTTCCACCATCGCTTCGATCTTCCGGCTGCATCTTCAGCTGAAGGCTATCCCAAGGAACTCTCAAATCCAACACTCAGTCACTTAGACCTATCTCCAACGTACACCACTCACATCCACCCTCGACGCATTTCCAAATGCGCCGCCGCAAGGGTCGTTCTATGGGTCTACAATATTCATCTCTGATTTGGCGGTCAAGTCACTAGGGTCAGCTCTCCCGAAGCTACGCTCGATAATTGTAAGTCATCACGATGGACAATTACTACGAACCATGCTATATCTCCTCTGCAAATCTGAGCCATAATCCAACCATTCTATCCGAATGAACTTCTGACTCTGAGAACTTCATGCATTACCTTTGACGAATCTGTCAACCAAACGTCGCTTAACCACCTAGAATCTTACTATCTATGCAAGCCACAATTCGAGAACTGCGTTCGTTGAAACCATCTTCCATCACTCTACCGTTATGTCCTGAATCCATCAAAATTTTCGAACTGCCATGTTCAACTTCTCGCACTACCACTTCCAATGATTCCCGAAACAATAGACTTGCTCCAATTCTTATCTGTATGCCATGTTTCACAGTGCACATCCAACTTGCTCGAGCAGTACAGTGATTTGCTCCAACGTTGCTCTCTCGTTTAGCTATCTTCAAAAGTCCATCCGCCACAATTCTTTGCTCTCGTTCCATTTTCTTAGCACCGTCTTGATTTCTCTATGTTCCGATTAATCCATACACTCTTAATGACTCGTGCACAAGTTCCAACACAATCTCAAATCATATCACCATCACTCGTTGCCTCAATCTGCCTCAGTACTGCAAGTGTTAACTTCTAATCTAACTTAACAACAACTATTGACTCATGCCCGTTTACGTCTTTCGGAGAATCCGTCCACCATCGCTGCACAATTTTACCAAATTTTACTTCCGCTAAACCTTGAGTCAAACTTCTCGAGCGCCAATATCCAAAATCCTTCAAATTTGTACGAATTCATTACATTGCCCCTCCAAACCAGATCATGTTTCATTGCTCAACCAACAGCTCCAATTGTGTTGCCAAAATTCGTAGTCCGTGCTCGCCACCCTTCGATACACACATCGCTCGCTCAAGCGTATCCCAACTGTTTTTTCCTCATGCTCAACTATTTATTTGCATCAATGAATGCTCCACCGAACTTCCAAATCGTGCAAGCGAACTCTGATATTCAGCTTTCCATCTGATCGATCTCAACGTGTTTCCAATACTTGGTCCGCATCAATCCTTCAAATTCCAAACACTCTTTCCATTGCTTGTTTTTCTTGTCCAACAAAACTCTCATTTACACAAATACGTTCTTGATCACTTAAGTCCAACGATACTTCTATTTGCACAAGTCCATTCTTGATCGCTCAAGTATAACGTATCGAAGAATACCTGAGTCAAATTCTATTACACCATATACCACTTGGAAATAGAGTCGCTTTCGCGCTTCCTCTGCGTCGACGAACGTCTATTCCAAACCAACTATTCCGGGGCAATCCTGTCGATCGCAACTCAACATTCGCTTGCTCCATGTTCCATTTCCTAACTCAGCCGATGTGCACCAACCAACTTACATTCCTGTTACCCGCATCCGTTGCGGCAATTCCATTGAGGTATATCCAAAATATTCCAATGCCACGCTCACTATGTGGTATACCATATACCACTCCGAATCAAGTCACTAGTCGCATCACAATTCCTTGCACTGATCCAAGATTCGTTCGAACCATCCATTATGCGTGATCCTGCCATTCACAACTCAAGGTCTGACACGAAACTCAGCCAACGCATGAACCATCTAACTCTTCTGTCAATCTCGCTATGCAACTTGTGCCATGTTCCATTCTCAATACTCCCAACTATTTCTCAAATCGTCCGATACTTTCGCTACACGAGCAACCCGTGCAACGATCTCTTCCAAGTAATCCAACCCAATACCCAATTGTTCCACACATTCGCCGTACGAGCAACTCGTGCAACACTCTCTTGATATTCCCAAGCCAAACTCAAACATGCTCAACCAATGCGCCACACGAGCAACTCGTGCAACGCTCTCTGTGATATGCCCAGCCAAAAATCAAACTTCATCCAACACATTCGCTACACGAGCAACTCGTGCAACGATTCATTCTCATCCGATGCTTCTACTCACAACATGCCACATAACCAATCTCGTCTGCCAACCAACTGATCCACTGATGCAACCATAAATCTCCTGAACGACAAGCCAAACCAACGCAACGATACCTCTCAACTTGTTGATCAAATGCAACAACGCCACACAACTTATTGTACGAATACAACAACGCCAAACGATGCTACAAGATCTACCGAAAACCAACGCAACGAAGAATAACATGCACCCACAACCAACAAATATATAGACTTATTGCATGAAACATCCAATGCGGCACCGAGTAGAGCCAAGAGCCAAACGACACGCGGAAGCTATTTAGAGTTAGTGATGAACCAAAGGACAAAGTCCGAGAAAATGAACCGGGCGCTCTGATACCAATTTGTCACGCCCCAATCTCCCGCAAGCTTGATCGTCCCCGCTGAACGTGAATCACCACGTTGCAGCGCTCCCGCAGGATAATCGTTCTCATCGAGACGTGATGCCGTGAGAGCCTGGAGTTGCGCTCGCACAAGACGATGATGTCAAACATCAGAGCTATCATCGAAACGACCAAGTTGCAGCGAAAGTCAAGTATTGTGTACCAAGCACACATCAGAGTATACACAGCGAAGCTCTCGATAGGGTCCAAAAGAAAATGCCACGAAAAAAATTGCCACAAAGGCGATACAACACTCTTGCACTTTCTCTTGCCCACAAAGGTACTTACCGTTCATACATCATGTCCCGTATATCCAAGCAGCGCCACTACACCTGCGTACCTGAAATAATGTCCACAAACGTGGGTCAGTACACAAGTGTACTGGTGAGCGGGATAACCCACTCGTCTAAACCGACACTAAATAGGTAGTGAATGCAAACAGTTATATGGTGATCTTTCTACTTGAATCCTAGATTCATTTCATGGCAGAGGTATGACATGTTAAGAAAAACTGTAAAGCAGGTTAAACATGCAAGCATTCAACTCAAGCACATATACAAGCAGATATATCCAACTCAAAGTAAACTAGCATGCAAACCGTCCTACTCAAACCCAAGCAACGCGTGAACCTATCGAACCACAATCCAAGCCTTATTATCCATCCCTAAACCATGCCACAATCCAAGTCTTACTAATCCAATCATCGATATGCACACTCGTGCCCGAGGCAAGGTGGCAGTCGCCTACACGAAAAGCACAAACCAAAATAAACCAAAGCAAACAAACTCTTATCTATATGAAGTCACTGGCCAAGCCATAAAGGACTAATCAACTGCAGTTCTACCCGATCCAGCGCTGAGTAGCTAGCCCGCCTGGTCGTATCGAACTACCGACACCGCGTCCAAGGCACGTTACCATTTGTCTCCTCCATGGCCGAACGGTCCCGGTGCCCCGGAACATATCCCGTTAGAGGAACCAAACCCTGTGCACAACAGGTTGTCCGTGACCAATGCAAACACCAAGTAGGTATGACGAGAGAATCGAGCCTTCTCGTCCCACCAAACGATACTCGCCTCAATCCATCCAATTATCCATAACCATTCTCCAACTTATCCCAAGGCACCATCTCAAGTTATCCCCATAGGCACTATGCCGCTTCGACACAATGCTCCAATTGGTGCAACACCCCTCGCTCTGAAAGTTCCGTGGCACAATGCTCCAACAGTGGCACAATACCCTCACCGATGTAGTTGTTCGGTTTTGAACCACAACTGCACACTGGTTTGACAAAGCGCCCAACTGATACTCGTGCACGAATGCACGCTCGCTCGCTCGCCCGCCCGAAATGCCTCTACGTTCCAACCAAGATGATTCACGCAAGCTCCAACTGCCCAACGCAAAACCAACTCAAGCCACAATCATATCCAACCAAACGACGCACACTCTATGCACGCCACAGTGCGGTAATTTTCATATTTCAGTCCAAGTGTCAAAGCCTTATTACGTGTGTTCCATATTATTAGGCATGAAGGAGTATAGGAGAAGGGACAGAGCCCACTAACCAAGTCTGATTCCGCTAGCACTTTGCCTTGTCGATACGGCCGATCCTTTGAACCCGTGGTCTGATGCAAAGCACGATCTACTCAATTGATATGACCGTACGAGCAGGCCGTGCTTTCCAAATCATCTTACTGATCGGACTAAAGAATACGGCATTATCACTCCAATCATGCTATACCAGTACTGCTCTGAACGAACACCTGATTCCATCGAACTCCACTTGCGATCTGCACATGAAACCAACTCGAATCAATACTTGCTCCCAAATCCCACAAATCGAAATGTAACCAGTTATTGCCGCATTCAATCCGACTCAGCGTAATGCACCGTGCGGTGCGGGACATTACAAACAATGCACTAACATTGGGCTTCCTACCACGCACAATAAGGATCTATCGTCAGGTCCGAATGAAATCAAAGCACAAAAAGGAAAATGAGCGGGAGCGTACCGACGAATACGGCTGATTTTCGATGCGGTTTGGCAATGTCTGGAGAGAACGAAACCACCGTATCTTTGAGGGTCTTGCCAATAGTAAATATGTTGTACAAAGAAACATAGAATATAAGTTGATATAGATATTCTCGACCCTAGATGATTAGATTTTGTGATCTGAGCGGGATTATAGTTTTGTAAATTTTGATCTTCTTAATAATATTTACCTTATTCGAAAAAGAAAAAAAAACAACAACAACAGCTGAGCTGATTGCTTCGTCTATATAGAGATATAGAAAGACATCCCTCTGAAACATCGTGCAAATTCCACTATCAATTGTGCTAACGCACTTACAACACTACGATAAAATTCTTTGGGTGCCCCCTTAGCTTACTGGTGGATATTGGATAAGTAGCGAGTGGATATGAGGGTTTAGAAAACTGCTCTATTCTGCTGCACCCTATCTTCCTTCGATCGTGACGATTACTAGCAATGAAACGTCTGAAGAAGAAGAAGAAGAAGAAGAAGAAGAAGAAGAAAAACACAACGCAAGAGAAGACGGAGAGGGAAGAGAGTTGACGGACCGTGACGACGACGGACTTGTCCTCGTTGAAGAGGGGCTGGTCCCCGGAGGCGGGGTCCATGATGGCGAGGCGCTGGTGGGCGAGATAGCAATCCTCGTGGCAATGCAGTCCGCTCCAATCAGGACCTCTGTGCCTCAACCTATTGGTATCATAACAACCACGAGAACGTCAAATCCTGCCAAGAAAACGAAGGAGAAGGGAGTAGAGAAAGGAGAAGAAGAAGAAGAAGAGACCTCCGCGATAGCTCGATGATTCGGGACCTCTTCGCGAGCGAGGTGTCGGCGCAGCCGAGCACGGCCAGGATCCCGCACATGGCTGCGAGAATGAAGATGGAGGAAGGAGAAGAGGACAGAGAGAGAGAAACGACCAGGTTTGTTTACCCACTTTATAGGGTTTAGGGGTTTTTTTTCTTTTTCTTTTTCTTTTTTTTTTCTTTTTTGTAGAGTGCAAGTTAGACCCCCTCTTCTCAGGTTTGAAGTCAGCAAGTCAGCTTGAGCTAGAGGGTCTAATTGGATGGGTTAACAGAGTTTGGGGAAGCTAAGTGAGGTTGGAAAAAAAAAATTTACTTGGTTTGAGCGTAAAAAATTAGGTGGGATTTAATGGAGGGTTAAGTAAAAATTTGTTTAATTGTTTTTTGTTTATTTTTTTAATCTTTCAAATTGGAGGATTAAGAGATGGAAGTGAGAGGTTTTGATAACTATTGTATTTTTATTACTCTTTTTTTCACTCAAAATCTCCAATCCAACAAGAGTTATCAAACACATCTTACTTAACTCTTCCTCTAATCCAAGCGATGTTATGTATTGACTTCCCTCCCCCTTACTTAGCTTCCTCTCACTTAACCCCATTTAACTCTGCTTATTTTTTTTTCATCAATCAAAACAGACCCTACGTATGGGTTTCTATAATAAACAAGGGTTAATTACATTTTTTTTATGTTTATTATGTGGACTTTTCTTATTTTAAAAATATTTTCTACTATTATAATACGACTTAGGAACTGCTCAAAAATGAGTCGTATAAGCCGTATGTATATCATCAATTAGTAATATAAAAAAAAAAAAAAAATTACCTATCGTGTGGGTTCTTACGTAGTTGAGAAAAAAAAATTAAAAAACACCTGAACATATAACCAATCATAAAATATATTAAAATTTTAAATTATATTTAAATTAACTACAAGATCTTATCTAATTAAACACATATCCAAAAATTTAAAATTTTATTTATAACAAATTATAATTCAAATATATTCAAATCATATTTAAAATATTCTAATAAAATTTAAATTTCTATCTAACTTTTAGTAATATCATAAAAAAGAATTTGATGCGTGCAACGCAATTCTTTATGTGCAACGCACATGAATTTACTAGTAATACTAATTTCTCCTATATTTTATGTTTATTATACAGACATTTTCTATATTTTATATTTTGTGTAAAGGATTATTACACTCATCACCCTTATTTTGAAAATAAAACATATAGCATAAGGAAAATTTGTGTAGTTATTTTCAAAATACGGGAGGCCCGTGTAATAAATATAAATATATAGAAGGTTAGTGTCACACTCAGTTCCAGATTTCGTATTACTGTATTTTGGTATTTATATTTTTCGTATTTTATGGTGTTTCGTAAATTTTGGGCCTGTATTTTTGTAAAACCCCTAATTCTGAAAACCCCTAAATAGAGGGAATAGATTTTATTTAATTTTTATTTGAGGTGTTTGTGCATTTAGGGAATTATGGAGCCATTATAAATTTTTTCTAATTTATTCCATGTAGGAGACCCTTTTGACAGTTGCTAGCTTAATGGTATGCACCAATATAATTTTTAGAATTTTTTAGGTATATATATATATATATATATATATATATAATTATAATTAATTAGAAAAGAAATTCCTATTGGATCTCAACCCGAAACTCAAACCCTCTATCCTAAACCCACTACCCGTTTAACCCCTACCCGGACCGTTAGGAGAAGAAAATATCAACAACAGCAGTAGCAAAAACCAACTTTTCCTTCCCTTCTCCGCGCGTGTGAGCCATCTCATTCCACCACCTCTTATATCTATTATTACTAAACTCTCCTCAACCGAAACCAAAACAAAGAAAAAAGGAAACAGCAGCAGCAGTGGTTTTTGAGACCACTAAGTTATCCCACTGCCTCTTTATCTCTATATATATTACAACTCTCCCAAACCCTAATCTCACTTCTTCCACAAAACTTAACACCGTTTTAGACGCCTGCACTATACAGAACTCTTGCTCGGCAAGTATACCTTGCCATTGTATTGTATTTACATTCCATATGATGCATGCATGTTTATTTTCTGCTTATTTTAGTTCATATATTTTAACTGTTATATAAATTGCGCGTCCAAGGAAACTTGGATGCAACGACGGTGTCGTCGCGATATATTTTTATTTATGTATTTGCATTGACCTTGTTTATGAGACTACCCCATTATTATGGAGCATCATTAGGTTCATTGGCCGTGACACAGTTGTTACATGAGTATGAGTCTCATATAGATCACGGACTGCGTGACAGGTCTGGCCTCCTGTACGTATGGGCCGTGCGTTAGGGATGACTGATGATAGAAACTTGTATGCTAGTAGACCTGGAAGTTATTTAGAGGTTTTATCATGTCATGGATGGCATGCTTAGAGCATGGGGTGGGAAGAACAACAAGTAAGGCATTTGGGCTCCTTTGTACTTTTTTCTTTTGTAACCCGGAAGCTCCACTGGAGATACGGGCGGTGATGACCCCTATACTACTTGGCGGCCTCTGCCGTTCAAAAGACGACATGCTTTGTAGGCCCCTGATTCTTCGAGAGAATCATGTCAATCCCACTATTTGGCCAGATAGCCCACTTGGTGGAAAGTTGTTCTCAAACTGCATTCACTTAGATGGTTAGGCGACCCATTGGATGTTTATTTTTTAGTACTTATTGGCATGTTTATATGTATCTTGTTACGTCCCTCTGAGGACCTGGTCCCTTTCCAGATATGGACGAGTAGGAGTATCCAAGGAGTACGATCCTGGACCTGACACTACTTACCAGACTGAGGAGGTCTTACCCTCGAAGTATCTGTGATTTTATTATCGCTGTTTAGAGATCCATGTTGCTACTTCAGTATAGTCGTTTTATAGTGGATTTGTTTCCACCCGACTATCAGACTTGATACTCATCTTTGATATTCAGATATCATTCAGCTCTTTATTCCTACTTATTATTTGTGCTGTGGATGAGATATAGATTGTGTGTGACTTGTTGTGACAGTATATTACCACTGGTGGATTGAATATTCATGTACAGCGTACGTGTGTATATGGTTTCCATATATTGGAGTTCGTATACATATGGCTGGGCGTGTTACGTATTCCTAGTCCTACGTATTTTGGGACTGGGGCGTGACATATTTTTGGTGGTGGTCCATGCAGGTCAAGAATATATTGTCTCGGTTACGTAACTGTACCGAATAAGCCTGTGTATAGGAATAGAGTATAAGGATCTCATTCACGCTTGACAAAAACCTCATTCTTCCTTTCCACCATCCTATGTTTGGATAAACAAAGTTTTACGCCAAAAACTATTTACCCTTGTTGGCGTAAAAGCCAAATGACCGTTGTTGGCGTAAAAGCCAAATGACTGCCTAGTTGGCGTAAAAGCTAAAAGACTGCCTAGTTGGCGTAAAGGCCAAATGACTATCTTGTTGGTGTAAAGGCCAAACTATGAAGAAGATTGCCTCCTTTATACTGCGGTTATGACAAACTGCTACCCACGTTCAAATAGTCTTCCTAAATCTGCGTATGACACATCTTGCAAGCCACGTAGGTAACTGCCCCTGCGTAAACTTGATGATTCATGAGTAATAGATAACCAGCGTAAAGTAGCCTGATTAGGCGTAAAATATAAGGATGATTATGTGAGCGTATTTGTCACAACCTTAGCTTCCCAGTCATGACCAATTAGAACAAATTTCGTGCATTAAATGCAGAGATATGCCTCGAGCCCTGTGCAAGAAACAGTTTTTTGACGTGGCGTCTCATTTTTGTCTTATCTTGAGCGTGAAAACTCATTTTTGTAGGCAGCGTATTCAGAAGACTCCATTTTCTTTCTTTTGAATGCGTAAAAATGACTTGTATCCAATATGTCACTAAATGACAACCTGGGTCTCTGTACAAAATCATCATCACAGCCGTCCTCTCGATCATCGTACGGTACTTTTGTTAGATGTCAGGTTCACTGAATTATCTGATAAATTCATCCGAGGAAAACGAAGAGTTCCTCGTACAACTTTATGCTTTATTAAAAACAATTTATTTTAGACTTTATGCAGGAAGGAATAGCAACCTTTTACGCAAACTTTTTACGTAGACTTTTTACGCAGACTTTACGCAGGAAGAATAGCAATCTTTTACGCAGGAAAACTTTACGCAGAAAACCTTTTACGCGGACTTTTTACAAACTTTACGCAGGAAGTATAGCAATCTTTTACGCGCAGAACTTTTACGCAGACTTTACGCGCGCAGACTTTACGCAGGCAGACTTTTATACAGACTTTACGCACGCAGAATTTACGTGCAGATTTTTTATGCGCAGGCTTTACGCAGGCAGATTTTTACACAGACTTTTTACGCGAACAGCTTTAATCTCTGTTTTACGCGGACAGCTCTACTTTATGCCAAACTTTCTTGAATCTCTGCTTTACGCAGACAACTCTGAAATCCTACTTTACGCTAAACTACCTTGAATCTCTACTTTACGCGGACAGCTCTGAAGTCTTACTTTACGCCAAACTTCTTTGAATCTCTGCTTTACGCGGACAGCTTTGAATCTCTACTTTACGTCTAACAACCTTGAAGCCCTGTTTTACGCAGAAAGGGACTTCATGTATGTTGGGGGTTTTTTACTGTAAAATATGCGGACAATTTCCCAACATATTTTATGCTTCTATATTCTATTTAATGCTTACATCATGTTTGATTCATGTACTTCTTCTAATCGTTGCGTACATCACCTGCAGAGAGATGGATATGCAGAATGGATGTACTGTCGTCGATGGCGACACAACTCCTTGAGTCAATAGTCAGACTCAAGGAGGGACCTCAACAATTCCTAGATTTTTGGGACCAGATGGACAGATTCACAATCCAGTTCCATCTGATCTTCCCGTTCCACCTAATGGGAACCTTTCAGCTTTTTCAATATCACAAAATGGCCAGACACAACTGTTCCAATTCTTCCAGATGATAATGCAGGAACAGAGGCAGCAGGCAGCCGAGCAGAGGCAAGAATTTCTGGCAGCACTTGAGAGGATGGCTGTACATGCTACTGTACCAGCTCAAGCACTAGCTCCAGTACCTCGAGCTAGAGTTGGTTCAGTAAAGAACTTTATACAGATGGGTCCGAAGCCGTACAAAGGCATTGAGAGCCCAGAGGAAACTACCAACTGGATCACTCACACCCAGAAGCTGTTGGAAGCATCGCAGCTACCTACAGAGCTGTGGATGACGGGTGTAAGGATGCTTCTAGATGGTAATGCCCATCACTGGTGGGAATCTATGGAGCGCCAGTTGGGTACATACCAGACTTGGGAGCAGTTCTTGGAGTGCTTTGAAAGGAAGTACTTTTCGGACACCGTCAGAGATGCATTGTACGATCAGTTTCTCCACCTGGAGCAGGGGAACGGAATAGTGGACGAGTATGATGCCGAGTTTAGTCGCCTTAGTAAATATGGCGCTGCCCTGATACCAGATGACTTGGCTAAGGCTAAGAGGTTTCATCGCGGACTGACTCAGAAGCTCCAATATTACACAAGCTCACAGTCCCGGATCTCATATGCCGAGTTACTGACAGAAGCCAGATTGCAAGAAACCATCAGCAAAGGAAAGGGGGGTCAGCTGAGGACACAACAAGGACCGATAAGGACACAACAAGGAGGACCTATCAGACGTCATTTAGCTCAGCAACAACAGCATCAACACAAAGCCGGACCGTACCAGATTCCGGAGAAGCCCCAATGTAATTATTGTGGGAGACACGGGTACATTTCGAGAGATTGTCGGAACCGCTTAGGACAATGTATAAAGTGTGGTTCCGAACAGCATTTGGTAAGAGAGTCCAATGCAGCAGACAATAATACTTTCACCGCCAGTACAGGAGCTAGCACTTCCAGTACCAAAGCCAGCTCAGTAGATGAATAGACCAGGAGAATCAACTTGGCAGCGTGAGGACGACAGGTGCGAACGTTTTCTGAACCTATTCATTGACCAAGGTATAAATTTACTTTGATAATTTATATCTTATACCATTCTTGACTTTCTACCGTGACTTAGTTTTAATTTCGAGAACAATTTTTATAAGTTGGGTAGAATATAAAACCCCTCATTCTGAAAACCACTAAATAGAGGAAATAGATTTTATTTAATTTTTATTTGAGGTATTTGTGCATTTAGGGAATTATGGAGCCTGTCACCCTCACATTTCCATCTAAGGGTAGTTTGGTAATTATCTTGAGTATTAATTATTTTAGAATTATTATAATTAATATTTGTGCATGACTAATTTATTTATTTTAATTATTGCTAGTGTAGACTTATTTTAGACTTGTGTAGTGGACCTAACCTTTTAATTAGGGGACATGAACAAACTTTTCGACTAGTCTAAGTTGAGCCCATGAATTAGGCCCATGGATTAGGAAACATGATTAATTAGTGGAACCATTAGACTAGAACCTTCCCTCCCTAATTATTTCTTCATGAGAGGCCCCAAGGGGTATTTTTGACTTTGTACATTGCTTGAGGAAGGGTTTTTGTCCAGCCATAATTGAGAGGAGAGAGAGAGAGTGCTCTCATTTTAGTTCTTCCCCAAAATTCTAGATTTAGTTTTTCCCCTTCCAATTTCCCATCATTTCCCCATCAATTCACCATCAATTCTCTTCAAATCTCTTCCTAAATTCAACATTGAAGCCTCTACATCAAGAATCTACAAGCAAGGAGCAAGGAACAAGGAGGAGGAGGCCAAGATCTACAAGGAGAAGAGCAACTTGTCAATTGGGACTTTTTATTGGGAATCCATCTCCCAATAGGTACAAATCAGTTTTTCCCCTTCCTATAGACTATAGATCTGAGTTTTTACCATGAGAAACCACCCCACATGCATAGGTTACCCATAGGATTTGATTTGGTATCATTTGGAGACCTACGGTGGGAGTTATGCCCATTTTGGTGTCGATTTTGGGGGAATTCCGAAATTGGCACATGTAGTGCTTGTCAATGGATCTAATAGATCTAATTGACCATTGATTGTTTGTTTGTAGCTTGTGTCGTGTCCACAATTGGATACGTGTGGGCCGAATCTCGTCGATTTGACGAAACGGTCGATTTTGGGGGTTTTCCTCCGACACGGGGCCATGTGCATATCATATGGTGACACGGACACGTAGACACTATAATTTATATATGTATTAATCATAAATTACGTATTGGACTTGTACGTGTCCTCCGGGATGCGTTTGGTTGTGAGTTGGGGGCCGTGTCGCAAGCGTATCATAGAAAAGTGTGATACGAGTGCGGTGCACCCCATGTGTTTGTTGTTTGGCTCATTTTCCTATTTTTGCATGTGTAATTATGTATATGTAAGCCCTTTATATGATATATAGTTTATGTATTAGTATGATTTGGATTTACGTATAGGTGAGTGTCTATTTGTGTATACTATAGGAGTATCTAGATATGTAGAGCTATGTGTATATGTTTATATATATATATATGTTGTGTATATATGTGTGACTATATATACATCTAAATGGGGATAACTATATATATGGTTATGATCATATACCTAGTTGTGTTTATTGTGTAGTGATGTGTGTCTGGGTGAGTTGGTGAGAGAACAGTTCAGTCAGGTTTAAGAGGGGTTTCAGCAGCAAACAGTTGGTTTTTAACAGTAGATTCAACAACTACTGCAAGGATTTATGAAGATGCACACCTCAGTCACTCGACACAGTTAGGGATAAGTGACTGAAACATTGGAGCCACTGTGTGCGGGTTGCACACAGTCTTATGAACCAGTGACTAGCAGATATCCCTGTGTATTACACACAACCAAGGGAACAGTAGCTGCAGCAAGTATCTGCACACTGTTGCAGTACACGGGTAAATCGAGAATGAGAACCAGTAGCTACAGCAGATGCACACTTGAAGACCCAACTGAACAGCACATGGACCTGAAGATCACCTGAAGACAGGGACTTAGGAAGGATGAGTAAGACTCTGCAGAATGCTTCACTGTGTGTTTCACAGTTGGGAGCAGAGTGTTTCACTCAAAGAAGTAGCTGCTGCAGGATTTACCTGCACAGCAACTTGACACAGCAACTTGAGACTGAAGATCACTGTGAACTGATAACTTGAGGCAGCAACTTGAGACTGCACTGCAGTGAGATACTGGACTGCAGTGAAATACTGAACTGAACTGCAGTGCAGATACTCAGATACTCAACTGAGCAGCACAGTAACTGAGACTGAAGACTGCACTGTACATTGAGACTGAAGACTGCACAGATTTGTGAACACAGCAACTGTGAAAGATCACCTGCACACTGAAGACTGAAGACTGCAGACACACCTACCTGAGCACAGCAAGGACTGATCTGCACAGAGGCTAGAGACACACTGCAATGAAGAACTGAGGGCAGCCACTATTCTCTGTATCAGTAGGTATCCAGTTTAGTTATTAGTTGATTTATTAAGTTAGCTAGTAACTAGTTAATTATAGGTATATATATGAACTTGTTTAGTTGTTATTATTATCAGTTTTAGTTTCAGGTATCTTGGTCATGGTGTAGTTAGTATGTTTATAACTATGTATACTAGAGGTTAGTGAGTAGTAGAAGTACTAGGTGATTATGTTAGGTATGTATATTAGTATAAGTAATATATTAGTTAGTATACTTGTTAGAAAACAATTGGTTTATTTAGTTAAGGTATTGGTTAATTAGTTTAAGATATTAGTGTATAGTTAGCATCTAGTTTAAGGTATCTATTTATATCTTTTGTGTTAGTTTTAGATTACCTTGAGATACCAAGGTATCACCAAGGTATCGGGCCGATACCCAAGGTATTGAGATTGGGTATGGAGGGTAATTGCGATACGCATTGGCACAAGGCCAAAGTATCATAAATAAATTGTTTTGAGATATTATTATTATTATATATGACTTATGTATATATAAACCTATTTTCATATTAGAAAATCGGCGTATCTTAGGATACGGCTTCTTGATTGCACCGTGGTGTGTTAGCTTAGCTAGTATAGCATAGCTTCATAGTGTATTGACTTAGTGACTAGCTTTAGACTCTTACAACCTAGAAATACATTGGTTTGACTTAGAAATGGCGTATTGACCTAGAACTTCTTCAATTTCATTACTTTCATCATTGAACCTTGTATTGATACAACATACCATATATAGGTTGTGAGACACCAGCTTGGGCATCGAGAGACACACTTTGCTCAGGACTTCAGGCGAGTACATTTCTCTGATTGTTTTCAATTCATAATATTGTATATATGCATGTTCTAGATTAGTATACATTGATTCCCGACACAGTGATTTCACGGACTGGTGCTATATGGATCCCGTCAGGAGGTGTTATCCCCTACCGTGTGCAACGGGTACCCAATGACATGTATTTTATCGTGTGCATCGGGTATTGACTTTCATGTGCTTCTTGTGCATCCACTATTTCGTGTGCTAGTGTGACTATCATGATCATGTACGTAACGTGTCGTGATTGGATCCATGAGTATTGGTTGGGGAGGGGGAGTAGGAGTTGGTTATGTGATCAAAGCCCTCTTGATCTCATGTGCATGTCGATTATACACCTCACGTATAATGGAGTTACCTATATACCTCATGTGCAACCTAAACCGATCACATAACGAACTCTCACTCTAAAACACATAGTTAGTATTTCTTGTTCTCTACTTGCAGTTCTTCTCGTATTTACTTTCAGCTTTATTGTGCCTATTGCCTGTTCACTTGTACAGTTTATTCTTTCTACTTGTGCATCTTGTATTATTTTTCTATTGCTTGTTATATATGCTCGATTATGTTATTGGAACTGCTTTCAGAGGTATGTACTTCGCTCCAATCCTGACTGGATATATTTTTCCAGATGATTGGCTAGAGGAGCTATGTCCCACACATTACGGACCTCAGGAGGGTGAGACTTTAGAGGACACTCCCCTAGAGCCAGAGGACATAGTACCAGTGACCGAGGAGGTCTAGTTTTGTTTAGATGTTGTATTAGACTATATTTTTGTGGAGATTCACAGATGTACTATTGTTTCATTTGTAGAATTGTATTTTCTTCCCTTCGCTATTTCCATTCGTTCATTATTTCCTCCTTAGTTGTTTGTGATTGAGATTGATATATTTGTGAGATACCATATTTGCTCCTCCGATTGGAGTTGAGATGATTGACAGGTACCATATTATATTGTTGAGATGTTAGATAGTTAGAAATGACCCAGACAGCGTTCTACCGCCGATTCTGCGGCGTAGGCTGGGCGTAACCACGTACTCGTGCCCGAATATCAGGGTGCGGGTCGTGACACGTTTTTAGTGGTGGCCCATGCAGGTCTAGATAGACATCGTAGTTGTGCTCGACTAGAGTATTGCTACGAGCCTGCGTTAGGATACAGGATTTAGGCTGAGAGTTACTCAATCACAACTAGGAAAAATTCCAATATTTTGTTCTACAAATCTTTATCTATTTGATATTGTCTTTCATTTTGAATTAAGTTCTGTCCTTCTTTGATGATATCGCATTATATTCAATAATTGATTCCGTATTTTCAATCTGACTTCAGGATGCCTCCGAAGGTCAGATTCTATCGCTCAGGAGCAGCGGCAGCTTCCTCAGCTACTTCTCCGCCTGCTGCGGATAGAGTAGCAGCTGCTACTGTTACATCTTCCGTCGAGAGGATCGCCTTACCGGTCCAGGTGGGAGTCTCAGCAGCCGTTTTTGGGGGTGCTCCTCCCCCGGTTCAGAGGGTTGCTCCAGCTGTTCCCGAGGATCTTCCGCCACCACCGCCAGTACCAGCTGATGCTACACAGCTGTTTGCACTTTTCCAGATGATGATGGAGGCCCAGAGGGCCCAGGCCGAGGCGCAGCACCGACAGACCGAGGTGTTGAGACAGGGCATCGAGAGTGCTCACCATGTGGCCATCACCGCCGTAGAGAGGACCGCACCACCACAGCCACGGGAGGTACAGCCCAGGCCCGGCACCATTCAGGACTTCAAGAAGTTGGATCCCCGGTCTTTCAAGGGGACAGAGGGCATCATCTATGCCGATGATTGGTTGGAGAGCATGGAGCGCGTCATGCGCTTATCCCGCCTTGCGGAGGACCTGATGGTGGAGGCAACGGGATTACAGATGATGGACATCGCCAGCACGTGGTTCCGGAATGAGCCACGGATCGCCGATCCAGGATTGACATGGGGAGAGTTCAGGGACCTGTTCAGAAGGAAGTTCTTCCCGCCTACTGAGAGACTTGACCTGGAGCGACAGTTCCAGAACCTCTATCAGGGGAACATGTCGGTGGAGGAGTATGCCGCCGAGTTTGGTAGGTTGAGCAGATATGCCGACTATATGGTGAGAGACCCAGAGAACCGGGCTAGTAGGTTCAGAGAGGGTCTGAACTGGGAAGTGAAGGCTCTCATTTCTTCGAGCCACGAGACGTATACCGACATCTTGAGGGAGGCTCGCAAGGTCGAGAGAGACCTGAGTGGGAGGCACAAGAGGGACCGAGATGTTTATGGTGGCAGCAGCAGCACAGGTCCAGCGAAGAAGCCATATTTCCAGCACCAGAGGCAGCAGCCCAATGCGCCTAACCGAGCACCTGTACAGCAGACATATCAGATGCAGAGACCAGCCCAGACAGCTCGTGCTTGCCCCTTCTGTAAGAAGGCAGGGCACGGATGGGACGTTTGCAGGAAGAGGCTCGGTCAGTGTTTGTTTTGCGGTTCAGTAGATCACCAGCTGAGGGATTGCCCCAAGACCTTAGCTCGGATAGTTCAGGACGTAGCTCCTATCCAGAGGATACCCGCGAGACACCCAGTGGGACAGCCGAGAGGACCTCCTTTACAGCCCCAGCAGCAGAAGTTCGTACAGCACCAGCACCAGCAGAGGGGTGCACATCAGGGGCGAGCTTTTGTCCTGACCGTAGAGGAGTCAGAGCCAGTCGGAGACGTTATATCAGGTCCAGTCTTACTCGATTCTTTTCCAGCTCATGCCTTATTTGATTCTGGTGCATCTCATAGCTTTGTATCTGTATCTTTTGCTTTGAGACATCGTCTTGAGTCTGAACCGTTGGTGCGGACTTGCAAGATCACGACCGGGGGTGGCATCATCCTGGTCAGTGATGTTTGCAAAAACCAGAAGGTTTATATGGGAGGCCGTGAGCTGAGTGTATGTTTACTTGTAATGCCACTTCCGGGTTACGATATAGTACTCGGAATGGATTGGTTGAGTAGACATCACGCTAGTATCGATTGTCGTGGAGGCAGAGTTTTATTTCAGACACCAGGAGAGCCGGAGTTCGAGTTCGTCCGAGGAGCAGAGCAGAGCGAGGGCGTTTTCTGTGGGACTTTGGTAGAAGAGCAGGAGCCACCACATCCGTTGATTGCAGAGTTCTTGGATGTCTTTCCAGAGGATTTGCCGGGGTTGCCGCCGGACAGAGATGTGGAGTTCTCTATAGACTTAGTGCCAGGAGCAGAGCTAATCTCTCAGCACGTCTATAGAGTAAACAATAGCGAACTGGCGGAGTTGAAGAAACATGTGGATGAGTTGCAAGACAAAGGCTTTATCCGTTCCAGTTCGTCACCATGGGGTGCTCCGGTACTGTTTGTACCCAAGAAGGATGGGTCGGTACGTATGTGTATCGACTACAGGGCACTTAATAACCTCACTATCAAGAACAAATACCCGTTGCCGCGGATTGATGACTTGTTCGACCAGCTGAGCGGAGCAAAGGTATTCTCGAAGATAGACTTGAGGTCAGGGTACCACCAGGTGAAGGTGAAGAGGGAAGACATCCCGAAGACGGCTTTCAGGACTCGTTATGGACAGTTCGAGTTCTTGGTGATGCCGTTTGGGTTGACCAATGCCCCGACAGTGTTCATGAATCTGATGAACAAGGTATTTCATCAGTACCTGGATCAGTTTGTGGTAGTCTTCATAGACGACATTCTGATATATTCGAAGACCCCGGAGGAGCATGAGCAGCACTTGAGGATTGTTTTGGAGATTCTCAGGAAGGAGAAGTTGTATGGCAAGTTGTCGAAGTGTGAATTCTTCCTTGATAAGGTTGAATTTCTTGGGCATATCATTACAGGAGATGGAGTCTCGGTGGACCCGAAGAAGATCTCAGCAGTTGAATCGTGGTCTACCCCGAGTTCGGTAGCAGAGATCAGGAGCTTCCTTGGATTAGCAGGCTACTACCGGAAGTTTGTTCAGGATTTCTCCAGACTAGCAGAGCCGATGACTAGGCTGACCAGAAAGGACATAGAATTCGTATGGACTGAGGATTGCCAGTCAGCATTTGAGGAGCTGAAGAGGAGATTGACTACAGCTCCCATCTTGACACTACCATCAGGAGCAGGAGGATTTTCTATTTACAGTGATGCATCAGGGAAGGGTTTGGGTTGTGTACTACAGCAGCACGGGAAGGTAATTGCCTATGCTTCCAGGCAATTACGCCCGCATGAGAAGAACTACCCTACCCATGATTTGGAGCTTACAGCGGTTATCTTTGCTCTCAAATTGTGGAAACACTATCTATATGGAGAGAGAGTAGAGATCTTCACAGACCATAAGAGCTTGAAGTATGTGTTTACACAGAAGGAGCTCAACATAAGGCAGCGGCGATGGTTGGAGCTGATGAAGGACTTCGACATATCTTTGCAGTACCATCCAGGGAAGGCCAACGTAGTCGCGGATGCTTTGAGCAGGTATCCCGTGGCTATGTGCTTGACTAGGGACAGGCATCTATTGGTAGACCTCGATAGTTTGGGCATTGAGATATTGGTTCCGGGAGTCGCGGCGCAGATGTGGGGACTTCAGGTTCAGTCGGAGCTGATGGACCGAGTCAGAGTCGGACAGTATGAGGATGAGTCTCTGAGGAGCATCAAAGCACAGGTTCAGGTCGGGCTGGCAGAGGACTTTACCGTCGCAGATGATGGATCATTGCGACATGGTACCAGGTTGTGCGTACCGAAGGGAGCATTGCGCGAGGAGATTATGCAGGAGGCGCATCGTTCCCAATACTCTATGCATCCCGGTGCCAACAAGATGTATAGAGACATGAGGGAACATGTATGGTGGTATGGCATGAAGCGAGAGGTAGCTAGCTTCGTGTCCAGATGCTTAGTTTGCCAGCAGGTCAAGGCGGAGAGACAGAGACCAGGCGGATTACTTCAGCCTTTGCCCATTCCGGAGTGGAAATGGAAGCATGTTACCATGGATTTTGTATCAGGGCTTCCGCGTTCTCCAGGAGGCAATGATGCGATTTGGGTCATCGTGGACAGGTTGACCAAATCAGCCCACTTTCTACCATTTAAAGTGGGTACATCTACGGAGAGACTTGCGGAGATGTATGTACGCCAGATTGTCAGATTGCACGGTGTTCCAGTGAGCATTATCTCGGATCGGGATAGCCGCTTCATGTCCCATTTCTGGAGGAGTTTGCAGGCTAGCTTGGGCACTCAGCTCAAGTTCAGTACCGCTTATCACCCTCAGACGGACGGACAGTCGGAGAGGACTATTCAGACTCTCGAGGACATGCTACGCACCTGTGTTTTGGATCTTGGAGGTTCTTGGGAGGATCACCTTCACTTGGTAGAGTTTTCATACAACAACAGCTACCAAGCCAGCATTGAGATGTCACCATTCGAGGCATTGTATGGACGGAGGTGCCGCACTCCGTTGTCCTGGGATGATGTTGGTGACAGGGCTTTATTGGGACCAGAGATGGTAGTGGATGCAGCAGAGAAGGTGAAGCTTATCAGAGACAGACTTCGAGTGGCGCAGGACAGGCAACGGCATTGGGCCGATAGCCACCGGAGACATCTGGAGTTTGAGGTATAGCTTTAGTTTTGTCTTGTTTGTGTTTGATTTTTGCTTGTTAGAGTGCTAAGTTTGTGTTTCGTGCTAGGTTGGCGGTCTGGTTTTCTTGAGGATTTCTCCGACACGTGGCACGATTTGTTTCGGTGGAGGCGGCAAGCGTAGTCCGCGATTCATCGGTCCTTTCAGTATTCTTGAGAGGGTCGGTGCAGTCGCCTACAGACTAGACTTACCACCTGCACTGGAGGGAGTGCACAACGTGTTTCACGTGTCGCAGTTGAAACCGAACATTTTAGTCGAAGACCTGCATGGGCCACCACAAAAACCATGTCACGCCCCAGTCCCAAAATAACAAGGGACTAGACACGTGGCAATGGCCAGCAGCACACACCGATGGACAAACCCAATTTAATGGAACCATCGGGGCATGCTTAAGCTGTATTACAACAGTCCGGGTCTACTAAAACAACATGTTAAAACTAATCCCATCCACAGAGGAATAAAGTAAATCAACAAAAGGAAAATAAAACATCAACAATAACATCAAATCACAAGTAATGTAATCGGGGAACAACCCGATAATCAAGTCTGATACAATTTGTTCTTTTAAACAAGAAAGAAAATAACATCACTAACTGAGTATGGAAGAGCATATACTCAGAGAAATCCATGGCAATCACCTAGTCCTTGGTTCCTGGTTCTGCTTCAGTGCCTGCTCCTGAACCTGTTTCTGCTCCTGCTAAAACACCTGTCCTGTAAACCTCAGAGTGGATCTCCTCTGCTAAACCTGGGGACATAATCCATTCCAGGTCCTCAGGGGACATAGCAAGGTACAGAAATCACAAGCCAAAAGTAATACAGTAAAATAGAGAATGAAATAAGCAGGGTAACTACATAACCATCTATGTGAAAAATGCAACTGAGAGCAACACTAGTACTCAGGCTGAGACCGCTACAAGCTCTGTGTCGGGGATCCGGTAGCAGTAAATAACTAGTAGTGGGTCAAGCTCGGGCTTAGAGTCTTGAGCACCGCAATAATAGGGGTTTTATATATATATATCAGCCTGTAGCCTGTGTGTCTCTCCCCACCCAATGTAATCACACGTCTCATGTTCATAACGTCTTATGTCCATGTCACGTGAGATCAGAGCTAATGCAACAAGTCATAATCTAAGAATATAATGTCTATGTCCATCCTGTATCCTACACAGAATCACCTTGAATATCTCAGGAAGATTCTGTCAACATGTATAGTGTCAAGTGTCCTGGGTATACGTACTTGATAATGCAAGTACGAGAATGTAAATGTCACGTTAACCATTTCTAGGTGACGTTGCACAACCCCGCGTACGGTGTTGGCACCCGACTATGATCGGACGCTAAGCAAGTCACACGGCCCTAGGGTTGAGCATGTACAAAAATGTATATAAAGTCAAAGGAACAAATATCAAGAACTGCAGAGATTGGCAAGGTACACTTGCCTGAGTTTCCAGCTCCAATTGTAGCTCTGTCAGTAGCAGGACTTGCAAGCAGTACTCCGGTTGCTGAAACAAACATCACTATCAGATCCAGAACATATCAATCAGCTAGAAACGCCTGTCCTTGAGTCCTATTTGGAGACAAGGGCAAAAACGTCATTTTCGGGTCAAGGCGGGGTCCAAATGTGGGCCGCTTTGCACCGAAAAATGTGTCAGGGTCAAAGGTCTCAAAAATAGTCTAACTTAGTGTCAACAGGTCAGGAACGATGATACGAACCCAACGGAACTTCCAGAATTGGATTCCGATGAGCCGTTCTCAAAATCGCCCGTCGAGTGGAGCCTGTGGGGCCCACAACACACGATTTCGTCAACGTTCTCAGAATCGAACCAAACTTGGCTCATAGGACCAGCGTATTGTTATGAGTACGATGGCGCAAGTTTCGTCTCGATCTGACTTGTGTACACTAAGTTACAGCGAGAATCAGAATAGTCGAATACGGGGCGGTGTCCGCGGATACGCACTAATTTCGGTGTGCACGCACATCCGAATCAGCTTCTGCGAAAGCCCGCACGTCCGTATCGACGATGCTCACGTGTCGATGAAGACCGCACGCTACCAAGTCATCCCGTTTGGCGGGGCGTACTCGATTCCGGAGTGAAACAGGGCGTTGATTTTCCTGTTTTTGGATCGCGGTGTGCGATCACCACAGGACGCGATGCCCCGAGCGGTTTATCCGGGCACCGAGAGGGTCTTACAGGCTTCGCGATACAATTTACGGAATCGAATTCTGAGCTACGAGTCAAAAGTTACGGGTACCTGAACAGGGTCTGAAAGCAGCGATAATTCTGTGTCCGCGTCGTGTCCGGGTCGACACGACACAACGAGTCGTGTCCGGGTTGCTGCTCACCCTAGGGTTAGGGTTTACTGTGCTTCGACCACCGGAGGGGCTGCGCTTGGCCGGAGCTTCACCGGAGCTGTGCTGGACGGGAGCGGCTGGGCTCGAGGTCGGCCGGCTGGGCTGATCGAGCTCGGCGGAGGCAGTGGCGTCTCTGGCCGGAGGCAGCGGGGGTCAGGGGAGGGAGTCGAGGTGCTGGAGTCGTAGGGCTAGGCGAGGCTGGTGCGGTGGAGCTGAGAGGCGACGCGGCGAGTGGAGGGACGGCTCGCCGGAGGCTGGCGGAGTCAGCGGCGGTGCGCGGAAGCTGCCGAGGAGAGAGGGGAAGGAAGGAGGAGAAATGGCCGGAGCTTTATATAGGAGTTAGGGGAGAGGGACGGCCGTCCGGTGAGGGGGAGAGGGTCCGGCGGACGTTGCGGGAGCGGAGGAGACGCGGGGCAGCGAACGGCCGGCGGCGGCGGGCGTTTCCGGCGGTGGGGACGCGAGAAGTCGGGGTCAGTTGGAAGAGAAAGGGTGGCGGGTCGGGTCTTTGACGGGTCGGGTTCGGGCAGACCCGCCCGACCCGCTAGGCAGGGGCTGGGTTGGGCTTCGGCCCACTGGGCCGGCCGGAAATAATAATAACAATAATAATAATAATAACAATAGTAATAACAATTAATTAGTTAAATAGTTTTTAGGTCTTTTAAAATCCATCCGGGGTCCAATAAATTTTCGGAAAATTACCCTATATTTGGTTTTCTATTTTACACCATAAAATATTATTTTCATAATATTTTAATATTAATTATTAACATTTAAAAAAATTTTAATAATTAAAGAACATGAATTTAATTCCAGAAAAATCCAAGAAAATTCCAGAATGCTTAGAAAAATCCAATTTAAAATTCTTTAAAAATCAGGGGGATTACAATATACCCCCTTAAGAGGATTGCGTCCTCGCAATCAAAGATTAACCGGTCAACAAAGATGACACGGTTGTAACCATTGTTCGAAGCATACCAAAATTTAGGAGCACCTAGGAAAAATTATTTTCCTAAGCATTAAAAGTTATGCAATTTCCCAAATGTGGGAAATCTAGAAAATTACAGTTTTAGAAAAACCAGGTTATCTTTCAAAACTTATCAGGTTAACAATTCTAGGTTATTTTCAAGTTCAAAACTAGGTTATCAATTATTAACAAATTAAAGTTATCAGGTCAAGTCTGGGGTTACGAACCAGCAGGCACGAACTACAGAAATGCTAGAAACGGAACAACTATAAAGACTTACTCGTAACAGCTATTCCATGAATCAGTGCGTCCTCCAGAGTCATCACTGGAGCTTGTCTGCTTCCTTGCAGATGATTCCTCGGCTGCTGTTGGGCTTGCTGGAAGAGTACGGCTTGTGATGCCAAGGATGGCCTCCGCTGATTTTCTCCTGGGACTGGTGGTATAACTCCTTCAACTTCCGTTGGCGGTGCTTCCAATGCTGGAGAGACTGACTTCTGTGTTGGTAACGCTTGTCTGTTTATCATCAGTGCTCTTTTTCGATGCCAAGGACAATCTTTGGCTAAGTGTTGGTTGGACGCGCAAATCAAGCATAATCCCAATTTACGTCTGCACTCGTTCTCAAGGTGGCCTATCCTGCGACAGTTTTGACAGATAGGCAGTACTTGCGGAGATGTTTCTGGGGGTTGTTGCAGTTGAGACTTCTTTGCAATTTCTTCCTGTGGTGCTTCGGCTGGTGCTGATACGGCTGGTTGTTGAATCATCACTGCTTTCTCTCGACGTTCAGGGCAATCCCTTACCGAATGCTTTTTGGATCCGCAAGCTAAACATCGTCCCAGTCTACGTCGGCATTCTTTAGCGAGATGACCTACCTTGCCACAATAGTGACAAGTAGGGAGGACTAGTGCAAGTGGTGGATTCAGCTGTGGTCGTTTTGCAACTCTTTCTTGTTGTGCTTGGTCTGGTGCTGTTGCATATGGCCGCTTCTGTCTGGACTCGATCCTTGTGTTGCACTCCATGGGTCGTGTTGCAGCAAGAACGTTCATGTCTAAGGTAGGTGCATTTGAACTGATTAATCTCCTTAACTCCGAGCTAAATCTGTTGATGAACTTCTCTACTTGGTTTTGCTGATCTTCTTGTTGAACCTTCTGATGGGATTGCATCATCGCGTAGAACATTCGGAACAGTTGTTGTTCGTCTATAGCCTGCCCTTGTGGAACAGTAGGCATCGGAGGAGCAAGCTGCGTTGATGGTGGAACGTCATTTTCTGGGATTCTCGAGGCATTCTGTCTTGCTGGACTGAGTTGTTGTGATGTTTGCCCTTCATCCACTAGTATCACTTCATCTTCGTGGTTAACCACAACATCCTGTGGTGCTGCTGGATGAGTCTCGTCGCCGGCTTGTGGATCCATAATTCTGCAACCAAAATAAACTATAAGAAGCACACAAGAATCAAGGCAGGATGCAAGTCAAAATTTTATTTGAATCCGATACAGATATCAAGAACGTTTTTCAAGCAAGTGGATGAGATCTTAAAACTTTATCCTATTCTTATTGCAGGCCTGTTCGGTCCCTAAGTTGAAACCGAACATTTTAGTCGAAGACCTGCATGGGCCACCACAAAAACCATGTCACGTCCCAGTCCCAAAATAACAAGGGACTAGACACGTGGCAATGGCCAGCAGCACACACCGATGGACAAACCCAATTTAATGGAACCATCGGGGCATGCTTAAGCTGTATTACAACAGTCCGGGTCTACTAAAACAACATGTTAAAACTAATCTCATCCACAGAGGAATAAAGTAAATCAACAAAAGGAAAATAAAACATCAACAATAACATTAAATCACAAGTAATGTAATCGGGGAACAACCCGATAATCAAGTCTGATACAATTTGTTCTTTTAAACAAGAAAGAAAATAACATCACTAACTGAGTATGGAAGAGCATATACTCAGAGAAATCCATGGCAATCACCTAGTCCTTGGTTCCTGGTTCTGCTTCAGTGCCTGCTCCTGAACCTGTTTCTGCTCCTGCTAAAACACCTGTCCTGTAAACCTCAGAGTGGATCTCCTCTGCTAAACCTGGGGACATAATCCATTCCAGGTCCTCAGGAGACATAGCAAGGTACAGAAATCACAAGCCAAAAGTAATACAGTAAAATAGAGAATGAAATAAGCAGGGTAACTACATAACCATCTATGTGAAAAATGCAACTGAGAGCAACACTAGTACTCAGGCTGAGACCGCTACAAGCTCTGTGTCGGGGAGCCGGTAGCAGTAAATAACTAGTAGTGGGTCAAGCTCGGGCTTAGAGTCTTGAGCACCGCAATAATAGGGGTTTTATATATATATATCAGCCTGTAGCCTGTGTGTCTCTCCCCACCCAATGTAATCACACGTCTCATGTTCATAACGTCTTATGTCCATGTCACGTGAGATCAGAGCTAATGCAACAAGTCATAATCTAAGAATATAATGTCTATGTCCATCCTGTATCCTACACAGAATCACCTTGAATATCTCAGGAAGATTCTGTCAACATGTATAGTGTCAAGTGTCCTGGGTATACGTACTTGATAATGCAAGTACGAGAATGTAAATGTCACGTTAACCATTTCTAGGTGACGTTGCACAACCCCGCGTACGGTGTTGGCACCCGACTATGATCGGACGCTAAGCAAGTCACACGGCCCTAGGGTTGAGCATGTACAAAAATGTATATAAAGTCAAAGGAACAAATATCAAGAACTGCAGAGATTGGCAAGGTACACTTGCCTGAGTTTCCAGCTCCAATTGTAGCTCTGTCAGTAGCAGGACTTGCAAGCAGTACTCCGGTTGCTGAAACAAACATCACTATCAGATCCAGAACATATCAATCAGCTAGAAACGCCTGTCCTTGAGTCCAATTTGGAGACAAGGGCAAAAACGTCATTTTCGGGTCAAGGCGGGGTCCAAATGTGGGCCGCTTTGCACCGAAAAACGTGTCAGGGTCAAAGGTCTCAAAAATAGTCCAACTTAGTGTCAACAGGTCAGGAACGATGATACGAACCCAACGGAACTTCCAGAATTGGATTCCGATGAGCCGTTCTCAAAATCGCCCGTCGAGTGGAGCCTGTGGGGCCCACAACACACGATTTCGTCAACGTTCTCAGAATCGAACCAAACTTGGCTCATAGGACCAGCGTATTACTACGAGTCCGATGGCGCAAGTTTCGTCTCGATCTGACTTGTGTACACTAAGTTACAGCGAGAATCAGAATAGTCGGATACGGGGCGGTGTCCGCGGATACGCACTGATTTCGGTGTGCACGCACATCCGAATCAGCTTCTGCGAAAGCCCGCACGTCCGTATCGACGATGCTCACGTGTCGGTGAAGACCGCACGCTACCAAGTCGTCCCGTTTGGCGGGGCGTACTCGATTCCGGAGTGAAACAGGGCGTTGATTTTCCTGTTTTTGGATCGCGGTGTGCGATCACCACAGGACGCGATGCCCCGAGCGGTTTATCCGGGCACCGAGAGGGTCTTACAGGCTTCGCGATACAATTTACGGAATCGAATTCTGAGCTACGAGTCAAAAGTTACGGGTACCTGAACAGGGTCTGAAAGCAGCGATAATTCTGTGTCCGCGTCGTGTCCGGGTCGACACGACACAGTGAGTCGTGTCCGGGTTGCTGCTCACCCTGTAACGCCCCGCAACCGATCGGAGCGTTACGCTGAGTCGGACTGAATGAATCAAATGCTGGTTACATTTGAAATGTCGAATTTTGGGAAGAAGGATTAATCGAGTTGGTTTTAATGTGCAGATGGCTAGCGGGTTCGAAGAAAATCAGGTGTTCGTTCCGAACAGTACTGAATAGCTGAATGGAAGCGATAATGCCGTCTTCCTTAATCCGATCGGTCGGATGATTTGGAGAGCACGGCCTGCTCGCACGGTCATACCAGTTGAGTAGATCGCGCTTACATCGGACCACGGGTTCAAGGGATTGGCCGTATCGGCAGGACAGGATGCCTAACGGATTCGAACATTGTGAGTGGGCTCTTTCCCTTCTCCTCTACTCCTTCATGCCTAATAATATGGAAAACACGTAAAGGCTTGAACACTTGGGCTGAAACATCGGGAAGCACTACACTGAGGCGTGCATAGAGTGTGCGTCGTTGGCTTGGTAGGATTGTGGCTTGAATGGTTTACGCGTTGGATAGTTGGTGCGATAGCTGGATTATTCATTTGAGGCGATCGGTTGGATTACTTGGGATTATGCTTGGACGGTTGGAAATATACGAGTTGGAATGATACAATTGAGGCAATAGGAATATGGGAATATCGGGATTCGGGCGAGCGAACGTGCATCCGTGCGCGTGTATCACAAGGATGCTTTGTCTTGCAAAGCAGGCAGTTGTGGTTCGAAACCGAACAACTGTATCGGCGAGGGCGTTGTGTCGTTTGATGGGGCATCGTGCCACGAATGTGACATTGTGCCACTGAGACGGCATTGTGCCATGGGTTTTGCTTCGAGCATAGGTGTTGCACCAATTTGGATTGTGTTGAGAAGAGACTTCGTGCCTATGAAACACTTGATATTTTGATGCCTCGGGCTATGTTTTGAGGTCGAGATTTGGGTTCTTTGGAAGGTCATGTTGAAAGAATGGTTATGGATGTGTTGGTTGGATTATTAATGGAACGAGTCTAGGATCGCTTGGTGGGGCGAGAATGTTCGATCCTCTCGTTATACCTACGTGTCTGCATAGTCACGGACAACCTGGGTGGCACAGGGTTTGGTTTCCTCGAACGGGTGCTCCGGGGCACCGGGACCGTTCGGCCATGGAGGAGACAATTTGGGTAACGCGTCTTGGGCGCGGTGCCAGCGGTTGGATGCGATTCAGGTGGGTTAGCTACTTGCGCTGTTTCGAATAGAACCGCATTTGATCTGTCCGATCAACGTCCTTTATGGCCTTTGGCCAGTGACTTCATATAAGAATAGATGTTGGCTTGCTTTACTTTGGTTGGTTTGTGCATCGTATAGGCGCGGCCACCTTGCCTCGGCAAGAGTGTGCACTCGAGAGTGGGATATATAAACTTTGGTTGAGAATGGATATTGAGGCGAGACTGATGGTTCGATATATTATCGTGCAAGCGATGACATTGAGTTAGACGGGTCGGCTTTACATAAACTGCTTGTCGTTTGGTTTGAGAATGAATGCTTGCATGCTTAAACTGCTTTACTGCTTTCCTTAACATGTCATTCATATGCCATGAAATGAATCTAGGATTCAAACTAGAAAGATCACCATATAACTGTTTGCATTCACTACTTTACTTAGTGTCGGCTTAGACGAGTGGGTTACCCCGCTCACCAGTACGGTTGTGTACTGACCCACGTTTGTGGGCAATATTTCAGGTACACAGGCGTAGTGGCGCTGCTTGGATATACGGGACAAGATGTATGAACTGTAAGTACCTTTGTGGGCTAGAGAAAGAGCAAGAGTTATTGCATCGTCTCCGTGGCATCGCCTTTGTGGCATTGACTCGGGGCATCTCATTTGGACCCTATCGTGAGCTTCGCTGCGTATACTCTGATTGTGTGCTTGGTAATACTTGACTTCCGCTGCAACTTGGTTGTTTCAATGATAACATTTGGTGTTTGACAACATCGCCTTGTACGAGCGCAACTCCAGGCTCGTACGGCATCACGTCCCGATGAGAACGATTGTCCTGCGGGAGAGCTGTAAATGTGGTGATTCACGTTCAGCGGGGACTATCGAGCTTGCGGGAGATTGGGGCATGACAAATTGGTATCAGAGCGCCCGGTTCATTTCTTCGGACTTGGTCCTTCGCTTCATCACAAACTCTAAATAGCTTCCGCGTGTCGTTTAGCTCTTGACTCTACTCAGTGCCGCATCGGATGTTTCATGCAATAAGTCTATTTCTTGCTGGTTTTGGCTGCATTTTATTTTTCTTGGTTGGGTTGCCTTGGTTGGTTTTCGTAGGATCGCTTAGTCTCGTTAGGCGTTGTTGCATTCGTGCAGCAAGTTGGTTGACGTTGTTGCATTTGTGCAACAAGTGTGGGCTTTCGTTGGGTTGGCTTGGCTTATCATTTGGGAGTTCTGATTGCCTCAATGGATCAGTTGGTTGGCTAACGAGATTTGGTTATGCGGCATGTTTTGAGTAGAAACATTCGAAGAGAATAGATCATTGCACGAGTTGCTCGTCAAGCGATTGTGTTGGATAGAAGTTGGAATTTTGGCTGTGGCGGATCGGTTGAGCAGGTTTGAGTTTGGCTTGGGAATATATGGATAAGTTGGTACGAGTTGCTCGTACAACAAAAAGTGTGAAACCGTTGGGTATTGGGTTGGACTATTTGGAAGACAATCATTGCACGATTGCTCGTGTTGAGAAGGTATCAGACGAGTTGAGAAACAGTTGGATAATTCAAGCGTTGCCTGAGTTTTGTGTCAGACTCGAATTGGGAAAGGCATGATTATGCATAAGGGATGGTTCGAACGGATCTTGGATCTGTGAAGGAAATTGTAATGCGAGTAGCGGCTTGATTCGGAGTGGTATATGGGATACCACATTTTGAGCAAGGCATTGGAAACATTTTGGTTGGACATTCAATGGAAATTTCTTGAACGGACTCGTGAAACGAGAATACAAGCTGGTGAGTGAAAGTCGGTATAATGGGAAGAATGAAAATGGAGCAAGCGAATATTGAGTTGAGCATATCGTGAACGACTGGTGCAAATGGAAAGCATCGTTGGGTTTAAGAGATGGATCGAATCGGAACGAACATTTGGGTTACGCTTGAGCAAAGCGATGGGATTATCGGAATGATAGCGAGCAAGGACTACGATTTTGGGCGACACTTTTGAGCTGTTGGTTGAGCAAAGAAACACGATATTGGTCTGGAGGGACAATGAGATGGATTCACACAAACTTGAAGATTTTGAATGTTGTTGCTCGTGAAGTTGACTCAGGTTTAGCAGAAATGGAATTTTGGGCAGGATGGTGCAACGATAGTAAACGGATTCTTCGGAAGATGTGGACGGACGTTTGAAGATAGCTAAATGTGATAGCAACGTCGGAACAAATCACTGCGTTGCTCGAGTAAGTTGGACGTGCATTGTGGGACACAGCAAATGGATAAGAATTGGAGCAAGTCTTGGGTTTTGAGAATCATTGCAATTTGTAGTGCGAGAATCGAATATACAATTCGGAAATTTGATGGATTCAGGACAGAACGGCGGATTGATGGAATAAGGTTTCAACGAGCGCGGTTCTCGGATTCGGAAACTTCGCTCGGATGAATGGTTGGATTTTATTCGGATTTGCAGATGAGATATAGCATGGTTCATAGTAACTGTCCATCGTGATGATTACAATTATCGAGCGTATCTTCGGGACAGCTGACCCTAGTGACTTGCCCGCAGATCAGAGATTGAATATGGTAGACCCATAGAACGACCCTTGAGGCGGTGTATTTGGGAATGCGTCGAGGGCAGATGTGAGGCAATGAGATTTGGCTTATCGACTGAGTGTTGGATTTGAGAGATCCTTGGGATAGCCTTCAGCTGAAGATGCAGCCAGAAGACCGAAACGATTGTGGGATTGTCCTAAGTCAACTGATGAGATTCAGAGTCGCAGATTTTTATCGATGGCATCGCCTCTGACTCATCGTGCCCTGGAAGGGAATAGCATTCATATGAATTGACGACTGTGAAACTAGCTCGTGAAGTTAAAGCAGCGGCTCGTTCAGATCAAATCCTTGCGAATACTGGAAGGGACAGATTTGCCTCAGATTTACAAGATGTCTCGGAACTTAGTCTGGGAAGCGTGCTCATTCGGAAGGCGAAGGTGATATTCTATGCTTCGAGGCAGTGGAAGCAGCGCGAAGAACTATTTCATGCGCAACCTAAGAATTGTGGCGAGTGTGTCCACGTTGAAATCGTGGCGACATAAATCCCTTTGGCGTGGCGGCGAGATCTTCGTGGATCACACGAACCCCAATATAGATGTTCACCCTGTGAGATATTGAGATGGCAGGAAATGTGTTGGACTGAGCTGATCTAAGCAAGTTTATATTTGGGTAAGTCGCATAGCTGGGGTAGATCAGTTGAGATTATCGTTCGGCGATCGAGTTAATATTTGGAGATGTTGCTAGTACTGATTTCAGAAATAGTGGGATGGATTGAGCTGGAACGCGAACTCATTGAGTCGGTGGAAAATCTGCATAATTGAGAATAGTTCTCGAGCGAATGTGTTGGAATGGAAATCGTGATATGGTCCAATTGGGAGCAAAGCAAATGGACGCCTCGAACGTAAAGATACCCTTGTAACTTGTTCAAATTTGCTATCGCAAAGCTCGGCTGAAATGCATGTATTTTAGGGACGCCTTAAATATATGTACGATCCAAAACTAAGCGATACGAGAAATTCGGGTTGAGCTGCAAGGAGGATGTGGGAATTCGTGAAATTTATTCGAGCGTTCAGCAGAACGAGATGTTGTGTCAGAAATAGTGAATATGATAAGTTGCATAGAGCAGATCTATGGAATTGGATTGTGGCATGTGATAGGAATGAGTACCAGCACGGTTCGTGGACGAACCTGATTCTAAGTGGTATATTATGTAACGCCCTGCAACCGCTCGGAGCGTTACGCTGAGTCGGACTGAATGAATCAAATGCTGGTTACATTTGAAATATCGGATTTTGGGAAGAAGGATTAATCGAGTTGGTTTCAATGTGCAGATGGCTAGCGGGTTCGAAGGAAATCAGGTGTTCGTTCCGAACAGTACTGAATAGCTGAATGGAAGCGATAATGCCGTCTTCCTTAATCCGATCGGTCGGATGATTTGGAGAGCACGGCCTGCTCGCACGGTCATACCAGTTGAGTAGATCGCGCTTACATCGGACCACGGGTTCAAGGGATTGGCCGTATCGGCAGGACAGGATGCCTAACGGATTCGAACATTATGAGTGGGCTCTTTCCCTTCTCCTCTACTCCTTCATGCCTAATAATATGGAAAACACGTAAAGGCTTGAACACTTGGGCTGAAACATCGGGAAGCACTACACTGAGGCGTGCATAGAGTGTGCGTCGTTGGCTTGGTAGGATTGTGGCTTGAATGGTTTACGCGTTGGATAGTTGGTGCGATAGCTGGATTATTCATTTGAGGCGATCGGTTGGATTACTTGGGATTATGCTTGGACGGTTGGAAATATACGAGTTGGAATGATACAATTGAGGCAATGGGAATATGGGAATATCGGGATTCGGGCGAGCGAACGTGCATCCGTGCGCGTGTATCACAAGGATGCTTTGTCTTGCAAAGCAGGCAGTTGTGGTTCGAAACCGAACAACTGTATCGGCGAGGGCGTTGTGTCGTTTGATGGGGCATCGTGCCACGAATGTGACATTGTGCCACTGAGACGGCATTGTGCCATGGGTTTTGCTTCGAGCATAGGTGTTGCACCAATTTGGATTGTGTTGAGAAGAGGCTTCGTGCCTATGAAACACTTGATATTTTGATGCCTCGGGCTATGTTTTGAGGTCGAGATTTGGGTTCTTTGGAAGGTCATGTTGGAAGAATGGTTATGGATGTGTTGGTTGGATTATTAATGGAACGAGTCTAGGATCGCTTGGTGGGGCGAGAATGTTCGATCCTCTCGTCATACCTACGTGTCTGCATAGTCACGGACAACCTGGGTGGCACAGGGTTTGGTTTCCTCGAACGGGTGCTCCGGGGTACCGGGACCGTTCGGCCATGGAGGAGACAATTTGGGTAACGCGTCTTGGGCGCGGTGCCAGCGGTTGGATGCGATTCAGGTGGGTTAGCTACTTGCGCTGTTTCGAATAGAACCGTATTTGATCTGTCCGATCAACGTCCTTTATGGCCTTTGGCCAGTGACTTCATATAAGAATAGATGTTGGCTTGCTTTACTTTGGTTGGTTTGTGCATCGTATAGGCGCGGCCACCTTGCCTCGGCAAGAGTGTGCACTCGAGAGTGGGATATATAAACTTTGGTTGAGAATGGATATTGAGGCGAGACTGATGGTTCGATATGTTATCGTGCAAGCGATGACATTGAGTTAGACGGGTCGGCTTTACATAAACTGCTTGTCGTTTGGTTTGAGAATGAATGCTTGCATGCTTAAACTGCTTTACTGCTTTCCTTAACATGTCATTCATATGCCATGAAATGAATCTAGGATTCAAACTAGAAAGATCACCATATAACTGTTTGCATTCACTACTTTACTTAGTGTCGGCTTAGACGAGTGGGTTACCCCGCTCACCAGTACGGTTGTGTACTGACCCACGTTTGTGGGCAATATTTCAGGTACACAGGCGTAGTGGCGCTGCTTGGATATACGGGACAAGATGTATGAACTGTAAGTACCTTTGTGGGCTAGAGAAAGAGCAAGAGTTATTGCATCGTCTCCGTGGCATCGCCTTTGTGGCATTGACTCGGGGCATCTCATTTGGACCCTATCGTGAGCTTCGCTGCGTATACTCTGATTGTGTGCTTGGTAATACTTGACTTCCGCTGCAACTTGGTTGTTTCAATGATAACATTTGGTGTTTGACAACATCGCCTTGTACGAGCACAACTCCAGGCTCGTACGGCATCACGTCCCGATGAGAACGATTGTCCTGCGGGAGAGCTGTAAATGTGGTAATTCACGTTCAGCGGGGACTATCGAGCTTGCGGGAGATTGGGGCGTGACAAATTGGTATCAGAGCGCCCGGTTCATTTCTTCGGACTTGGTCCTTCGCTTCATCACAAACTCTAAATAGCTTCCGCGTGTCGTTTAGCTCTTGACTCTACTCAGTGCCGCATCGGATATTTCATGCAATAAGTCTATTTCTTGCTGGTTTTGGCTGCATTTTATTTTTCTTGGTTGGGTTGCCTTGGTTGGTTTTCGTAGGATCGCTTAGTCTCGTTAGGCGTTGTTGCATTCGTGCAGCAAGTTGGTTGGCGTTGTTGCATTTGTGCAACAAGTGTGGGCTTTCGTTGGGTTGGCTTGGCTTATCATTTGGGAGTTCTGATTGCCTCAATGGATCAGTTGGTTGGCTAACGAGATTTGGTTATGCGGCATGTTTTGAGTAGAAACATTCGAAGAGAATAGATCATTGCACGAGTTGCTCGTCAAGCGATTGTGTTGGATAGAAGTTGGAATTTTGGCTGTGGCGGATCGGTTGAGCAGGTTTGAGTTTGGCTTGGGAATATATGGATAAGTTGGTACGAGTTGCTCGTACAACAAAAAGTGTGAAACCGTTGGGTATTGGGTTGGACTATTTGGAAGACAATCATTGCACGATTGCTCGTGTTGAGAAGGTATCAGACGAGTTGAGAAACAGTTGGATAATTCAAGCGTTGCCTGAGTTTTGTGTCAGACTCGAATTGGGAAAGGCATGATTATGCATAAGGGATGGTTCGAACGGATCTTGGATCTGTGAAGGAAATTGTAATGCGAGTAGCGGCTTGATTCGGAGTGGTATATGGGATACCACATTTTGAGCAAGGCATTGGAAACATTTTGGTTGGACATTCAATGGAAATTTCTTGAACGGACTCGTGAAACGAGAATACAAGCTGGTGAGTGAAAGTCGGTATAATGGGAAGAATGAAAATGGAGCAAGCGAATATTGAGTTGAGCATATCGTGAACGGACTGGTGCAAATGGAAAGCATCGTTGGGCTTAAGAGATGGATCGAATCGGAACGAACATTTGGGTTACGCTTGAGCAAAGCGATGGGATTATCGGAATGATAGCGAGCAAGGACTACGATTTTGGGCGACACTTTTGAGCTGTTGGTTGAGCAAAGAAACACGATATTGGTCTGGAGGGACAATGAGATGGATTCACACAAACTTGAAGATTTTGAATGTTGTTGCTCGTGAAGTTGACTCAGGTTTAGCGGAAATGGAATTTTGGGCAGGATGGTGCAACGATAGTAAACGGATTCTTCGGAAGACGTGGACGGACATTTGAAGATAGCTAAATGTGATAGCAACGTCGGAACAAATTACTGCGTTGCTCGAGTAAGTTGGACGTGCATTGTGGGACGCAGCAAATGGATAAGAATTGGAGCAAGTCTTGGATTTTGAGAATCATTGCAATTTGTAGTGCGAGAATCGAATATGCAATTCGGAAATTTGATGGATTCAGGACAGAACGGCGGATTGATGGAATAAGGTTTCAACGAGCGCGGTTCTCGGATTCGGAAACTTCGCTCGGATGAATGGTTGGATTTTATTCGGATTTGCAGATGAGATATAGCATGGTTCATAGTAACTGTCCATCGTGATGATTACAATTATCGAGCGTAGCTTCGGGACAGCTGACCCTAGTGACTTGCCCGCAGATCAGAGATTGAATATGGTAGACCCATAGAACGACCCTTGAGGCGGCGTATTTGGGAATGCGTCGAGGGCAGATGTGAGGCAATGAGATTTGGCTTATCGACTGAGTGTTGGATTTGAGAGATCCTTGGGATAGCCTTCAGCTGAAGATGCAGCCAGAAGACCTAAGCGATTGTGGGATTGGCCTAAGTCAACTGATGAGATTCAGAGTCGCAGATTTTTATCGATGGCATCGCCTCTGACTCATCGTGCCCTGGAAGGGAATAGCATTCATATGAATTGACGACTGTGAAACTAGCTCGTGAAGTTAAAGCAGCGGCTCGTTCAGATCAAATCCTTGTGAATACTGGAAGGGACAGATTTGCCTCAGATTTACAAGATGTCTCGGAACTTAGTCTGGGAAGCGTGCTCATTCGGAAGGCGAAGGTGATATTCTATGCTTCGAGGCAGTGGAAGCAGCGCGAAGAACTATTTCATGCGCAACCTAAGAATTGTGGCGAGTGTGTCCACGTTGAAATCGTGGCGACATAAATCCCTTTGGCGTGGCGGCGAGATCTTCGTGGATCACACGAACCCCAATATAGATGTTCACCCTGTGAGATATTGAGATGGCAGGAAATGTGTTGGACTGAGCTGATCTAAGCAAGTTGATATTTGGGTAAGTCGCATAGCTGGGGTAGATCAGTTGAGATTATCGTTCGGCGATCGAGTTAATATTTGGAGATGTTGCTAGTACTGATTTCAGAAATAGTGGGATGGATTGAGCTGGAACGCGAACTCATTGAGTCGGTGGAAAATCTGCATAATTGAGAATAGTTCTCGAGCGAATGTGTTGGAATAGAAATCGTGATTTGGTCCAATTGGGAGCAAAGCAAATGGACGCCTCGAACGTAAAGATACCCTTGTAACTTGTTCAAATTTGCTATCGCAAAGCTCGGCTGAAATGCATGTATTTTAGGGACGCCTTAAATATATGTACGATCCAAAACTAAGCGATACGAGAAATTCGGGTTGAGCTGCAAGGAGGATGTGGGAATTCGTGAAATTTATTCGAGCGTTCAGCAGAACGAGATGTTGTGTCAGAAATAGTGAATATGATAAGTTGTATAGAGCAGATCTATGGAATTGGATTGTGGCATGTGATAGGAATGAGTACCAGCACGGTTCGTGGACGAACCTGATTCTAAGTGGTATATTATGTAACGCCCCGCAACCGCTCGGAGCGTTACGCTGAGTCGGACTGAATGAATCAAATGCTGGTTACATTTGAAATGTCGGATTTTGGGAAGAAGGATTAATCGAGTTGGTTTCAATGTGCAGATGGCTAGCGGGTTCGAAGGAAATCAGGTGTTCGTTCCGAACAGTACTGAATAGCTGAATGGAAGCGATAATGCCGTCTTCCTTAATCCGATCGGTCGGATGATTTGGAGAGCACGGCCTGCTCGCACGGTCATACCAGTTGAGTAGATCGCGCTTACATCGGACCACGGGTTCAAGGGATTGGCCGTATCGGCAGGACAGGATGCCTAACGGATTCGAACATTGTGAGTGGGCTCTTTCCCTTCTCCTCTACTCCTTCATGCCTAATAATATGGAAAACACGTAAAGGCTTGAACACTTGGGCTGAAACATCGGGAAGCACTACACTGAGGCGTGCATAGAGTGTGCGTCGTTGGCTTGGTAGGATTGTGGCTTGAATGGTTTACGCGTTGGATAGTTGGTGCGATAGCTGGATTATTCATTTGAGGCGATCGGTTGGATTACTTGGGATTATGCTTGGACGGTTGGAAATATACGAGTTGGAATGATACAATTGAGGCAATGGGAATATGGGAATATCGGGATTCGGGCGAGCGAACGTGCATCCGTGCGCGTGTATCACAAGGATGCTTTGTCTTGCAAAGCAGGCAGTTGTGGTTCGAAACCGAACAACTGTATCGGCGAGGGCGTTGTGTCGTTTGATGGGGCATCGTGCCATGAATGTGACATTGTGCCACTGAGACGGCATTGTGCCATGGGTTTTGCTTCGAGCATAGGTGTTGCACCAATTTGGATTGTGTTGAGAAGAGGCTTCGTGCCTATGAAACACTTGATATTTTGATGCCTCGGGCTATGTTTTGAGGTCGAGATTTGGGTTCTTTGGAAGGCCATGTTGGAAGAATGGTTATGGATGTGTTGGTTGGATTATTAATGGAACGAGTCTAGGATCGCTTGGTGGGGCGAGAATGTTCGATCCTCTCGTCATACCTACGTGTCTGCATAGTCACGGACAACCTGGGTGGCACAGGGTTTGGTTTCCTCGAACGGGTGCTCCGGGGCACCGGGACCGTTCGGCCATGGAGGAGACAATTTGGGTAACGCGTCTTGGGCGCGGTGCCAGCGGTTGGATGCGATTCAGGTGGGTTAGCTACTTGCGCTGTTTCGAATAGAACCGCATTTGATCTGTCCGATCAACGTCCTTTATGGCCTTTGGCCAGTGACTTCATATAAGAATAGATGTTGGCTTGCTTTACTTTGGTTGGTTTGTGCATCGTATAGGCGCGGCCACCTTGCCTCGGCAAGAGTGTGCACTCGAGAGTGGGATATATAAACTTTGGTTGAGAATGGATATTGAGGCGAGACTGATGGTTCGATATGTTATCGTGCAAGCGATGACATTGAGTTAGACGGGTCGGCTTTACATAAACTGCTTGTCGTTTGGTTTGAGAATGAATGCTTGCATGCTTAAACTGCTTTACTGCTTTCCTTAACATGTCATTCATATGCCATGAAATGAATCTAGGATTCAAACTAGAAAGATCACCATATAACTGTTTGCATTCACTACTTTACTTAGTGTCGGCTTAGACGAGTGGGTTACCCCGCTCACCAGTACGGTTGTGTACTGAC
Organism: Iris macrosiphon; assembly: GCA_036927795.1. Classification (NCBI taxonomy): domain Eukaryota; kingdom Viridiplantae; phylum Streptophyta; class Magnoliopsida; order Asparagales; family Iridaceae; genus Iris; species Iris macrosiphon. The sequence goes on from JAYESA010000004.1 coordinate 306,829,357, forward strand.
CCACGTTTGTGGGCAATATTTCAGGTACACAGGCGTAGTGGCGCTGCTTGGATATACGGGACAAGATGTATGAACTGTAAGTACCTTTGTGGGCTAGAGAAAGAGCAAGAGTTATTGCATCGTCTCCGTGGCATCGCCTTTGTGGCATTGACTCGGGGCATCTCATTTGGACCCTATCGTGAGCTTCGCTGCGTATACTCTGATTGTGTGCTTGGTAATACTTGACTTCCGCTGCAACTTGGTTGTTTCAATGATAACATTTGGTGTTTGACAACATCGCCTTGTACGAGCGCAACTCCAGGCTCGTACGGCATCACGTCCCGATGAGAACGATTGTCCTGCGGGAGAGCTGTAAACGTGGTGATTCACGTTCAGCGGGGACTATCGAGCTTGCGGGAGATTGGGGCGTGACACACCCTAGGGTTAGGGTTTACTGTGCTTCGACCACCGGAGGGGCTGCGCTTGGCCGGAGCTTCACCGGAGCTGTGCTGGACGAGAGCGGCTGGGCTCGAGGTCGGCCGGCTGGGCTGATCGAGCTCGGCGGAGGCAGTGGCGTCTCTGGCCGGAGGCAGCGGGGGTCAGGGGAGGGAGTCGAGGTGCTGGAGTCGTAGGGCTAGGCGAGGCTGGTGCGGTGGAGCTGAGAGGCGACGCGGCGAGTGGAGGGACGGCTCGCCGGAGGCTGGCGGAGTCAGCGGCGGTGCGCGGAAGCTGCCGAGGAGAGAGGGGAAGGAAGGAGGAGAAATGGCCGGAGCTTTATATAGGAGTTAGGGGAGAGGGACGGCCGTCCGGTGAGGGGGAGAGGGTCCGGCGGACGTTGCGGGAGCGGAGGAGACGCGGGGCAGCGAACGGCCGGCGGCGACGGGCGTTTCCGGCGGTGGGGACGCGAGAAGTCGGGGTCAGTTGGAAGAGAAAGGGTGGCGGGTCGGGTCTTTGACGGGTCGGGTTCGGGCAGACCCGCCCGACCCGCTAGGCAGGGGCTGGGTTGGGCTTCGGCCCACTGGGCCGGCCGGAAATAATAATAACAATAATAATAATAATAACAATAGTAATAACAATTAATTAGTTAAATAGTTTTTAGGTCTTTTAAAATCCATCCGGGGTCCAATAAATTCCCGGAAAATTACCCTATGTTTGGTTTTCTATTTTACACCATAAAATATTATTTTCATAATATTTTAATATTAATTATTAACATTTAAAAATCCTTTAATAATTAAAGAACATGAATTTAATTCCAGAAAAATCCAAGAAAATTCCAGAATGCTTAGAAAAATCCAATTTAAAATTCTTTGAAAATCAGGGGGATTACAATATACCCCCCTTAAGAGGATTGCGTCCTCGCAATCAAAGATTAACCGGTCAACAAAGATGACACGGTTGTAACCATTGTTCGAAGCATACCAAAATTTAGGAGCACCTAGGAAAAATTATTTTCCTAAGCATTAAAAGTTATGCAATTTCCCAAATGTGGGAAATCTAGAAAATTACAGTTTTAGAAAAACCAGGTTATCTTTCAAAACTTATCAGGTTAACAATTCTAGGTTATTATCAAGTTCAAAACTAGGTTATCAATTATTAACAAATTAAAGTTATCAGGTCAAGTCTGGGGTTACGAACCAGCAGGCACGAACTACAGAAATGCTAGAAACGGAACAACTATAAAGACTTACTCGTAACAGCTATTCCATGAATCGGTGCATCCTCCAGAGTCATCACTGGAGCTTGTCTGCTTCCTTGCAGATGATTCCTCGGCTGCTGTTGGGCTTGCTGGAAGAGTACGGCTTGTGATGCCAAGGGTGGCCTCCGCTGATTTTCTCCTGGGACTGGTGGTATAACTCCTTCAACTTCCGTTGGCGGTGCTTCCAATGCTGGAGAGACTGACTTCTGTGTTGGTAACGCTTGTCTGTTTATCATCAGTGCTCTCTTTCGATGCCAAGGATAATCTTTGGCTAAGTGTTGGTTGGACGCGCAAATCAAGCATAATCCCAATTTACGTCTGCACTCGTTCTCAAGGTGGCCTATCCTGCGACAGTTTTGACAGATAGGCAGTACTTGCGGAGATGTTTCTGGGGGTTGTTGCAGTTGAGACTTCTTTGCAATTTCTTCCTGTGGTGCTTCGGCTGGTGCTGATACGGCTGGTTGTTGAATCATCACTGCTTTCTCTCGACGTTCAGGGCAATCCCTTACCGAATGCTTTTAGGATCCGCAAGCTAAACATCGTCCCAGTCTACGTCGGCATTCTTTAGCGAGATGACCTACCTTGCCACAATAGTGACAAGTAGGGAGGACTAGTGCAAGTGGTGGATTCAGCTGTGGTCGTTTTGCAACTCTTTCTTGTTGTGCTTGGTCTGGTGCTGTTGCATATGGCCGCTTCTGGCTGGACTCGATCCTTGTGTTGCACTCTATGGGTCGTGTTGCAGCAAGAACGTTCATGTCTAAGGTAGGTGCATTTGAACTGATTAATCTCCTTAACTCCGAGCTAAATCTGTTGATGAACTTCTCTACTTGGTTTTGCTGATCTTCTTGTTGAACCTTCTGATGGGATTGCATCATCGCGTAGAACATTCGGAACAGTTGTTGTTCGTCTATAGCCTGCCCTTGTGGAACAGTAGGCATCGGAGGAGCAAGCTGCGTTGATGGTGGAACGTCATTTTCTGGGATTCTCGAGGCATTCTGTCTTGCTGGACTGAGTTGTTGTGATGTTTGCCCTTCATCCACTAGTATCACTTCATCTTCGTGGTTAACCACAACATCCTGTGCTGCTGCTGGATGAGTCTCGTCGCCGGCTTGTGGATCCATAATTCTGCAACCAAAATAAACTATAAGAAGCACACAAGAATCAAGGCAGGATGCAAGTCAAAATTTTATTTGAATCCGATACAGATATCAAGAACATTTTTCAAGCAAGTGGATGAGATCTTAAAACTTTATCCTATTCTTATTGCAGGCCTGTTCGGTCCCTAAGTTGAAACCGAACATTTTAGTCGAAGACCTGCATGGGCCACCACAAAAACCATGTCACGCCCCAGTCCCAAAATAACAAGGGACTAGACACGTGGCAATGGCCAGCAGCACACACCGATGGACAAACCCAATTTAATGGAACCATCGGGGCATGCTTAAGCTGTATTACAACAGTCCGGGTCTACTAAAACAACATGTTAAAACTAATCTCATCCACAGAGGAATAAAGTAAATCAACAAAAAGAAAATAAAACATCAACAATAACATCAAATCACAAGTAATGTAATCGGGGAACAACCCGATAATCAAGTCTGATACAATTTGTTCTTTTAAACAAGAAAGAAAATAATATCACTAACTGAGTATGGAAGAGCATATACTCAGAGAAATCCATGGCAATCACCTAGTCCTTGGTTCCTGGTTCTGCTTCAGTGCCTGCTCCTGAACCTGTTTCTGCTCCTGCTAAAGCACCTGTCCTGTAAACCTCAGAGTGGATCTCCTCTGCTAAACCTGGGGACATAATCCATTCCAGGTCCTCAGGGGACATAGCAAGGTACAGAAATCACAAGCCAAAAGTAATACAGTAAAATAGAGAATGAAATAAGCAGGGTAACTACATAACCATCTATGTGAACAATGCAACTGAGAGCAACACTAGTACTCAGGCTGAGACCGCTACAAGCTCTGTGTCGGGGAGCCGGTAGCAGTAAATAACTAGTAGTGGGTCAAGCTCGGGCTTAGAGTCTTGAGCACCGCAATAATAGGGGTTTTATATATATATATCAGCCTGTAGCCTGTGTGTCTCTCCCCACCCAATGTAATCACACGTCTCATGTTCATAACGTCTTATGTCCATGTCACGTGAGATCAGAGCTAATGCAACAAGTCATAATCTAAGAATATAATGTCTATGTCCATCCTGTATCCTACACAGAATCACCTTGAATATCTCAGGAAGATTCTGTCAACATGTATAGTGTCAAGTGTCCTGGGTATACGTACTTGATAATGCAAGTACGAGAATGTAAATGTCACGTTAACCATTTCTAGGTGACGTTGCACAACCCCGCGTACGGTGTTGGCACCCGACTATGATCGGACGCTAAGCAAGTCACACGGCCCTAAGGTTGAGCATGTACAAAAATGTATATAAAGTCAAAGGAACAAATATCAAGAACTGCAGAGATTGGCAAGGTACACTTGCCTGAGTTTCCAGCTCCAATTGTAGCTCTGTCAGTAGCAGGACTTGCAAGCAGTACTCCGGTTGCTGAAACAAACATCACTATCAGATCCAGAACATATCAATCAGCTAGAAATGCCTGTTCTTGAGTCCAATTTGGAGACAAGGGCAAAAACGTCATTTTCGGGTCAAGGCGGGGTCCAAATGTGGGCCGCTTTGCACCGAAAAACGTGTCAGGGTCATAGGTCTCAAAAATAGTCCAACTTAGTGTTAACAGGTCAGGAACGATGATACGAACCCAACGGAACTTCCAGAATTGGATTCCGATGAGCCGTTCTCAAAATCGCCCGTCGAGTGGAGCCTGTGGGGCCCACAACACACGATTTTGTCAACGTTCTCAGAATCAAACCAAACTTGGCTCATAGGACCAGCGTATTGCTACGAGTCCGATGGCGCAATTTTTGTCTCGATCTGACTTGTGTACACTAAGTTACAGCGAGAATCAGAATAGTCGGATACGGGGCGGTGTCCGCGGATACGCACTGATTCTGGTGTGCACGCACATCCGAATCAGCTTCTGCGAAAGCCCGCACGTCCGTATCGACGATGCTCACGTGTCGGTAAAGACCGCACGCTACCAAGTCGTCCCGTTTGGCGGGGCGTACTCGATTCCGGAGTGAAACAGGGCGTTGATTTTCCTGTTTTTGGATCGCGGTGTGCGATCACCACAGGACGCGATGCCCCGAGCGGTTTGTCCGGGCACCGAGAGGGTCTTACAGGCTTCGCGATACAATTTACGAAATCTAATTCTGAGCTACGAGTCAAAAGTTACGGGTACCTGAACATGGTCTGAAAGCAGCGATAATTCTGTGTCCGCGTCGTGTCCGGGTCGACACGACACAGTGAGTCGTGTCCGGGTTGCTGCTCACCCTAGGGTTAGGGTTTACTGTGCTTCGACCACCGGAGGGGCTGCGCTTGGCCGGAGCTTCACCGGAGCTGTGCTGGACGAGAGCGGCTGGGCTCGAGGTCGGCCGGCTGGGCTGATCGAGCTCGGCGGAGGCAGTGGCGTCTCTGGCCGGAGGCAGCGGGGGTCAGGGGAGGGAGTCGAGGTGCTGGAGTCGTAGGGCTAGGCGAGGCTGGTGCGGTGGAGCTGAGAGGCGACGCGGCGAGTGGAGGGACGGCTCGCCGGAGGCTGGCGGAGTCAGCGGGGTGCGCGGAAGCTGCCGAGGAGAGAGGGGAAGGAAGGAGGAGAAATGGCCGGAGCTTTATATAGGAGTTAGGGGAGAGGGACGGCCGTCCGGTGAGGGGGAGAGGGTCCGGCGGACGTTGCGGGAGCGGAGGAGACGCGGGGCAGCGAACGGCCGGCGGCGGCGGGCGTTTCCGGCGGTGGGGACGCGAGAAGTCGGGGTCAGTTGGAAGAGAAAGGGTGGCGGGTCGGGTCTTTGACGGGTCGGGTTCGGGCAGACCCGCCCGACCCGCTAGGCAGGGGCTGGGTTGGGCTTCGGCCCACTGGGCCGGCCGGAAATAATAATAACAATAATAATAATAATAACAATAGTAATAACAATTAATTAGTTAAATAGTTTTTAGGTCTTTTAAAATCCATCCGGGGTCCAATAAATTCCCGGAAAATTATCCTATGTTTGGTTTTCTATTTTACACCATAAAATATTATTTTCATAATATTTTAATATTAATTATTAACATTTAAAAATCCTTTAATAATTAAAGAACATGAATTTAATTCCAGAAAAATCCAAAAAAATTCCAGAATGCTTAGAAAAATCCAATTTAAAATTCTTTGAAAATCAGGGGGATTACAATATACCCCCCTTAAGAGGATTGCGTCCTCGCAATCAAAGATTAACCGGTCAACAAAGATGACACGGTTGTAACCATTGTTCGAAGCATACCAAAATTTAGGAGCACCTAGGAAAAATTATTTTCCTAAGCATTAAAAGTTATGCAATTTCCCAAATGTGGGAAATCTAGAAAATTACAGTTTTAGAAAAACTAGGTTATCTTTCAAAACTTATCAGGTTAACAATTCTAGGTTATTATCAAGTTCAAAACTAGGTTATCAATTATTAACAAATTAAAGTTATCAGGTCAAGTCTGGGGTTACGAACCAGCAGGCACGAACTACAGAAATGCTAGAAACGGAACAACTATAAAGACTTACTCGTAAAAGCTATTCCATGAATCGGTGCGTCCTCCAGAGTCATCACTGGAGCTTGTCTGCTTCCTTGCAGATGATTCCTCGGCTGCTGTTGGGCTTGCTGGAAGAGTACGGCTTGTGATGCCAAGGGTGGCCTCCGCTGATTTTCTCCTGGGACTGGTGGTATAACTCCTTCAACTTCCGTTGGCGGTGCTTCCAATGCTGGAGAGACTGACTTCTGTGTTGGTAACGCTTGTCTGTTTATCATCAGTGCTCTCTTTCGATGCCAAGGACAATCTTTGGCTAAGTGTTGGTTGGACGCGCAAATCAAGCATAATCCCAATTTACGTCTGCACTCGTTCTCAAGGTGGCCTATCCTGCGACAGTTTTGATAGATAGGCAGTACTTACGGAGATGTTTCTGGGGGTTGTTGCAGTTGAGACTTCTTTGCAATTTCTTCCTGTGGTGCTTCGGCCGGTGCTGATACGGCTGGTTATTGAATCATCACTGCTTTCTCTCGACGTTCAGGGCAATCCCTTACCGAATGCTTTTTGGATCCGCAAGCTAAACATCGTCCCAGTCTACGTCGGCATTCTTTAGCGAGATGACCTACCTTGCCACAATAGTGACAAGTAGGGAGGACTAGTGCAAGTGGTGGATTCAGCTGTGGTCGTTTTGCAACTCTTTCTTGTTGTGCTTGGTCTGGTGCTGTTGCATATGGCCGCTTCTGGATGGACTCGATCCTTGTGTTGCACTCCATGGGTCGTGTTGCAGCAAGAACGTTCATGTCTAAGGTAGGTGCATTTGAACTGATTAATCTCCTTAACTCCGAGCTAAATCTGTTGATGAACTTCTCTACTTGGTTTTGCTGATCTTCTTGTTGAACCTTCTGATGGGATTGCATCATCGCGTAGAACATTCGGAACAGTTGTTGTTCGTCTATAGCCTGCCCTTGTGGAACAGTAGGCATCGGAGGAGCAAGCTGCGTTGATGGTGGAACGTCATTTTCTGGGATTCTCGAGGCATTCTGTCTTGCTGGACTGAGTTGTTGTGATGTTTGCCCTTCATCCACTAGTATCACTTCATCTTCGTGGTTAACCACAACATCCTGTGGTGCTGCTGGATGAGTCTCGTCGCCGGCTTGTGGATCCATAATTCTGTAACCAAAATAAACTATAAGAAGCACACAAGAATCAAGGCAGGATGCAAGTCAAAATTTTATTTGAATCCGATACAGATATCAAGAACGTTTTTCAAGCAAGTGGATGAGATCTTAAAACTTTATCCTATTCTTATTGCAGGCCTGTTCGGTCCCTAAGTTGAAACCGAATATTTTAGTCGAAGACCTGCATGGGCCACCACAAAAACCATGTCACGCCCCAGTCCCAAAATAACAAGGGACTAGACACGTGGCAATGGCCAGCAGCACACACCGATGGACAAACCCAATTTAATGGAACCATCGGGGCATGCTTAAGCTGTATTACAACAGTCTGGGTCTACTAAAACAACATGTTAAAACTAATCTCATCCACAGAGGAATAAAGTAAATCAACAAAAGGAAAATAAAACATCAACAATAACATCAAATCACAAGTAATGTAATCGGGGAACAACCCGATAATCAAGTCTGATACAATTTGTTCTTTTAAACAAGAAAGAAAATAACATCACTAACTGAGTATGGAAGAGCATATACTCAGAGAAATCCATGGCAATCACCTAGTCCTTGGTTCCTGGTTCTGCTTCAGTGCCTGCTCCTGAACCTGTTTCTGCTCCTGCTAAAACACCTGTCCTGTAAACCTCAGAGTGGATCTCCTCTGCTAAACCTGGGGACATAATCCATTCCAGGTCCTCAGGGGACATAGCAAGGTACAGAAATCACAAGCCAAAAGTAATACAGTAAAATAGAGAATGAAATAAGCAGGGTAACTACATAACCATCTATGTGAAAAATACAACTGAGAGCAACACTAGTACTCAGGCTGAGACCGCTACAAGCTCTGTGTCGGGGATCCGGTAGCAGTAAATAACTAGTAGTGGGTCAAGCTCGGGCTTAGAGTCTTGAGCACCGCAATAATAGGGGTTATATATATATATATCAGCCTGTAGCCTGTGTGTCTCTCCCCACCCAATGTAATCACACGTCTCATGTTCATAACGTCTTATGTCCATGTCACGTGAGATCAGAGCTAATGCAACAAGTCATAATCTAAGAATATAATGTCTATGTCCATCCTGTATCCTACACAGAATCACCTTGAATATCTCAGGAAGATTCTGTCAACATGTATAGTGTCAAGTGTCCTGGGTATACGTACTTGATAATGCAAGTACGAGAATGTAAATGTCACGTTAACCATTTCTAGGTGACGTTGCACAACCCCGCGTACGGTGTTGGCACCCGACTATGATCGGACGCTAAGCAAGTCACACGGCCCTAGGGTTGAGCATGTACAAAAATGTATATAAAGTCAAAGGAACAAATATCAAGAACTGCAGAGATTGGCAAGGTACACTTGCCTGAGTTTCCAGCTCCAATTGTAGCTCTGTCAGTAGCAGGACTTGCAAGCAGTACTCCGGTTGCTGAAACAAACATCACTATCAGATCCAGAACATATCAATCAGCTAAAAATGCCTGTCCTTGAGTCCAATTTGGAGACAAGGGCAAAAACGTCATTTTCGGGTCAAGGCGGGGTCCAAATGTGGGCCGCTTTGCACCGAAAAATGTGTCAGGGTCAAAGGTCTCAAAAATAGTCCAACTTAGTGTCAACAAGTCAGGAACGATGATACGAACCCAATGGAACTTCCAGAATTGGATTCCGATGAGCCGTTCTCAAAATCGCCCGTCGAGTGGAGCCTGTGGGGCCCACAACACACGATTTTGTCAACGTTCTCAGAATCGAACCAAACTTGGCTCATAGGACCAGCGTATTGCTACGAGTCCGATGGCGCAAGTTTCGTCTCGATCTGACTTGTGTACACTAAGTTACAGCGAGAATCAGAATAGTCGGATACGGGGCGGTGTCCGCGGATACGCACTGATTCCGGTGTGCACGCACATCCGAATCAGCTTCTGCGAAAGCCCGCACGTCCGTATCGACGATGCTCACGTGTCGGTGAAGACCGCACGCTACCAAGTCGTCCCGTTTGGCGGGGCGTACTCGATTCCGGAGTGAAACAGGGCGTTGATTTTCCTGTTTTTGGATCGCGGTGTGCGATCACCACAGGACGCGATGCCCCGAGCGGTTTGTCCGGGCACCGAGAGGGTCTTACAGGCTTCGCGATACAATTTACGGAATCGAATTCTGAGCTACGAGTCAAAAGTTACGGGTACCTGAACATGGTCTGAAAGCAGCGATAATTCTGTGTCCGCGTCGTGTCCGGGTCGACACGACACAGTGAGTCGTGTCCGGGTTGCTGCTCACCCTAGGGTTAGGGTTTACTGTGCTTCGACCACCGGAGGGGCTGCGCTTGGCCGGAGCTTCACCGGAGCTGTGCTGGACGGGAGCGGCTGGGCTCGAGGTCGGCCGGCTGGGCTGATCGAGCTCGGCGGAGGCAGTGGCGTCTCTGGCCGGAGGCAGCGGGGGTCAGGGGAGGGAGTCGAGGTGCTGGAGTCGTAGGGCTAGGCGAGGCTGGTGCGGTGGAGCTGAGAGGCGACGCGGCGAGTGGAGGGACGGCTCGCCGGAGGCTGGCGGAGTCAGCGGCGGTGCGCGGAAGCTGCCGAGGAGAGAGGGGAAGGAAGGAGGAGAAATGGCCGGAGCTTTATATAGGAGTTAGGGGAGAGGGACGGCCGTCCGGTGAGGGGGAGAGGGTCCGGCAGACGTTGCGGGAGCGGAGGAGACGCGGGGCAGCGAACGGCCGGCGGCGGCGGGCGTTTCCGGCGGTGGGGACGCGAGAAGTCGGGGTCAGTTGGAAGAGAAAGGGTGGCGGGTCGGGTCTTTGACGGGTCGGGTTCGGGCAGACCCGCCCGACCCGCTAGGCAGGGGCTGGGTTGGGCTTCGGCCCACTGGGCCGGCCGGAAATAATAATAACAATAATAATAATAATAACAATAGTAATAACAATTAATTAGTTAAATAGTTTTTAGGTCTTTTAAAATCCATCCGGGGTCCAATAAATTCCCGGAAAATTACCCTATGTTTGGTTTTCTATTTTACACCATAAAATATTATTTTCATAATATTTTAATATTAATTATTAACATTTAAAAATCCTTTAATAATTAAAGAACATGAATTTAATTCCAGAAAAATCCAAGAAAATTCCAGAATGCTTAGAAAAATCCAATTTAAAATTCTTTAAAAATCAAGGGGATTACAATATACCCCCCTTAAGAGGATTGCGTCCTCGCAATCAAAGATTAACCGGTCAACAAAGATGACACGGTTGTAACCATTGTTCGAAGCATACCAAAATTTAGGAGTACCTAGGAAAAATTATTTTCCTAAGCATTAAAAGTTATGCAATTTCCCAAATGTGGGAAATCTAGAAAATTACAGTTTTAGAAAAACCAGGTTATCTTTCAAAACTTATCAGGTTAACAATTCTAGGTTATTATCAAGTTCAAAACTAGGTTATCAATTATTAACAAATTAAAGTTATCAGGTCAAGTCTGGGGTTACGAACCAGCAGGCACGAACTACAGAAATGCTAGAAACGGAACAACTATAAAGACTTACTCGTAACAGCTATTCCATGAATCGGTGCATCCTCCAGAGTCATCACTGGAGCTTGTCTGCTTCCTTGCAGATGATTCCTCGGCTGCTGTTGGGCTTGCTGGAAGAGTACGGCTTGTGATGCCAAGGGTGGCCTCCGCTGATTTTCTCCTGGGACTGGTGGTATAACTCCTTCAACTTCCGTTGGCGGTGCTTCCAATGCTGGAGAGACTGACTTCTGTGTTGGTAATGCTTGTCTGTTTATCATCAGTGCTCTCTTTCGATGCCAAGGATAATCTTTGGCTAAGTGTTGGTTGGACGTGCAAATCAAGCATAATCCCAATTTACGTCTGCACTCGTTCTCAAGGTGGCCTATCCTGCGACAGTTTTGACAGATAGGCAGTACTTGCGGAGATGTTTCTGGGGGTTGTTGCAGTTGAGACTTCTTTGCAATTTCTTCCTGTGGTACTTCGGCTGGTGCTGATACGGCTGGTTGTTGAATCATCACTGCTTTCTCTCGACGTTCAGGGCAATCCCTTACCGAATGCTTTTTGGATCCGCAAGCTAAACATCGTCCCAGTCTACGTCGACATTCTTTAGCGAGATGACCTACCTTGCCACAATAGTGACAAGTAGGGAGGACTAGTGCAAGTGGTGGATTCAGCTGTGGTCGTTTTGCAACTATTTCTTGTTGTGCTTGGTCTGGTGCTGTTGCATATGGCCGCTTTTGGCTGAACTCGATCCTTGTGTTGCACTCCATGGGTCGTGTTGCAGTAAGAACATTCATGTCTAAGGTAGGTGCATTTGAACTGATTAATCTTCTTAACTCCGAGCTAAATCTGTTGATGAACTTCTCTACTTGGTTTTGCTGATCTTCTTGTTGAACCTTCTGATGGGATTGCATCATCGCGTAGAACATTCGGAACAGTTGTTGTTCGTCTATAGCCTGCCCTTGTGGAACAGTAGGCATCGGAGGAGCAAGCTGCGTTGATGGTGGAACGTCATTTTCTGGGATTCTCGAGGCATTCTGTCTTGCTGGACTGAGTTGTTGTGATGTTTGCCCTTCATCCACTAGTATCACTTCATCTTCGTGGTTAACCACAACATCCTGTGGTGCTGCTGGATGAGTCTCGTCGCCGGCTTGTGGATCCATAATTCTGCAACCAAAATAAACTATAAGAAGCACACAAGAATCAAGGCAGGATGCAAGTCAAAATTTTATTTGAATCCGATACAGATATCAAGAACGTTTTTCAAGCAAGTGGATGAGATCTTAAAACTTTATCCTATTCTTATTGCAGGCCTGTTCGGTCCCTAAGTTGAAACCGAATATTTTAGTCGAAGACCTGCATGGGCCACCACAAAAACCATGTCACGCCCCAGTCCCAAAATAACAAGGGACTAGACACGTGGCAATGGCCAGCAGCACACACCGATGGACAAACCCAATTTAATGGAACCATCGGGGCATGCTTAAGCTGTATTACAACAGTCCGGGTCTACTAAAACAACATGTTAAAACTAATCTCATCCACAGAGGAATAAAGTAAATCAACAAAAGGAAAATAAAACATCAACAATAACATCAAATCACAAGTAATGTAATCGGGGAACAACCCGATAATCAAGTCTGATACAATTTGTTCTTTTAAACAAGAAAGAAAATAACATCACTAACTGAGTATGGAAGAGCATATACTCAGAGAAATCCATGGCAATCACCTAGTCCTTGGTTCCTGGTTCTGCTTCAGTGCCTGCTCCTGAACCTGTTTCTGCTCCTGCTAAAACACCTGTCCTGTAAACCTCAGAGTGGATCTCCTCTGCTAAACCTGGGGACATAATCCATTCCAGGTCCTCAGGGGACATAGCAAGGTACAGAAATCACAAGCCAAAAGTAATACAGTAAAATAGAGAATGAAATAAGCAGGGTAACTACATAACCATCTATGTGAAAAATGCAACTGAGAGCAACACTAGTACTCAGGCTGAGACCGCTACAAGCTCTGTGTCGGGGATCCGGTAGCAGTAAATAACTAGTAGTGGGTCAAGCTCGGGCTTAGAGTCTTGAGCACCGCAATAATAGGGGTTTTATATATATATATCAGCCTGTAGCCTGTGTGTCTCTCCCCACCCAATGTAATCACACGTCTCATGTTCATAACGTCTTATGTCCATGTCACGTGAGATCAGAGCTAATGCAACAAGTCATAATCTAAGAATATAATGTCTATGTCCATCCTGTATCCTACACAGAATCACCTTGAATATCTCAGGAAGATTCTGTCAACATGTATAGTGTCAAGTGTCCTGGGTATACGTACTTGATAATGCAAGTACGAGAATGTAAATGTCACGTTAACCATTTCTAGGTGACGTTGCACAACCCCGCGTACGGTGTTGGCACCCGACTATGATCGGACGCTAAGCAAGTCACACGGCCCTAGGGTTGAGCATGTACAAAAATGTATATAAAGTCAAAGGAACAAATATCAAGAACTGCAGAGATTGGCAAGGTACACTTGCCTGAGTTTCTAGCTCCAATTGTAGCTCTGTCAGTAGCAGGACTTGCAAGCAGTACTCCGGTTGCTGAAACAAACATCACTATCAGATCCAGAACATATCAATCAGCTAGAAACGCCTGTCCTTGAGTCCAATTTGGAGACAAGGGCAAAAACATCATTTTCGGGTCAAGGCGGGGTCCAAATGTGGGCCGCTTTGCACCGAAAAACGTGTCAGGGTCAAAGGTCTCAAAAATAGTCTAACTTAGTGTCAACAGGTCAGGAACGATGATACGAACCCAACGGAACTTCCAGAATTGGATTCCGATGAGCCGTTCTCAAAATCGCCCGTCGAGTGGAGCCTGTGGGGCCCCCAACACACGATTTCGTCAACGTTCTCAGAATCGAACCAAACTTGGCTCATAGGACCAGCGTATTGCTACGAGTCCGATGGCGCAAGTTTCGTCTCGATCTGACTTGTGTACACTAAGTTACAGCGAGAATCAGAATAGTCGGATACGGGGCGGTGTCCGCGGATACGCACTGATTCCGGTGTGCACGCACATCCGAATCAGCTTCTGCGAAAGCCCGCACGTCCGTATCGACGATGCTCACGTGTCGGTGAAGACCGCACGCTACCAAGTCGTCCCGTTTGGCGGGGCGTACTCGATTCCGGAGTGAAACAGGGCATTGATTTTCCTGTTTTTGGATCGCGGTGTGCGATCACCACAGGACGCGATGCCCCGAGCGGTTTATCCGGGCACCGAGAGGGTCTTACAGGCTTCGCGATACAATTTATGGAATCGAATTCTGAGCTACGAGTCAAAAGTTACTGGTACCTGAACATGGTCTGAAAGCAGCGATAATTCTGTGTCCGCGTCGTGTCCGGGTCGACACGACACAGTGAGTCGTGTCCGGGTTGCTGCTCACCCTAGGGTTAGGGTTTACTGTGCTTCGACCACCGGAGGGGCTGCGCTTGGCCGGAGCTTCACCGGAGCTGTGCTGGACGGGAGCGGCTGGGCTCGAGGTCGGCCGGCTGGGCTGATCGAGCTCGGCGGAGGCAGTGGCGTCTCTGGCCGGAGGCAGCGGGGGTCAGGGGAGGGAGTCGAGGTGCTGGAGTCGTAGGGCTAGGCGAGGCTGGTGCGGTGGAGCTGAGAGGCGACGCGGCGAGTGGAGGGACGGCTCGCCGGAGGCTGGCGGAGTCAGCGGCGGTGCGCGGAAGCTGCCGAGGAGAGAGGGGAAGGAAGGAGGAGAAATGGCCGGAGCTTTATATAGGAGTTAGGGGAGAGGGACGGCCGTCCGGTGAGGGGGAGAGGGTCCGGCGGACGTTGCGGGAGCGGAGGAGACGCGGGGCAGCGAACGGCCGGCGGCGGCGGGCGTTTCCGGCGGTGGGGACGCGAGAAGTCGGGGTCAGTTGGAAGAGAAAGGGTGGCGGGTCGGGTCTTTGACGGGTCGGGTTCGGGCAGACCCGCCCGACCCGCTAGGCAGGGGCTGGGTTGGGCTTCGGCCCACTGGGCCGGCCGAAAATAATAATAACAATAATAATAATAACAACAATAGTAATAACAATTAATTAGTTAAATAGTTTTTAGGTCTTTTAAAATCCATCCGGGGTCCAATAAATTCTCGAAAAATTACCCTATGTTTGGTTTTCTATTTTACACCATAAAATATTATTTTCATAATATTTTAATATTAATTATTAACATTTAAAAATCCTTTAATAATTAAAGAACATGAATTTAATTCCAGAAAAATCCAAGAAAATTCCAGAATGCTTAGAAAAATCCAATTTATAATTCTTTGAAAATCAGGGGGATTACAGTCACCCTCACATTTCCATCTAAGGGTAGTTTGGTAATTATCTTGAGTATTAATTATTTTAGAATTATTATAATTAATATTTGTGCATGACTAATTTATTTATTTTAATTATTGCTAGTGTAGACTTATTTTAGACTTGTGTAGTGGACCTAACCTTTTAATTAGGGGACATGAACAAACTTTTGGACTAGTCTAAGTTGAGCCCATGAATTAGGCCCATGGATTAGGAAACATGATTAATTAGTGGAACCATTAGACTAGAACCTTCCCTCCCTAATTATTTCTTCATGAGAGGCCCCAAGGGGTATTTTTGACTTTGTACATTGCTTGAGGAAGGGTTTTTGTCCAGCCATAATTGAGAGGAGAGAGAGAGTGCTCTCATTTTAGTTCTTTCCCAAAATTCTAGATCTAGTTTTTCCCCTTCCAATTCCCCATCATTTCCCCATCAATTCACCATCAATTCTCTTCAAATCTTTTCCTAAATTCAACATTGAAGCCTCTACATCAAGGATCTACAAGCAAGGAGCAAGGAACAAGGAGGAGGAGGCCAAGATCTACAAGGAGAAGAGCAACTTGTCAATTGGGACTTTTCATTGGGAATCCATCTCCCAATAGGTACAAATCAGTTTTTCCCCTTCCTATAGACTATAGATCTGAGTTTTTACCATGAGAAACCACCCCACATGCATAGGTTACCCATAGGATTTGATTTGGTATCATTTGGAGACCTACGGTGGGAGTTATGCCCATTTTGGTGTCGATTTTGGGGGAATTCCGAAATTGGCACATGTAGTGCTTGTCAATGGATCTAATAGATCTAATTGACCATTGATTGTTTGTTTGTAGCTTGTGTCGTGTCCACAATTGGATACGTGTGGGCCGAATCTCGTCGATTTGACGAAACGGTCGATTTTGGGGGTTTTCCTCCGACACGGGGCCATGTGCATATCATATGGTGACACGGACACGTAGACACTATAATTTATATATGTATTAATCATAAATTACGTATTGGACTTGTACGTGTCCTCCGGGATGCGTTTGGTTGTGAGTTGGGGGCCGTGTCGCAAGCGTATCATAGAAAAGTGTGATACGAGTGCGGTGCACCCCATGTGTTTGTTGTTTGGCTCATTTTCCTATTTTTGCATGTGTAATTATGTATATGTAAGCCCTTTATATGATATATAGTTTATGTATTAGTATGATTTGGATTTACGTATAGGTGAGTGTCTATTTGTGTATACTATAGGAGTATCTAGATATGTAGAGCTATGTGTATATGTTTATATATATATATATGTTGTGTATATATGTGTGACTATATATACATCTAAATGGGGATAACTATATATATGGTTATGATCATATACCTAGTTGTGTTTATTGTGTAGTGATGTGTGTCTGGGTGAGTTGGTGAGAGAACAGTTCAGTCAGGTTTAAGAGGGGTTTCAGCAGCAAACAGTTGGTTTTTAACAGTAGATTCAACAACTACTGCAAGGATTTATGAAGATGCACACCTCAGTCACTCGACACAGTTAGGGATAAGTGACTGAAACATTGGAGCCACTGTGTGCGGGTTGCACACAGTCTTATGAACCAGTGACTAGCAGATATCCCTGTGTATTACACACAGCCAAGGGAACAGTAGCTGCAGCAAGTATCTGCACACTGTTGCAGTACACGGGTAAATCGAGAATGAGAACCAGTAGCTACAGCAGATGCACACTTGAAGACCCAACTGAACAGCACATGGACCTGAAGATCACCTGAAGACAGGGACTTAGGAAGGATGAGTAAGACTCTGCAGAATGCTTCACTGTGTGTTTCACAGTTGGGAGCAGAGTGTTTCACTCAAAGAAGTAGCTGCTGCAGGATTTACCTGCACAGCAACTTGACACAGCAACTTGAGACTGAAGATCACTGTGAACTGATAACTTGAGGCAGCAACTTGAGACTGCACTGCAGTGAGATACTGGACTGCAGTAAAATACTGAACTGAACTGCAGTGCAGATACTCAGATACTCAACTGAGCAGCACAGTAACTGAGACTGAAGACTGTACTGTACATTGAGACTGAAGACTGCACAGATTTGTGAACACAGCAACTGTGAAAGATCACCTGCACACTGAAGACTGAAGACTGCAGACACACCTACCTGAGCACAGCAAGGACTGATCTGCACAGAGGCTAGAGACACACTGCAATGAAGAACTGAGGGCAGCCACTATTCTCTGTATCAGTAGGTATCCAGTTTAGTTATTAGTTGATTTATTAAGTTAGCTAGTAACTAGTTAATTATAGGTATATATATGAACTTGTTTAGTTGTTATTATTATCAGTTTTAGTTTCAGGTATCTTGGTCATGGTGTAGTTAGTATGTTTATAACTATGTATACTAGAGGTTAGTGAGTAGTAGAAGTACTAGGTGATTATGTTAGGTATGTATATTAGTATAAGTAATATATTAGTTAGTATACTTGTTAGAAAACAATTGGTTTATTTAGTTAAGGTATTGGTTAATTAGTTTAAGATATTAGTGTATAGTTAGCATCTAGTTTAAGGTATCTATTTATATCTTTTGTGTTAGTTTTAGATTACCTTGAGATACCAAGGTATCACCAAGGTATCGGGCCGATACCCAAGGTATTGAGATTGGGTATGGAGGGTAATTGCGATACGCATTGGCACAAGGCCAAAGTATCATAAATAAATTGTTTTGAGATATTATTATTATTATATATGACTTATGTATATATAAACCTATTTTCATATTAGAAAATCGGCGTATCTTAGGATACGGCTTCTTGATTGCACCGTGGTGTGTTAGCTTAGCTAGTATAGCATAGCTTCATAGTGTATTGACTTAGTGACTAGCTTTAGACTCTTACAACCTAGAAATACATTGGTTTGACTTAGAAATGGCGTATTGACCTAGAACTTCTTCAATTTCATTACTTTCATCATTGAACCTTGTATTGATACAACATACCATATATAGGTTGTGAGACACCAGCTTGGGCATCGAGAGACACACTTTGCTCAGGACTTCAGGCGAGTACATTTCTCTGATTGTTTTCAATTCATAATATTGTATATATGCATGTTCTAGATTAGTATACATTGATTCCCGACACAGTGATTTCACGGACTGGTGCTATATGGATCCCGTCAGGAGGTGTTATCCCCTACCGTGTGCAACGGGTACCCAATGACATGTATTTTATCGTGTGCATCGGGTATTGACTTTCATGTGCTTCTTGTGCATCCACTATTTCGTGTGCTAGTGTGACTATCGTGATCATGTACGTAACGTGTCGTGATTGGATCCATGAGTATTGGTTGGGGAGGGAGAGTAGGAGTTGGTTATGTGATCAAAGCCCTCTTGATCTCATGTGCATGTCGATTATACACCTCACGTATAATGGAGTTACCTATATACCTCATGTGCAACCTAAACCGATCACATAACGAACTCTCACTCTAAAACACATAGTTAGTATTTCTTGTTCTCTACTTGCAGTTCTTCTCGTATTTACTTTCAGCTTTATTGTGCCTATTGCCTGTTCACTTGTACAGTTTATTCTTTCTACTTGTGCATCTTGTATCATTTTTCTATTGCTTGTTATATATGCTCGATTATGTTATTGGAACTGCTTTCAGAGGTATGTACTTCGCTCCAATCCTGACTGGATATATTTTTCCAGATGATTGGCTAGAGGAGCTGTGTCCCACACATTACGGACCTCGGGAGGGTGAGACTTTAGAGGACACTCCCCTAGAGCCAGAGGACATAGTACCAGTGACCGAGGAGGTCTAGTTTTGTTTAGATGTTGTATTAGACTATATTTTTGTGGAGATTCACAGATGTACTATTATTTCATTTGTAGAATTGTATTTTCTTCCCTTCGCTATTTCCATTCGTGCATTATTTCCTCCTTAGTTGTTTGTGATTGAGATTGATATATTTGTGAGATACCATATTTGCTCCTCCGATTGGAGTTGAGATGATTGACAGGTACCATATTATATTGTTGAGATGTTAGATAGTTAGAAATGACCCAGACAGCGTTCTACCGCCGATTCTGCGGCGTAGGCTGGGCGTAACCACGTACTCGTGCCCGAATATCAGGGTGCGGGTCGTGACAGAGCCATTATAAATTTTTTCTAATTTATTCCATGTATGAGACCCTTTGGACAGTTGCTAGCTTAATGGTATGCACCAATATAATTTTTAGAATTTTCTATGTATATATATATATATATAATTAATTAGAAAAAAAATCTTATTGGATCTCAACCCGAAACCCATATCCTCTATCCTAAACCCACTACCCGTTTAACCCCTACCCGGACCGTTAGGAGAAGAAAATATCAACAACAGCAGTAGCAAAAACCAACTTTTCCTTCCCTTCTCCGCGCGTGTGAGCCATCTCATTCCACCACCTCTTATATCTATTATTACTAAACTCTCCTCAACCGAAACCAAAACAAAGAAAGAAGGAAACAGCAGCAACAGTGGTTTTTGAGACCACTAAGTTATCCCATCGCCTCTTTATCTCTATATATATTACAACTCTCCCAAACCCTAATCTCACTTCTTCTACAAAACTTAACACCGTTTTGGATGCCTGCACTATACAGAACTCTTGCTCGGCAAGTATACCTTGCCATTGTATTGTATTTACTTTCCATATGATACATGCATGTTTATTTTCTGCTTATTTTAGTTCATATATTTTAACTGTTATATAAATTGCACGTCCAAGAAAACTTGGATGCAACGACGGTGTCATCGCGATATGTTTTTATTTATGTATTTATATTGACCTTGTTTATGAGACTACCCTATTATTATGGAGCATCATTAGGTTCGTTGGCCGTGACACAGTTGTTACACGAGTACGAGTCTCATATAGATTACGGACTGCGTGACAGGTCTGGCCTCCTGTATGTATGGGCCGTGCGTTAGGGATGACTGTTGATAGAAACTTGTATGCTAGTAGACCTGCCAGTTATTTAGAGGTTTTATCGTGTCATGGATGTGGCATGCTTAGAGCATGAGGTGGGAAGAACAACAAGTAAGGTATTTGGTCTCCTTTGCACTTTTTCCTTTTGTAACCCGGAAGCTCCACTGGAGATACGGGCGGTGATGACCCCTATACTACTTGGCGGCCTCTGCCGTTCAAAAGACGACATGCTTTGTAGGCCCCTGATTCTCCGAGATAATCATGCCAATCCCACTATATGGCCAGATAGCCTACTTGATGGAAAGTTGTTCTCAAACTGCATTCACTTAGACGGTTAGGTGACCCATTGGATGTTTACTTTTCAGTACTTATTGGCATGTTTATATGTATCTTGTTACGTCCCTCTGAGGACCTGGTCCCTTTCTATATATGGACGAGCAGGAGTATCCGCAGGAGTACGGTCCTGGACCTGATACTACTTACCAGACTGAGGAGGTCTTACCCTCGGAGTATTTATGATTTTATTATCGCTGTTTAGAGATCCATGTTGCTACTTCAGTATAGTCGTTTTGTAGTAGATTTGTTTCCATCCGACTATCAGACTTGATACTCATCTTTGATATTCAGATATTATTCAGCTCTTTATTCCTACTTATTATTTGTGATGTGGATGAGATATAGATTGTGTGTGACTTGTTGTGACAGTATATTACCACTGGTGGATTGAATATTCATGTACAGCGTACGTGTGTATATGATTTCCATATATTGGAGTTCGTATACATACGGCTGGGCGTGTTACGTATTCCTAGTCCTACGTATTTTGGGACTGGGGTGTGACAATTTTATGCTTGTATCTTAGATTTCTATCATATAGTAGAGACTATCCAAGACTAGTAGAAGATATATATATATAGAGAGAGAGGGTGTCAATGCCCTAGGGTTCCAGACGGCAAGGCGGGGCTTCAACATCCGCCTCAGGAGGAGGCGGACCTCAGGCTACTCGCTGGAAGTTGTTCTCAGGCGGACTCCTCCAGTTTCAGTTAATGTTACTTCCTGCATAGCCTTCCATGCTAGAAGGAAGCAAGGTACCTCCCGATGGAGGTGTTCGTGAAACAGAGGACATCGATCCTCAACCAGGGGGATCAGATCTGCAACCTGTGCGTGAGATATTGCTGCAACCTATGGGTGCAACAGGAATAGCTACATTAAAGGAAGGAGATGGACAGCAACTTGTGGGTGCAACAGGGATAACTTCATTGAAGGATGGAGAAGGAAGGATTAACTCCAACATGCAGAAGAACCAAACTCCTATCACAGCAGCAACTACCCTGAAGAAATCTTATGCGGGGATTCTTCGACCAGACATGGTGACAGGTACTCAACATTTTATACAAGATATTGATCTAGATGAACAAGTCGAGATCAAAAAAGATGGAGATATTGTTACTGTTGCTTTCTCTGAGGAAGATATGACCTCAATTACTGATCAGTTCCGATATACATTCGTTATGAAATTCTCAACGGGATGTCCGAAGCTTGGTCGGGTTAAAGAAACTATTGCTACTTGGAATCTAAAACACCCTTATACAGTTGTCCCGATGGACCCGAGACGTTATCCTTCATTTATCTAATAAAGAGGATCATGTCAAGGTATGGACGACAGATGTTCGTAGAATTGACAAAGCCATGTTCCGTATCCTAAAATGGACACCTGAGTTCAATCTCAAGGAAGAAACATCCATCGCAGCAGTTTGGGTTCGCTTTCCCAACCCAAATCTAATCAATTTTGTTCCTGCAGTTATAAAACGAATGTCGAATTCATTTGGCAAATTTCAAGGAAAAAGATATTCTAACACTAGTATTCCTTATTGTAGGATTGGCTATCAAGACAATCTCCTCAGACATACACGTCATATGCATGTATATATGGCAATGTGCACACGTGTAGAGAAACTCAGTTGCATTAAAAAGATATTTAGAGGAAGCTGATATCATTTCCTCCTATAAGATCATATCAGTTGTGCACACCATGAAGTTGATGTAACTGAAGCCTGGCATACCTACCGAGTTTACCAGATTCAAGCTTCTCCTTTCCATGACTCCACCCAAAGTTATACATGTATAATAAATAGCAAAATGAGGCTTTAAAATGTCTCATAAGAGTTAAAAACAATCCTGATTATAGAGAAGAACCATGTTAAGATGGGAGAAAAACTAAAAGATTCTCCAGGGCAAACTATGCTAGGGCCTGCGTCGAGGTGGATTTGGCAGTTCCACCCCCATCCTTTATTCATATGTTAGTAGGAAACATGGGTGAATACATGCAACAGATAGTATTTGAATCGAATATAAAATATTGCAAGAACTGTCGTCTACAGGGACATGATTGTGAGGGTTGCTTTAAAACTCATCCGGGGCTAAAAAAGAAATCTTTGTATCAGACTCCTGAGGTTATCAAGGAGACAGCAGTGAAGAAGGATCAGATACCTAATAATCATATTAGGTTCCAAGTTAGTAGTAGTAACAGAAGCCAGCAAAATGAGGATCCTGCTTCAGTTAATTCTAATGCATCCACCAAGCAATCTAGTACAATTGCTGTGAACTACAATTTCCAATGCCTGAATGAAGAGGATCTGCCCTTGGAACAATCAGGTAGCAGCCATTCCCAGGAACTCTTCATTGAGGAGAAAGCTGGACAAGTTCATGAAGGTAATGTTCAGGTTTCTCTCAATAACCAGCAGGAACTTCAAATAGAAAAATGTAACAGGAAGCAGAATAGTGTCTCAGAGCAATCTAATAACTCGGGGTATCAACCCAATACTCAACCAGAGGTGGGGGTTAACAATCAGCAAACAGAGGGCAATGTTCAACTCTCACTCAAGTATTCGAATACTGAAACTCAAACAGAAAAATGCAACAGGGAACATAAAGCTGATACTGAACCAGAGGATATCCCAATATTCTCCTTGATGGAATCAACAGAAGAAAGGTCTGATCCAGATAACATACAAGTCAATACTAAAAAGAAACAGAAAAAGGGTGACAACAAGAAGTCTCCTATGGAATTACCTGCAAGTGAAACTCAACCTAGCACGAGTGGAAGACACAGTGTATCTCAAGGTATTCACGTATCCGGATACAAGAGAAATCAGCAGGTATTTGCTCATTCACTTCAGATTAAAGGGAGGCTTCTACCTAGAGTCAAAGTAAACCATCCCAAGAAAGTTTAGATGATTAAGACAATTATTTGGAATGCAAGGGGCATTTGGGACCCGCAAACCAGAGATTATCTCAAATCGTCAAACCGTACTCATTCCCCAGGTATTATATGTATCATAGAACCGAAAATACCTGGAAACAATCTAGCCTCTTTGGCAAATGATCTACATATGCCTCATTATTATCATGGAGGCACTGCTAATAAACATATATGGATTATGTGGAAATCATCAGTTAGCATCAAAGTGCTGGAAACCACTGATCAATACATAACCTGTGAAGTGGAAAATCAGAATCCCATCCATACAATTGCTTTTTCCTTTGTCTATGCCCACTGTCAAGTTCAAAAAAGGAGAGAACTGTGGGGTGGCCTCTCCAATTTTGCATCAGTCAACAGATTACCTTGGTTGATGGCAGGGGATTTTAACGTAGTGGTTTCAGCCACTGAAAAGAGGGGCCCGAGAGGTATAAACCATCTAGCAGTAGAAGATTTCAACAGGTTTATTTCTGGAGATAACCTACTTGATGTTGGGTTCGTTGGCTCAGTTTTCACATGGTGCAATGGTTTACTACATCACCCCAACACTTGGGAGAGGCTCGATAGAGTTTTATATGACCCCAAGTTCATGTTGGAGCTTTCACCAATTTCAGTACAGCATCTACCTCACATTCATTCAGACCACTGCCCTCTTCTTATTTCAACGATTGTCAACAACTTGGTCCCTAAACCATTCAGATTTCAGAGGATGTGGGGTTCTTATCCGGATTTTAGTGAGTTTGTGGCCAAAAACTGGAGCAGCGATTGTGTGGGACAACCTCTTAAGGGTCTCCACTGCAAATTAAAGCGACTACGGACAGCCCTTCGTAATTGGAAGTGGGAAGTTTTTGGGGATGTTAGAAAAAAGAAGTCATAACTAATTACTTATATAGAGAATCTTGAATCCTCTCTCCAATCGAAATGGGACATAAACACTAACAAAGAGTTGGAAAAAGCGAAACACAAACTGGAAGTTGTTGTGAACAATGAAGAAATGCTACTTCAAGATCAAGCCAGAGTTAATTGGATCAAAGAAGGAGACATGAACACTTCTTTCTATCATGCTATTATCAAGGAACGGGTCACTAGCCACAGAACCAGAATGTTTCGAAGATGAGGAGGCACTAAACATGGCGATCTATCACTTCTCAGAATTCTTCAAAGGGATACACACCAAGGACCCAGGTAACTTCATTCAATGTATTCCTAATCTAATTACTGATGCTCAAAATGAAAGTCTAGTGGCTATGCCAAATAAAGAGGAAGTAAAAGAAGTTATCAAATCCCTCAATCCCCAAAGTGCTCCGGGCCCGGACGGGTTTACAGGGTATTTCTATATTACTTGTTGGCAAATCATTAAAAAGGATGTGATGGCCGCTATTTTTGATTTCTTCCTGGGAATGCAACTTCCACAGGGCATAACATATACCAATATTGTGCTTTTGCCGAAAGTAGACAAACCTTTGGGTTGTAATAATTTTTGGCCAATTAGTCTATGCAATTTCTCTCATAAAATTATTTCTAAACTGCTGGCGGATAGATTGGCAGTGGTTCTCCCAAAAATTATTTTCAGAGAACAATCTGGATTTGTCAAAGGGAGAAGTATTCACAAGAACATCAGCCTAGCTCATGAAATGATAGAAGCCATTGACAACAAAATCACAGGAGGAAATGTGGTTATGAAACTTGATATGTCAAAAGCATATGATCGGGTGAGTTGGCGATTTCTATTGGCGGTTCTTCGCAAATTTGGTTTTAGTACACAATGGCAAGATCTCATATTCAGGGCGATATCCAACTGTTGGTACTCTATATCTATTAACAGAAAAATTGGAGGCTTTTTTAAATCTTCTAGAGGGCTTCGACAAGGAGACCCTATTTCGCCTGCGCTATTTATTATTGCTCAAGACGCTCTCAGTAGGATGGTAACTCATCTCAGTTTATACAAGAAGATCAAACCTTTTAGTGGAAGAAGAGATGCGCTCCGGGTGTCTCACCTCTTTTATGCAGATGACAGTCTCATTTTTCTTAACGGAGGGAAAGACAGTATTGACTGCTTAATGAAAACTTTGGGGGAGTTTTCAGAAGTCTCTGGTCAAGTTATAAATTTTGCCAAGTTGTCTTTCATTGTCTCTACCAAATATCATGCCAGAGAACAAGCTCAATTCATTCTAAAAAATACAGGGATTACTCAAGCATTCCTTCCTATCAACTATCTGGGAGTTCCTCTATTCAAAGGACGGGCGAAAATAGACTACTTCGCAGGACTGGAGGCCAAATTCAGGAAGAAGATAGCCAATTGGCGAGGAAAGCTTTTATCATTTGGAGGTAAAATCACTCTTATCAAAAGTGCCTTAAATGCGCTCCCGATTCATGCTCTGTCAGTTGTTAAATTACCCAATGCTTATATGAAGAAGTTGGAAACAATTATGGCCAATTTTCTTTGGAATACCTCGAAAGAAAACCGAAGAAAATGGGTCTCCTGGAAAAGAATTTGCCGCCCTCTGGATAAAGGCGGTCTTGGTATCAGATCTTTGCAGCAGGTGATGAGATATCTGCACGCTAAGAGATGCTGGAACTTCATTAAAGGTGAATCTCTATGGGCTCAATATATGTACAGAAAATATGGAGACCCCTTGGAAATTGGTTATGTGAAACCGAAGTCATCCTCGTCTCTCTGGTCTTCAATGCTAACGGTTTTCCCTAACGTTAATAAACATAGTCGTTGGATATTAGGGAGGGGAAATGTTCCCATTTTGAGGTCCAATTGGTGCGGCAAATATTTGCCAAAGCCGAGGAGAATTAGTTTTATTCCTTCTGTCCGATAGGTGATTGCTAGTCCGAGAATTCGGGATAAGGAGGGAAATGAGTTTGATGCACGCCTGCTTCTCCCTAATATTGCCAAAAAAATGCTTACACAGGTGGAGTTGCACAATGGACCCGACATCCTTTGTTGGGAGTTGGCTTCTAACGGGGAGTTTTCTACGGCGTCCTACTGGGAGCATTATCGTACCAAATATGATACTTTCAAATGGAGTGGGTACGTTTGGAACAAATTCATACCGCCAAAAATATCATCTTTCCTTTGGAGGATCAACAAGAATGCGATTCCGGTAGACAAACGCCTCATCTCCTTAGGCTTCAGATTGGCTTCGAGATGCAGATGTTGTCTTCAACCACAGGAGGAATCGGTAGAGCACATGTTTGTTAATAGTGAGCTAGCTTCCTCGGTATGGTCTCATTTTGCTCCTAACTTTCATTTACTTATTCATGCCATGTCTGTGGAGTAATTAGCCGAAATTTGGCTTCTCAATATTTCTCAAAATAATATTATTGGCCTAAGTAGGAATATTATATTCGCTACGGATTTGTGGGAGATATGGAACCATAGAAATAATATTATTTTTGAGAATATTGACCTTAATGCTAATGAGGTTATACGGCGGATCACCACTAGCCTTCAATTAATACTAAGATCATTCCAACTAGAAGAAAAGCTTTCAGTAGAGGAGGAGAATTTCTTGGCGGCTTTCCATATTTCTCCAAAAATCCACAATATTGGTAGAGGCACTTGGGTTCATTGGAAACCGCCGGTACATGGTCACAAGCTAAATATTATATCAAAAAACAATGAGGTTGACTCTTTTAGTTGAGGGGTAGTCAGAGGCATTGAAGGTCAAATGGTTGCTGCTTTCCAAATTGTTATTACAGGAGGACAAAGCATTAATGCAGAAATAGATTCACTATTATCTGGCATAAAATTATGCAAGAGTAATAACATTATCATAAATTTTATTGATGCTAGCTCTAAATATCTTTGTGATACTATTATGGGAAAAAGACACATCCACTGGTCGAACATTTATAAAATGCAGAAAATCAGGAAAATGTTTTCCCAAGACATTCAGGTGAATTATATTACTGCAGAGGAGAACAGGGTTGCAAATGCATTGGCTAACTTGGCTATGGAAACAGGATATAATCAGATTTTTGAACAGGCAGTGGATCTTCCAAATTCAATGGGCAGTATACTCTCGTCGGATCAGATGGGGCACCCTATTCTTAGGAAATAATTTTGCTTTATTTCTACTCTGTATTTTCAAGTTTCTTTGGAAAGGGCTACCTCCCTCCCTTTTGTAGGCAGTAAGGGCTATCTCCCTGCGCCAAGTGTTTTAATTTTTAATAAAGGCTAAGGCCCCACGTGGACGTGGTTTATCCCGTCAAAAAAATAAATAAAATAAAATAAAATAAAATAAAATAAAATAAAATAAAAATCCAAGACTAGTAGAAGACCCAATGGCGTTGCCATGGACCCGCATTAGCGCATGTATGTAGGATGGATACCTGACCAGATTCACTCTTGGACCACTGGACCTAGTTTAGCTGAGACCATATAGGATTTGCCATGGCTAGTCCTCGGCGCATCTGATCCTCGGTGCATCTCTTCCATGCGCATCTACATCCTTGGCGCATCCTTCCATTTCTCCACATAGTATATATATGAGAGTTTTCTCTCTCCTCCCTTATTCTTCTTCATTTCTACTTATTTTTCTCCTCCTTCTTCTTTTCTCCCTTGTCCTAGACCGAACCCTGACCCTAGAAGAGGTTTGTTGTGATCACTCGGACCATGAGAGTATAGGCTAAGAAGCCACTCTAGGCAAGTACATCTTGCTCAATGGTGAAGCCATGATTTTTTTTCAAAATTTTGCATATATGTGATTAATCAAAAATATGTTTGATAAAAAAATATTCCTATTAATGTTCTCTTTCACTTTAGTTATTGGAGTTTTGGGTTTTGATAGATGATTTGGAGTATATCTATATTTCTAAGTTAGAGTTTTTATGGGTTCCATAAGTTTTTCTTGGTTTTGATCTATTAAAACTAGTTATTTTTTAAAACTAGCAGTTCCATGCGGTAGAGCATTAAATTTCGTATGATTTTGGCTTTTGAATCGCTTAATTTGGAGTTAAACTAAAGTTTTATGGCAAAAATAAGTTTTTGAGCTTTGTTCTCGGACCTGTCTGGCAGGGACGATGAACAGTTGCCGTGCGCAGTGCGTCATGCACATAAATTCGGCCGCGCGCAGTGTGCCGCTCATGGATTTCTTGTGGCCGCTTGCGCCGCGCGCGTTGATGCTCCATGCATCACTCTCTGGCCGTGCACAATGCGTCGCGCATGGATTTATGGCCGTACAGTAGTGCGCCACGTATAAAATTTTTGCCATCGCATGCTCCGCACGTATCGGTGCGCCGCGCATGGAATTCTGGTTGTGCGCTGTGCGCCGTGCACAAAATCCTTGCCGCGCGTGCGTCGCACAGATGATGACCAGAATGGTTGTTTTTGCCTATTTAACTTATTTTTCAGCTAGAATCTTGTAAAACTCAAAACAAGAAAGTTGTAGATGTTTGTCTTGCCTTTCCAAATATTTTTGAATAACCTCATTTTGAGGTCATATGAGAGAGTTATCCTCAATTTACTATCATGTACCAATTTTCTTCAAACGCATAAAACTGTTTTAGCCCGATTTTGATATTTTCTTAACTGTAATGATTCCTTAATATGATCTATGACTTAGGTGATACTATGTGCTAGACATGACCATGCGCATGGCATGATTATATGTTGGACTCGATGAGTTGCCAGTATTATTAGATTCAGTACCTGCCTAGTGAACTCAGATTGGTAGATTATTTTACCTTTTCCGTTGGATAGAGCGTGGGGTATAGTTCTACTCGAAATATGGTATGCGACCTCGGTCCTAGGGTCATAGATCTGCTTCAGAGTGGTTCATGCAATTCTTCTTTCGTTCGTTCGGCATATTAACACGTGATTCCCGACACCGTGGATTGTTTGTGTATGTTAATCTATTATATTTGGCCATCGGGCAATCGAATGTGAGTATTGCCCAATGTATCGTGTGTCGCGAATATGATAAGTTTACCAGTGCTAACTCGTGAATAGCTCGTACTCATAACTCGTCATTCTAAGAAGATTCTTGAGTGTCCACGAATCGAGAATTTGTATTAAATCTTGTAATAATTAAATAAGATAAAATTTGACTAGCTCATTGGGAGGAAAGAATATTGTGCTACCGGCTACCCCGATCTCCAAGGGTCCCATGCAGCATGGACCAACCCTGCTAGGCAAGGGCTCCATGACTGACCAAGTTTATGTATGCTGCGACACTTACAAGACAAGTATTGCGTATAAGTTTTATTGCATACAAGTTTATGTTACAATACAACTAGTCATTTTGCCATATTACAATTAGATTCTAAATTTGCCCTCGTTGTTTGTGCATTTAAATTTACTCGACAAGCATACCCTTGGCCATCCGGGTTGACTGCAGTGCCGGTGGTAGCAATATTCTTAGCAATGCATTCTTTTAGTAATTAAGGATTGTGACAACCCTAGTTAGTTAATTTTAGCAAGTCGTAGCAATGTTTGGCCGTGCAATGAATATTTATTTCTTTCAATTATAGCTTGCCCTTTTATTCATTTTATTGACGCGTGGTTAGAGCGCAAAGTCCTGCTCGGGTGAAGGACTGCAACCCCGGTCCTTGTTTGGTTTAAGGGTTCTGGTCCCGATCCAGAGTAGTTCCTATGCCCTCTTGTCGTCCGTTGCCATATCTTCATTATAGTTTTTTTGTTAATTTGTTCTTCTAGTTATGTTTTGAGACAAGTACATTGGTATCGTACAAGTCTCGACTCGCATTTATTATTATGTCTCTTTTATGTTCATAAATTTGTGGTGGATTTGGTCTATCACCTTGAGCTCCTTTGTGGTACTTGTTACTTGGGGTTCTGAACCCACTGATTTTTCTTGGCCAGATTTATCCGAGGAGAACCAGGATCCTCTGTACTTCCAACAGGATGGCCGCACTCATAGGACTGTGTCCGAAGCTCGCAAGTGAGTTTCTGTAAACACCCGATTTTTTTTAAAATTAAAATACAAATTTTTGGGATTTTTTGTTATTTTTAAATAATTAAAATAAATGTACTTCAGGAATTAATTATTTTTGAAAATTAAATTAAATATTAAAATATTACAAAAATTATATTTTTGAGTGTAAAATAAATAATTAGACAGTGTAATTTTTCTAAAATTTATTGGGCCCAAAAACTATTTTTAAATAGTTAAAAATATTATTTCTAATTAAACCAGAATAAACCCACCTGAACGGAACCAAACCAAGCCTAGAATAAACCAACCCAACCCAAACCGTAGTGGGTCAGATTCTGACCTGTACCCGCCAACCCAAATCCGAACCCGTCAACCCGACCCGTTGTCTACAGTAACCGAAGGAACTGTGCGACCCCGATCGTTTCTCTTCCCGTAACCGCCACGACCCCACCACCGGCCGTGACCCCTCGGTTCGCCTCCCCGCCGGCCGACTTCCCACCTCCCTAACCGTCGGCCCTCTCTACTATTTAAACCCGACGAATCCCCCACCATCCATCGCGGCCACCGCCACCACCCGACTCCTGCAGCCCGACAACCCCGAGCTCCCCGCTACGACCTAACCAACGCCGGCGAACGATGACAGCAGCCGCAGCAGCCGTCGCCGACCGGCCGAGCACCGCCGCGTCGTCCCTTGCACGCGTAGTACAGTCGATTCTGACCCCTTGTTCCGGTGAGACTCTCCCGTCTCGCTGTGTCGATTTTCGAACGGCCTATTATGACATGTTCGCTGTGTGACCCTCTCAAACCCTGTGCAATTAGATTGGGATATCGTGTCCAGTGTCGGTCGTAAACCGCGACGCAAAAAATAGAAAAAATATCCCAATTTTGGACTTCGGAAACTGTCCCGAACTCACAAGTTCACGGTCGTTTTACGTTCAACCTAGTTAATGTTTTCAAAATTCACTTGAACAGTAAATTATATAATATAACCAAGTTTTAAACCCTGTAATTAATTTATTTTACTGTGCTGTAATTTATGTTTTAATCGCGGGTGAAGTTGACCAAAATCTTGGTTTTTAAAACCCGAATTCTCCCGAAACTGGGTGCATCCCGCAAAATGAGACGACTTCAACGTGTGCGAATTGTACCGAAAGGAGCGCATCGACAATACGGACGTATAAAATTTCGTAAAAGTTAATTTGAATGTGCGTGCACACCGGAATCAACGCGTATCCGTTGAAATTGCCCCGTATCGGACCTGTTCTGAAACTCGTTGTAACTTCGTGTGTGCTTGTCGTTTTGTGACAAAACTTATGCCATCGAATTCGTAGCATTACGTTGGTCCTGTGACCCAAGTTTGGTTCAATTCTGATAACGTTGACGAAACCCCGTATCGTGGGCCCCACGGCTCCACTTGACGGGCGATTTTGTGATCGGCTCATCGGAATCCAGTTATGGACATTCCGTTGGGTTCGTATCATCGTTATGGACTCGTAGACACTAAGTTTGACGAATTTGGAGAACTTTGTCTCTGGCATATTTTTTGGTGCGAAGTGGGCCACATGTGGACCACTTTGACCAGAAACTGTCAATTTTGCCCATGTGTCCAAATTGGACTTATGGATAGGAAAACCTAGCTATTTTATATCTTCTGAGAGTGATGGTAATATTTATTTCAGCATCCGAAGGAGTACCAGAAGATCTCGCTGTTACCGGAGCAATTGGAGGAATTCAAATCCTAGGCAAGTGTACCTTGCCAATCTTGCAGTACTTGCTTCATATTATTCTCTTGATTTATTTATATGATGTATCTGTTTAACCTAGGACCGTGAGACATTTCTTAGCGTCCGAATAAGATTCTGGTGTCGATGCTGTACGCGGAGTCGTGTGACGTCACTTAGAGAATTGATATTGTGATCTTATATATTTTTTGTGCTTGCTTTATCAAGTACATCATACCATAGGACACCTGACACTATTCATAAGACAGAATCTTTCCTGAGTCATTCATGGTGATTCTATATAGGATTACAGGATTTGTGACATAGATATTACATATGTATAGCTATCATTATGACTTGCTGCATTAGTTAGAGGTCATGATCTTGCGTGTTATGGACATGAGACATCGTGTACATGAGACGTGTGATTACATTGGGTGGGGAGAGACACACAGGCTACAGTCTGATTATATATATATATATATTTATTATTATGGTGCCATAGCCACTACAGAGCTAGGCCCACTACATGATATCACCACTACCGGCTCCCCGATACAGAGCTTGTAGTGGTCTCAGCCTGAGTTTTAGTGATGCTCTCAGATGCATATCACATAGCTGGTTACATAGTTTGTCCTATTGATACATTTTATATACTGTATTTATTTTGCTTGAGTTATGCTTATACCTTGCTATGTCCCCTGAGGACCTGGATCCGGATTATGTCCCCAGGTTTAGCAGAGGAGATCTACCCTGAGGTATACGAGACAGGAGCAGATGCTGGAGCAGTACCAATACCAGAGGACAAGGTGATGCCAGAAGATTTCTCCTGAGTATTTGTTTTATATACTCAGTCATTTCTGTTCTTGATACTCTATTTCATGTCTCGTGGATTTCTGTATTAAACTCATTATCGGATTGTTTCTCGAGACATTTTATTAAGACTTGTTATTGAATTATATTTTATCTTGATTATTCTGATATTTGAACTGTGATTATCTTCTGTGGATGAGATTAGAATTAGACTGTGACATATATCGTAGACATTTATATTGTTTTACAGCTTAACTACACTCTAACGGGTCCATTAAATTGGGTTTGCCCATTGGAGTGTGCTGCTGGCCATTGTCACGTGGCTAGTCCCTCGGTATTTTGGGACTGGGGCGTGACATGGTTTTTTTGGTGGCCCATGCAGGTCTGAGCATTAAGGTCTTCGACTAAGGTCTACGACAATGGTCTACGACTATGTTGCTTCGGTTTCAACTAAGGAATCGAGCAAGCCTGCGATAAGGATAGGATAAGTTATAGGATCTCATCAACTTGATTGATTCGTTCTTGACCTCTATATCGACTTCAAAATAAATTATTGACTTACATCCTGCCTTTATTCCTCTGTGCGCCTATTATAGTTTATTTTGGATGCAGAAAAATGGAACCACAAGCAAACGACGAAACTCCTGCAAGAATACCACAAGTTGCAGTTGTCACCTACGACGATGAAGTGACACCAGCGGGTGGAGGTCCATCAGCACAACAAAGCAATCGAGTATATCAGCACGCCTCAAGATTTTGACGAGACGATATTCCACCATCGCCGCAGTTTACTCCACCGATGCCTACTTTTCCACTAGGACAGCCTATGGACGGACAATAGATGTTCCAAATATTCTACGCAATGATGCAAGCCCAATAACTGGTTCATCAAGTGGCCCAGAAACAGCAAAGGGCACCACCACAAGTACGTGGACAAACTTTTGCCATAACAATGGAGGACGCACAGACTCGTGGAGTAGTGAATACGAGTAAGATTTAAGTTTTATCATAGCTATCTATTCCTAGTAATGCTTTAGCACGTGCCTGTTAATTCCATTCCCTAGCCTAAGCCTAGTATTATGAACTTGTTAGTACTTGGTACCCAAGTTTTTCTAAGCTGTAGTTGATCTTCGTTCTAACCATATTCCTTTACTCCTGAATTACTTCTCTCTCATTGCCCAGGAAAATATTTTTATTCCTTCCCTACGTGTTCTGCTTAAACCTCACACTTTCTCTCGATTTCTCCTTATTCATTATTCTTATTCCCTTGTGTCATGCTACAAACATATTTTGCAACCGTGTCATCTCTTCTGAGTTTTCTTAATTGCGAGGACGTAATTCTTTTAAGGAGCGTAGATTGTAAATACCCAAAAAAATTTAAAATTAAAATACGAATTTTTTGGGTTTTTTTGTGATTTTTAAATAATTAAAATAAATGTTCTTCAGGAATTAATTATTTTTGATAATTAAATTAAATATTAAAATATTACAAAAATTATATTTTTGAGTGTAAAATAAATAATTAGATAGTGTAATTTTTCTGGAATTTATTGGGCCCAAAAACTATTTTTAAATAGTTAAAATCATCATTTCTAATTAAACCAGAATAAACCCACCTGAACCGAACCAAACCAAGCCTAGAATAAACCAACCCAACCCAAACCCTAGTGGGTCGGATTCTTACCCGTACCCGCCAACCCAAATCAGAACTCGTCAACCCGACCCATTGTCTACAGTAACCGAAGGAAGTGTGCGACCCCGACCATTTCTCTTCCCGTAACCGCCATGACCCCGCCGCCTCATCACCGTCGCGACCCCGTCGCCGACCGTGACCCCTCGGTTCGCCTCCCCGCCGGCCGACTTCCCACATCCCTAACCGCCGGCCCTCTCTACTATTTAAACCCGACGAATCCCCCATTACCCATCGCGGCCACCGCCACCACCCGACTCCGATAGGCCGACAACCCCGAGCTCCCCGCTGCGACCCAGCCAACGCCGACAACCGACGACAGCAGCGTCAACAGCCGTCGCCGACCGGCCGAGCACCCCCGCGCCGCCCCGTACACGCGCAGTACAGTCGATTCTGACCCTTTGTTCCGGTGAGACTTTCTCCCGTCTCGCTGTGTCGATTTTCGAACGGCCTGTTGCGATATGTTCGTTGTGTGACCCTCTCGAACCATGTGCAATTAGATTGGGATATTGTGTCATGTGTCGTTCGTAAACTGCGACGCAAAAATAGAAAAAAATATCCCAATTTTGGACTTCGGAAACTGTCCCGAACTCACAAGTTAACGGTCGTTTTACGTCCAACCTAGTTAATGTTTTCAAAATTTACTTGAACAATAAATTAGATAATATAACCAAGTTTTAAATCCTATAATTAGTTTATTTTATTTTATTTTATTTTATTGTAATTTGTGTTTTATTCGCGGGTGAAGTTAACCAAAATCTTGGTTTTTAAATCTCGAATTCTCCCAAAACTGGGTGTGTTCCGCTAAACGAGATGACTTCGTCGTATGCAGATTGCACCGAAAGGAGCGCATCGTCAATGTGGACGTGTGAGATTTCGCTAAAGTTGATTTGAATGTGCGTGCACACCGGAATCAGCACGTATCCGTCAAAATTGCCCTGTATCGGGTCTGTTCTGAAACTCATTGTAACTTCGTGTGTGCTTGTCGTTTTGTGACAAAACTTGTGCCATCGGATTCATAGCATTATGTTGGTCATGTGACCCAAGTTTGGTTCGATTCTGAGAACGTTGACGAAACCCCGTATCGTGGGCCCCACAGCTTTACTTGATGGTCGATTTTGTGATCGGCTCATCGGAATCCAGTTCTGGACATTCCATTGGGTTCGTATCATCGTTCTGGACTCGTAGACACTAAGTTTGACGAATTTGCAAAAGTTTGTCTATGGTATATTTTTTGGTGCGAAGTGGGTCACATGTGGACCACACTTTGACCAAAAACTGTCAATTTTGCCCATGTGTCCAAATTGGACTTATGGATAGGCAAACCTAGCTATTTCATATCTTCTGAGAGTGATGGTAATATTTATTTCATCATCCGAAGGAGTACCTGAAGATATCGATGTTACCAGAGCAATTGGAGGAATTCAAACCCCAGGCAAGTGTACATTGCCAATCTTGCATTACTTGCTTCATATTATTCTTTTGATTTATTTATGTGATGTATATATTTAACCTAGGACTGTGAGATGTTGCTTATCATCCGAATAAGATTCAGGTGTCGACGTCGTACGCGGAGTCATGTAATATCACTTAGAGAATTGATATTACGATCTTATATATTTTCGTGCTTGCTTTATCAAGTACGTCATACCATAGGACACCTGACACTATTCATTAGACAGAATCTTTCCTGAGTCATTCATGGTGATTCTGTATAGGATTACAGGATTCGTGACATAGATATTACATAAGTCCACCGTGAGACTTGACATGGGATGGATTCAAGGACTTGTTTAAAAGAAAGTTCTTCCAGCCGAGACTTGATTTGGAGCGACAGTTCTGGAACCTTCACCAAGGAAACATATCGGTAGAGGAGTATGCCACAGAGTTCGACAGACTGAGCAGATATGCAGACTACATGGTGAGGGATCCTGAGATCCGGGTGAGTAGATTCAGAGAGGGCCTGAATTGGGAGGTGAGGGCTCTCATTTTTTTGAGCCTTGAGACGTACACAAATATCTTGAGGGAGGCCCACAAGGTCGAGAGAGACCTGAGCTTGAGGCCCAAGAGGGAACGAGATATCTTTGGTAGTAGAAACAGCGCGGGTCCAGCCAAGAGGCCCCATTTTCAGCCACAGAGACAACAGTTCCCTGCGCTTATCAGATTACCAGTACAGCAGACGCACCAGATACATAGGCCAGCCCAGCCAACTCTTGTTTGCCCCTTCTGTAAGAAGTCAGGGCATGGGTGGGATGTTTGCAGGAAGAGGCTTGGTCAATATTTATTTTATGGAGCAGTAGACCACCAGCTGAGGGATTGTCCCAAGAGGTTAGCTCGTACAGCTCAGGACGTAGCCCCGATTCAGAGAATACCCGCGAGACACCCAGCGAGACAACAGAGAGGACCTCCTTTGCCGCCACAGCAGCAGATGTTCGCACAGCACCAGCAACAACAGAGAGGTGCATAACAGGGACGAGCTTTTGCCCTGACCATGGAGGAGGCAGAGCCGGTCGAAGACATTATAGCAGGTTCATTCTTACTTGATTATTTTCCAGCATATGCTTTATTTGATTTCGGTGCTTCACATAGTTTTGTTTCTGTATCCTTTGCTTTGAAGCACAATCTAGAGGATGGATCGTTGGTGAGGACTTACAAGATCACGACCGAGGGTGACATTATCCTGGTCAGTGATGTTTGCAGGGATCAGAGAGTTTCTTTGGGAGGCCGAGAGTTGAGTATGTGTCTACTCGTAATGCCACTTCTGAGCTACGATATAGTACTCGGGATGGATTGGTTGAGTAGGCACCATGCTAGTATCGATTATCGAGGAGACAGAGTTTTGTTTCAGACACCATGAGAGCCAGAGTTTGAGTTCGTCAGAGGAGCAGGAGAGCAGAGGGAAGAAGATTTATGTGGAGCTTTGGTAGAAGAGAAGGAGCCGCCACATCCATTGATTACTGAGTATATAGACATTTTTTAGAAGAGTTGCCAGGATTACCACCAGACAGAGATGTGAAGTTCTTTATAGACATGATGCCAGGCCTAGAGCCAATATCATAATACATCTATAGAGTCAATAATAGCGAACTGGCTGAATTGAAGAAGCACGTGGATGAATTGCAGGACAAGGGCTTCATCAGGTCCAGTTCGTAACCATGGGATGCTCCGATATTATTTGTATTAAAGAATGATGGATCGGTACGCATGTGTATAGACTACAGGGCACTCAATAACCTCACTATCAAGAATAAATTCACATTGTCGCGGATTGACGATCTCTTCGATCAGCTGAGCAGGGTAAAGATATTTTCAAAGATAGACTTGAGGTCGGGGTACCACCAGGTAAAAGTAGAAAAGAAAGACATTTCGAAGACAGCCTTCAGAACTCGGTATGGGCAGTTTGAGTTCTTAGTGATGTCATTTGGGTTGACTAATGCCCCGACGGTATTCATGAACCTGATGAATAAGGTGTTTCATCAGTACCTGTATCAGTTTATGGTAGTATTCATTGATGATATACTGATATATTCGAAGATCCCAGAGGAGCATGAGAAGCACCTGAGGATAGTTCTGGTGACCCTCGAGAAGGAGAATCTATATGGCAAGCTTTCGAAGTGTGAGTTCTTCCTTGATAAGGTTAAATTTTTTGGGAATGTGATTACATGAGACGAAATCTCAGTAGACCCGAAGAAGATTTTAGCAGTTGAGTTGAGTCGTGGTATACCGCGAGTTCATTGGCGGAGATTATGAGCTTTCTGGGATTAGCGGGGTATTATCGGAGATTTGATCAGAATTTTTCCAGGATTGTGGAGCCGATGACTAAACCTACCAGGAAGGACGTGGAGTTCGTCTGGACTGAGGATTGTTAGTCTACTTTTGAGGAGCTAAAGAAGAGGTTGACTATAACTCCAATATTGACAATACCATCCGGGACAGGAGGATTTTCTATATATAGTGATGCATCGGGTAAGGGTTTAGGATGTGTGTTGTAGCAGAATAGAAATATAATTGCCTATGCTTGCAGGCAATTATGTCCACATGAGAAAAATTACCCTACCCATGACTAGGAGTTGGCATCAGTTATTTTTGCTCTTAAACTGTAGAAGCAGTACTTGTATGGAGAGCAAGTAGAGATCTTCACAGACCATAAGATCTTGAAGTATATGTTTACACAAAAGGAGCTCAATATGAGGCATAGGCGATGGTTGGAGTTGATAAAGGACTTCGACATTATTTTATAGTGCCATCCTGGGAAGGCCAACGTAGTCGCGGATGCCTTGAGCAGGTATCCAGTAGCTATGTATTTAATGAGGGACAGACATTTATTGGCCGATCTTGATAGCTTGGGCATTGAGGTATTAGTTATTGGAGTTGCAGCACAGATATGGGGAGTCTAGGTACAGTCAGAGTTGATGGACCGGATCAGAGCCACACAGTTCAAGAATGAGTCTCTGAGGAGCATCAGAGCATAGGTCTGTAGAAGCATAAAATACGCTGGAAAATTGTACGCGTATTATACAGTCAAAATCCAACTTACATTAAGCTTGCGTAAAATAGAGCTTCAAGGCTGTGTAGCATAAAAACATGATTTCAGAATTGCTCGCGTAAAACAGAGCTTCAAGGCTGTGTAGCGTAAAAACATAGTTTCAGAATTGCTCGCATAAAACAGAGCTTCAGAGCTGGTTGGCATAAAGAAGAGCTTCAGAGCTTCCAACGTAAAGCAGCGCTTCAAGGTTGTTTTGGCGTAAAAGGTTACTACACCTCCCTATGGGGTAAAATACGTTTGTCTTTAATGCAACGTAAAGTCATACGAGGAACTCTTCGTATTCCTCGAATGAACCTGTCAGACAGAACAGTGAACCTAACTCCTGACAAAAGTACTGAACGACGATCGAGAGGACGGCTGTGATAATGATTTTGCACAGAGACCCAGACTATCGTTTAGTGACATATCCTTGATACAAGCCATTTTTACGCATGCAAGGAATACGCTGCCTATTCTACACAAGCAGAGATAAGTTTTTACGCTCAAGATGAGACAAAATCAGACGCCACGTCAAAAGCTATCTCTCGTACAGAGCTCGAGGCATATCTCTGCATTAAATGCACGAGATTTGGTTCTATCCTTTATAATTTTGTCATGACTGAGAGAGCTAAAACTAGGGCTAATACGCTTACATCACCATCCTGGCATTTTACGCCAACCAGGCTATTTTCAACTATAGGAGCACGCCGTATGCTATCTCCTCGAAATACGCCAACTCATGCTATATTTGTAAAGGTACATGATAAGGCTATTTGGCCCAGAATACGCTCAAGACCTCAGTCAGGAAGGATAATTGGCTATCTTTACGCTGGTTACCTATTATGCAGCTATCTGGCTTTTACGCCAACAAGACAGCTATTTAGCTTTTATGCCAACAAGACAGCTATTTGGCTTTTACGCCAACAAGACAGCTATGTGGCTTTTACGCCAACAAGACAGCTATTTGGCTTTTACGCCAACAAGACAGCTATTTGGCTTTTACGCCAACAAGACAGTTATTTGGCTTTTATGCCAACCATCTCTACGCGGGGGCAGTTACCTACGTGGCTTGTATGCCGTGATCTTTGAGAGGCAGTTATACGCGTTACCTCATAATGGGACACGTGTCATATGTAGATTCAGAGGATCGTTCGAACGTGGGTAGCAGTTATTATAACCGCCGCGTAAAAGGTGCAACTCTCTCCACAGTTTGGCTTCTACGCCGACTGGACAGTTACTGTGACAAATCTCTATAAATAGAGACCTCTGGTCACAGGAGAAAAGGGGTCAAAAAGATCGAAGAGAGGACCAAGATCAAAGATCAAGAGATTATAGAGAGAGAGCACAGACAGAAAGTGTTGATTGACAACTTTGGCAATGAGAATTCAATCTCTCCTGCAATCTTTGAAGCTTTTTTTTCTTCTACAGCACTTCTTCATCATCGTGTGGTTCAAGGGACAAAGTGATCGACCGCAGATCAGACTCCTATAGCAATTTTTCCCCAAAATTATTTTTATTGTACTTAACATCCTCGTATAGGATTAATTATACTCTTTTTTCTTGTTTGTAAACAAAGAAAGGGTTTTGTATAAACCTAGTTTCATTCTTTTATTTATCATCAAACACAAGATGGCGACTCTGCTGGGGACGACTTTCTCATCTGAGGAGAAAGCAATTGCTCAACACGATGCTGTATCTATTGGATCGACAAAGAAGACTTTGGTCGTCCAATTCGACCAATCTGCTTATGAAGACATGCTTCGTACAGGGGGTAGCTCTCATTCCCTCTCTGTCCAGAATAACAGGAAGCTGCGTAAAGTATGGATGCCCAAGACATCCTCTACCCCTCCTCTAATCTCTTCTCCTCTGATCAACAAGGTTGTGACAACACAGCCTATGCGCTCTGCGCGTAAAATTTTGTCTCCCATTTATGACGTGGCAGACAAAACTTCTGGCGATGCCTCAGGGCCAATCTAGAAGTCTAGAACGCACTATGCGCATAAAACTATGTCTTCCGTCTGTGACGTGGCAGACAAAACTTCTGGCAATGCCTCAGTGCCAATCCAGAAGTCTAGAACACGTCCTGCGCGTAAAATCTCATCTTTCGTCCGTGACGTGGCAGACAAAACTTTTGGCAATACCTCAGTGCCAATCCAGAAGTCTAGAACGTGCCCTGCGCGTAAAACTTTGTCTTCCGTCTGTGACGTGGCAGACAAATTTTTTGACAAGGCCTTAGCGCCAATTCAGAAACTTCAAACGCGCCCTGCGCGTAAAAATACATCTCCAATCTACGATGAGGCAGATGGTCCCTTTGATCACATCAAGGGAAAACAAGTGGCGAGCCTCCCAACCTCTAGGCTTGTACGCCACCAAGAGAAGAAGTTGCCCACTCTTCAGATTACGCGTGACGCTGAAGGCCGTTTGAGGACTTTCCCCGTTTTATGTGAACACGTACAAAACTCCAGATTACGCCAGGATAAGCCCGTCCGCGTAAAAAAGACCCGTTTTACGGGAACATACGCTCCTCAGAAGGATGATGGATCGTATGCCACTCACATGGGGGAACTGCTGTATTCCTATGGCAGAGAGAGGGTTGTGGTTCCCAATCTCCACGTTCCTACTGATGTAAAAAGGCATAATAAGCCTTCTTCTTCTGTTAATCCCCCTGATTTAAGTGATTTCTTGATCCAGAAACGCAAAGACAGGGGATCTTCTAATATGTCTATTACACCCCCTAGGGAGCATTATTGTTATAGTCATAAGGTTGTAATTAACTACTGCTGTTCTAAGAGAAAACGGTCAATTTTTGACCGGTTGAACTACTCTTTGTCTTTGCAGAAAGAAGAACCGACATTCGCATCAGTAAATATGGCTTCGCACATTCCTAGAGGAAGGTCAAGTTCAAGACGTCATCCCTCTAGAACTCCGAGCCAAAGGAGATTTGACAGACTCCTTGAGAATATTGAAGCAGGTGTCTTTCGAAACACCCGCTCGAGGTTGCAACAATCGGCTTCATATTCTTCTGATTCCGACGCTGGGGGTCGCCAGCTTTTTGAATTTGATGCTGAAAGTATAGACTCGATCTCTACAAAGATCTATACTAATCCCTCGGTGTCATCCAGAGAAATGGGAGTTTATGCCGTTGGAGATGAACATGAAGAAGCTTTCCCATCAGGAAGTACGGAACAACGCATCGCTGTATTGGAAGCATCGCTTAAAGAGATGCATACCATGATGGAGAGTATGCACCAAATGTTGGTGACTCAACACACAGTTGCACCTGTTCCTCCGACTCAACTGCGGGTGGGGTAGATATACCATCAAGTCAGGAGCCTGTTCAAAATCAAGAATCAGCTGCTCCTCAACCTCTCAACCCGGAGAATGTATTACCTCCTGTTGGAGTCACAATACAACCGACCTCTCACCTCTCTGCGGTCCCTTTCCCAACTGAAGATCCGATACAAGCAGTTCGGGAATTAAAGGCCTAATTTGATGCCTTGAAGCATAAGGATCTGCTCAAGAAGTTGGGAATCAACCAGCCATACCCAGCTATCTGGGACTAGATCCCTTTCCCACCAAAGTACAAACCACAGGCTATGGTTTTGTTTGAGGGAAAGATGTCACCAAGCCAGTACATGAACTACTTCAGCACGATGACGGTGTTGTTGCAAGGGAATGACGCCCTTCTCACTCGAGTGTTTAAGGGTTGCATGTTTGGGGTAGCCTACCAATGGTACCGTAGTTTAGCGAACAACTGCATTACTTCTTTTTAAGATTTCAAGACTCTGTTCTTCGCTCAATTTTACGAGGGAGGAATGGACATGTCTATGTCATCACTCATCGAAGTGAAGCAGAAAGAAAAAGAAAACGTTCGTACTTTTATTGAACGTTTTCGTCAAGCTACTTTGCAGATGCCTCCCGGAGTTTCAGATTTTGCCTTGGTGGACATTTGCAGGAAGAACCTTCTCACACTGATCTCAGTATTCACGGGACCATATAAGTTCCATGATTGTCCCTCGTTTATCATATCGACGGTAGCCGCTGAAGACAATAGTCGGAAGGCGCGTGACAACGGAATCATGATCTCTACCTCTGATAGAGAGAAGCGGTCATCCTCTAATAATGACTATACTCGTAGTACAAAAGGAAAGGAAGCTCTGGCAATCAACACGTCCAGGCAAAATACTCCGGCAACTACGCAGACGAAACCTGGGACTTCTAGACCCATAGAAGAATATTCTTTTGACGATGACGACATTCCAAGCATCTTTGATTGTCTAGTCAAAAGTGGCAAGCTTACTCTCCCCGAGGTAAAGCGTACAAATAAAGTCGACAGTATAAATAATCCTAAGTACTGCATTTTCCACAGATACATACATCACCCCACAAAGGCATGCTATGTATTGAAAAGGAAAATTCAGGAGTTGATCGACGCCAAGGCCATCACTCTGTGTAATAACGAGAAGACGGTCACTGCAAACATGATATTGCTCCAATTTGGCAATCTGCCCCCTCAAGAAGTCCCAGATGGTGTTGTACCTATTCCACGGGCAATGATGAACATTGTTAATCTCCCTCCTACCAGGGGTCAAATTCATGACTTAGTGCCCCTAACTACCAAACGGGGGGAGATCATGTGGGTTCACCCTGATCTAGTGTCAAAAATTGAGGAAGAGACTAAAGCTGCTAAAACTAAGTCTAAGAAGAACTCAAGAGGTAAACCATGCCATATGGTTGGTATATCCCCGGCATCGGAGGAAGAGGCTTTGGCAATCGAAACCCGGTCAGGGAAAGCCTACCTCAAAGACTATGGAGGAAATCAGGAAGAAGCAACGGCAGACACTTCGGCTGCCAAACCTCCAGAGCCTGAACCTGTTATACCAGAGGCAGGTCCTTCTAAACCAACTTCGGTGGACAAAGGTAAGCAGAAAGAACTTCATTTTGATAAACCTTTGAAGAATATTCAAAACAAAGGTTTAGAGAAACCTTAAAACTTTGACATCTTGGCTCAGTTGGCTAATACTCCAGCCAGATTGTCTATCTTTGAGCTATTTCGGCTATCCAAAGACACTCGTCAAGTCTTGAGTGAAGCGTTAATGCAAGCATATGTATGCTTGACTCAGCTCAAGTCTCCAAATAAAGAGCCTGTGGCATGCCCTCAATGCCATAGTGTGATGGAAGTGGTCCCTAACATCACTTTCACTCAAGAGGACATGTTGTTTAAATATAACAAACACGACAGGCCTCTTTATTACACCGGATACGTCGGCTCCGTTGAGGTAGACCGGATTCACATAGATCCGGGATCGTCGATCAACATTATCCCTTATAGTCTGCTAAGACCGTTGAGAATCCCTACAAGCGAACTGGCTTACACTACCACTACAATCGTGGGCTTTAATGCCAGGAAGAGCAGACCGTTGGGGAAGATTCGTCTGAGGATCCAGATTGGTGACCTTAGATCAGTGGCTACATGCTACGTCATTGATTTGGAGGTATCTTATAACATTCTTTTGGGCAGACCATGGATCCATGATCATAATATTGTTCCTTTAACTCTACATCAATGCTTCAAATATGTAGACGTCCAAGGGACAGTGAAGACAGTTTGCTGATCTTAACCCGTTCAAAGGAGTTGAGTCCTACTATTCTGATGCCATGTTATACACCCAAGACTACATGAAGGAGGTGTCAGGCAAGATGGAGGAGGAATCCCACCGGGAG
The DNA here is from genome assembly GCA_036927795.1 of Iris macrosiphon. NCBI lineage: Eukaryota > Viridiplantae > Streptophyta > Magnoliopsida > Asparagales > Iridaceae > Iris > Iris macrosiphon. Next base: position 306,874,246 of record JAYESA010000004.1, read on the forward strand.
CCAGGAGAACCATCTACTGAGCAACCTTTGTTAATCCAGGTGAAAGGGCGCACTACCCGCCCGAAAGTCGTGGAATCTATGACTATTCACCTGAGAAAAACAAAATTGGCAGGAGGAAATGACCCCCTAGTGATCAGTCTGAACAAGAAGCCTCCACCTTTGGTCATTGACCTTGGGCGCAACAAGCAGTCGGCTGATGTAAATACAACCGGGAACGTAGTTTCTGACGATAATAAAGATTCTCTTTTCTAGTATACCAACGCTCAACTTCCTAATCAGGAATCTCCTCCTCATAACGATATAGAACCCATAGTACAAAAATTCTTGGAAGCTATAGACTTCTATCATCCATATGTATGGAAAGTAGCGTCAACATCTAATGTCAGTACGATATATGGGCCGCATGAAGATTCGGTCTTTATTGTTCCACCTACTCGCAACGATCAGCACCCAATAGTCTTCGGTCGAATGCGGGATAGACCGAGTGTATAAGAAGATTCTTACGAGTTTGATGCTGGGAAAATACAAGTCCACAGATATAGCCCATAGGCTTTGAAGATTATGCAAAGCATGGGTTATGATTTGCAGTTGGAGCCAGGCCTCAACTATGGAAAAGGCAGGCGAATGTCGTTGCATGGTAATCCCTACTGTCAATAAACTCGTTTCGGGTTAGGGTATACCACATCTCTTGCAGCTTCAAACAACTCTGAGCCAAGTGATGGGACCATTCCCTCTTTTCAAGATAATTTATCACCCTCCGATTCAGATGGTGAATTTGAACTGGCACTATCAGTAAATATGGTGTTGACAGATTCCCTCGAAGCAGAGGAACAAGAATCTGAACCATTTGAAAGTGAATCCTGGGCACAGCAAATGGATACACAATGGGAACTCCGGTTCGAACAAAAAGAACCACCCACTGAAGATAAGGTTATCCAAGTCAATGTTGGGGATAAAATTTTACCAAAGCCGATATTTATCAGTAACAATCTTTCCGAAGAAGAAAGAGAAAAAATGATCCAACTGATAAAAGAATATATCGATGTCTTTGCTTGGAATTATGAGGAGATGCCAGGTCTTGATCCAAAAGTGGCTACCCATAAACTCAACATATTGTCCAACTCAAGGCCTGTAAAGTAACACCAACGCCGGTTCTGCCCGGACATGATGGATGCCATTGAAGCTGAAATCGGGAAACTAATGGCCTGCGGGTTCATCCGGGAAGAACAACATCCTGATTGGGTCGCTAATATTGTCCCAGTTCTGAAGAAAAACGAAAAAGTTTATTATTTGCATCGACTTCCGAGATCTAAATGCAGCCAGCCCTAAAGATGAATTCCCTCTTCCCATTACAGACGTCATGATCGATAATACGTGCGGTTTTGAGCGCATGTCTTTCATGGATGGATTTTCAGGATATAATTAAATTAAGATGAATCCTGAAGATGAGAAGCATATTGCCTTTCGTACACCACTGGGAGTATATTGCTATACAGTCATGCCTTTTGGATTGAAGAATGCTTGGGCTACATATCAAAGAGCTATGAGTAACATATTCCATGAGTATTTGCGCAAAACGGTAGAATATTACGTAAACGATATTGCTGTCAAAAGCCGCCTCAAGGATAATCACATCCAAGACTTGAAGACAGTATTCGAGTTGATGCGCCAACATCAACTCAAAATAAACTCCACAAAGTCCTTTCTTGGTGTATTCAATGGCAAATTTTTGGGATTTGTCATTACCGTTAAAGGCATTCAAGTTGACCCTGATAAAGTAAAAGCTATCCTAGAAATGCGACCGCCCGATAATCTGAGAGAACTCAGGGGATTTCAAGGTCGTCTAGCTTATATCAGGAGATTCATATCCAACCTCTCTGGAAGATGTCAACCTTTTTCTCGTCTAATGAAAAAATGTGTGTCATTCGTATGGGACGAAGCCTGTCAACAAGCGTTTAACGATATCAAATGCTATCTTACTAACCCCCCAGTTCTGGTGCCTCCCGTCATAGGAAGACCATTTTTGTTGTACGTTCGAGCAATGGATCATTCTTTAGGGGCTCTTCTCGCACAGAAGAACGATGAGGGTCATGAAAATGCCATTTACTATCTAAGCAGGATGATGGTCGGAGCTGAACACAGGTATAGTCCCGTGGAAAAAGAATGCTTGGCCCTAATGTTTGCCATTCAAAAGATGCGACATTACGTAACAGGCCAGACAATTCATATCATCTCCAGAATCAATCCGCTTCGGGTTTTACTGAATAAACCAAGTATTCTTAATTCCTGACTTGCGACTTGGGCAATGCTATTGACACCGTATGATATGGTGTACGTCCCTCAGAAGTCCATGAAAGGTCAAGCCTTGGCTGATTTCTTAGCTGCCCATCCAATTTCGGAAACCTCCAAATTATATGAGGACATTTTCGACGAAGTTGCAGAATGTAATTCGGTAATGGAAGGTGATACATGGCAGCTATTCTTCGATGGTGCCTCCAGGACTGGTCCCAAGGAAAATGTGGTTTCAGGAGTAGGAATTGTTCTGGTGACTCCTGATAAACTCGTCATCTATCGAGCATATTCTCTTAGCGAACCCTACTCTAATAATGTGGCAGAGTATAATGCTCTATTGATCGGGCTTTTGTGTAATTTCACTATTTTGAATAATTATGTGTTTAATTAATCTGCTAAGTTTTATAAAGTAATTATATGTTGTTAATAATATTTGGTTTTAGGTCAAGCCCTAGAACCCATTAGGTCAAACCCTAATGACTAAACCCTAATTGTAAACCTAATTCTAGAGAAACCCTAGAATTCAAATTTGTAGGTTGAACCTCAAACCCTAGAAGGGCTAAACCTGAGTTATTTGGGCTCTACATGACCTAACCTGGGGGTTTAACCTAAAACTATACATTAGAAACCCTAACTTGGTTTATTATAAAAGGGAACCCTCTTTTTCTTCATGTAGAAAGAAGAAACCCTAGCCTCCATCAAGAGAGCCATCTCCCTCACCCCAAATTCGGAATTTAAGCCCTAGGATTCCATCCTCCTCCTCCAAAGCAAGGGAAACAAGGAACTTGGGTCAAGGAACCTTGGGGAAGAAGAACCTTCATAGGGAAACCATCTCCCTATAGGTAAAAACCGATTTTTAATTCATTTATATTCTGTTTTCTGTGATTATTGCCCATTAGGAAACCCCCTATTTGTGTAGATCTCGATTTCTAGGGATTCTACATGAAAACCTAGGTCGAATTGTGTTTTGGGTGACCTACGGGTGTTTTCCCCAATTTTTCAGGAACCCTAACCCTAGGTATTTGTATGTAGACTGATTTCATCTCCAACGTGTAGTTGGATTTCGATTTTAGGGTTTTACGTTTGGGTTCATGAGTAATATTGTGGAATCCGTTTTCAGCACGTTATGTGTTTGATGAAATGCCAAGAAGGATGAACACCTATCTAATCTACTCTAATATTATCTAAATTGATGTATGATGTATGATGTATATATATATATTTATACATATGTATATAGAGCAGTTGTGTGATTTGAAGAGGGGGATACACTGTGGGGTTCCTGTGCACAGTTGGGAAAGTTCTGTGAGCAGTCGGGTTTTAGAGAGCAAATCAGGGAATTGGGGTTGGGTAATTTAGTGTAGAATTCTGAGAGTGAGGGGTATTAAATAACTGTGTGTATCCTAGTTTCCTTTTTAGATTTCAGAACCTATGTGTTGGTGTGTGTGTAAGGTTTATGTTCAAAATTTGAACTGTGAACTGTGTGTTTATGTATCAGTAAATCAACTATGTGTATTCGGTGTCAGTTCAGAACTGTGTGTAGGTGTGGCTGTGAGTTCCAGTGTCATGAGTACCAGTTAGGTGAGAGTGGTTGTGTGAGGGAAATGCTGCACTGAGTGAGAACCCAATGTGTTGTGTATCAGTGGGCAATTTACACTGTGGGTTAGTATCAGTAGGAATTATGGGTTTAGATGCTGTGTCAGAGAGTTTGCTGCTGTGTTCTTGCATCAGTGCTCCAGGTATTGGGGGATTAAGTATCAGTGAGGTGTGAGTATAGAATTTCACTAGTAGTATTAGTAGTTGGGTAAGAATTAGTATGTATATACAACTATTAGTCTAGATAGTTAGTGGTGGATTAAAATCTATGCTAGCATATAGTTTAGCTACATGTATATATATATATGTATATATGTAGGTATATATATATATATATATGCATGTATTGTATTATAATTAGTTCTATATAGTATTGATGTATATTATAGTGTTAGTATCTATGACCTAGTATAAACCACTTCAGTTAGAATGTCCTAGTACAAACCTAGTATGACTAGTATCATCTTGGAGAAGACCTACCACAAAAGAAATTATGAACCTTAAACCTTAGTATGACCTAGAAACCTCGTATTTAATTAGTTAATCATGCTCATTCCCTTAAGTCATTAATTAACATTGATATCTTATATATAGGTCATTATGATCCCACTTTGGACATCGATCCTCACACTTTGCTCAGGACCACAGGCGAGTACATTCTCTGACAGTTTTCATTGTTGATTACTTCTATAAATTGTAGTGTATTACATACTTGATTCCGACACTATGGATACACGGGTTAGCACCCTAGATCCCCATCATGAGGAGTCGTGATTGGAATCCATCATGCTAGCTGGGGGATGGGGAACTATTAGTAGATTATGTGATCATATCCAAATCCTTTACATGCATCATAGCTCACCCCACTTCTCACGTTGGGTGCGGCCTGACCATCTTACATGCATCATAGCTGTTATATATGATTAACCTGACCACTACATGCATCATAGCTAACCATATGGTTAGCCTGACCTACAAGAATTATAGTTAATCATATATAACCAGCCTGATCAAGTCCCAAGCCGATCACATAATAAACTGATAATTCAAACACTTAGCTAGATGTCTATTTTATTCAGATTCACCTGTTCCAGCATTCACTACTTATTGTCTAGTATTCACTATTTATTGTTCATTGCTAGATGCTCTATTGCCTATTTCCATTTTTCCTCCAGTACTTTACATTTCCAGCATTTATTTCCATCTTGTATTTCTTACACTGTTTATAGATTTTGTCAATTTAATGAAATTGCTGTTAGTGCTTGTGCTTCGCTCAAATCCTGACTGGATAATATTTTTCAGAGGACCTGGAGGATCTTTGCCCCACTCATTATGGCCCAGGATTAGAGGGTGATTTTACTCCAGAAATCCCAGAGGAGTTGCCTAGCCTAGAGGAGAACGTACCTGGCTGCTCTTAGACTATTTTTTTCTGCATTATTGTTTTAGATCGAGACTGAGTTGTATTTATTATTTGTGACTTTGTGAGGTCATTTAGACCCAGGATTTGAGTTGGATTATTATGGTTGTTTTTATTAGAACTCTTTTCTATTCCCATCGTGCCATTATTTCTTATAGCTTGTGATTGAGTATATCATAGAACTGTGGATTATTTATCTTTGTCCTCCGTGCGGAGTTGAGACTATTGACAGGATATATTATATGTTGAGACCTAGACAGCGTTCTACCGCCGATGCTGCGGCATAGGCTGGACGTACCAGAGCGATATCGTAGTGGTGCTCGCTTAGAGTATTACTACGAGCCTGTTTTAGGAAATAGGAATTAGGCCGAGGATATGCTCAATCACAATTAGGAAATTCTGATTCTTATGATACTACTCTTACTGATTTTTTCCTTTAGAAATTTTCTGTCCTTCCTTGATGATATCGTATCTATTGCCTTAATTTAATCTTTCGATCTGTCTTCAGGATGCCGCCGAGAAGGTCCCAGAGACTCGGAGCAACAGATTCGGAGAGGTCTGCCACCTCTCGCCCTGCCGGACAGACATTCGCAGCACCTCCTACATCTCCAGTACATGTGGGAGTGTCTGCAGCATTCGGGGGTCCTCCACCACCAGTTCAGAGGGTCCCCACAGCTACGACAGGGCCTCTACCACCACCACCAGTTCAGCATCCAGGAGGTATGCCCGTCGATGGAGCACAGATGTTCGCTTTGATTCAGGGCATGGTCGATGCCCAGAGGACGTCGACAGAGGCCCAGAGAGTGCAGGCTGAGGCACATCAGGCCCAGACAGAGATGATGAGGGTGAACATGGAGAATGCTCACCAAGTGGCCCTCCAGGCTGTGGAGAGAGTCACTCAGCAGCAGCAGCGTCCTGATCAGCACCACCAGAGGCCGGGCACCATTGTGGATTTCAAGAGGATGATGCCTCGGGAGTTCAAGGGGACAGAAGGGATACTCTACGCCGATGATTGGCTAGAGGACATCGAGAGGAACTTGCGCTTGGCGCAGCTTTCGGAGGCCCTCCAGATCGAGGCCGCTGGCAGCCAGATGTTCGATATTGCCTTGACGTGGTTTCGCACGGAGCCGAGACTCTTGCGCAGGGGACTCACTTGGGAGGATTTCAAGGAACTCTTCAAAGAAAAGTTATTTCCTGATGTCGCCCTGGGAGCTTTGGAGAGTCAGTTCCATGACTTAGCCCAGGGGAGCTCGTCCGTCGATGAGTATGCCGCGGAGTTTTCCCGCCTGAGCCGCTTCGCGCCATCGATGATTAGAGATCCGGGAGACAGGGCCCGGAAATTCAGAGAGGGGCTGACAAGGGAGATCAAGTCTCGCACGTCGGGACGTCGCACAGCTACCTACGAGGGCATATTGATGGATGCCCAAGTAGCCGAGGACGACTTGGGCCTCAGGCCCAAAAGGGGACGCGATGGTTCGGGAGGAGCAAACAGTAGTACGGGACCGGGCAAGCGTCCACACTTTCAGCAGCAACAGCAGAGACCCTTTCAGCAGCAGCATCAGACACCAGCCCGAGGGCAGGTCCAGCAGCAGCAACAGAGACAGAACCAGCCCGCCATCCAGTGTGCGTACTGCGGGAAGATGGGACATACTAGAGATATCTGCAGGAAGAGATTGGGCTCATGTCTGTCCTGCGGATCGACGACACACCAGCTGAAGGATTGTCCTACCTTTCGTCCAGGTCAGGGTGGAGCAGCCGCCCAGAGAGGATCAGACAGGGTGCCTACCGCACCAGGAGGCCAACAACAGAGGGGACCACTTCCACCACAACATCAGAAGTTTGCCCAGCACCAGCAGCAGAGAGGTGTACCCCAGGGGCGAGCGTACGCCATGGCAGTCGAGGAGATCGAGCTAGCAGGAGACTTGATCACAGGTTCGGTTCTTCTCGATTGTATTCCCGCATTTACCTTATTCGACTCTGGTGCTTCCCATAGTTTTATGTCTGTATCTTATGCACTTCGACATCATTTAGACACAGAACCATTAGTTAGGACTTGCAAGATCACGACTGGTGGAGGTATTATCTTAGTCCGTGATCACTGCAAGGACCGGAGAGTGTCAGTAGGAGGCCGAGAGTTGAGCGTGAGCTTACTTGTTATGCCACTTCCGGGGTACGATATCGTGCTCGGAATGGACTGGTTGAGTAGGCATCATGCTACTATAGATTGTTATAGAGGCAGAGTATTATTTAGACCACCAGGAGAGCCGGAGTTTGAGGTCGTCAGAGGAGCAGCGGAACAGAGCAGGAGCACATTTTGCGGAGTCAGGGCAGAAGAAGAGGAGTTGCCACATCCTCTGATAGCGGAGTTCCTGGATGTATTTCCAGAAGAGTTGCCAGGCTTGCCGCCAGACAGAGATGTTGAATTCTCTATAGACTTGGTTCCAGGAGCGGAGCCCATTTCACAACATGTCTATAGAGTCAACAACAGCGAGCTGGCAGAACTGAAAAAGCAAGTTGAGGAGCTGCAGGACAAAGGCTTCATCAAATCCAGTTCATCACCATGGGAAGCTCCGGTATTGTTCGTACCGAAGAAGGACGGCACGGTGCGCATGTGCATTGATTATAGAGCTTTGAACAATATCACTATCAAGAACAAGTACCCGCTGCCGAGGATAGATGATCTTTTCGATCAGTTGAGCGGGGCGAGGGTGTTTTCAAAGATTGATTTGAGGTCAGGCTATCACCAGGTGAAGGTGAAGAAAGAAGACACGTCGAAGACAGCTTTTCGGACCAGATACGGCCAGTTTGAGTTCATGGTGATGCCATTTGGTTTAACCAATGCACCGGCAGTATTCATGAACCTGATTAACAAGGTGTTCCACCAGTACCTTGACAAGTTCGTGGTGGTGTTCATCGACGATATTCTTGTATATTCCAAGACCCCGGAGGAGCACGAAGAGCACCTGAGGTTGGTCTTAGAGACTCTCAGGAGGGAGAAGCTGTACGGAAAACTCTCTAAGTGTGAATTCTTCCTTGATAAGGTCGAATTTCTTGGGCATGTGGTATCGGGTGACGGAATCTCGGTTAACCCACAGAAGATCGAGGCAGTGGAGTCGTGGGCTACCCCCAGTTCGGTAGCTGAGATCAGGAGTTTTCTCGGGCTAGCAGGATACTACAGGAGGTTTGTACAAGACTTCTCCAGAATTGCAGCGCCGATGACCCGACTGACTAGGAAGGATGTGGATTTTGTCTGGACGGAGGAGTGCCAGGCTGCATTTGATGAGCTGAAGAAGAGGTTGACGACAGCTCCAATTTTGACGTTGCCAGCAGGGACAGGTGGTTTCACCATCTACAGTGATGCTTCAGGGAAAGGGCTGGGATGTGTTCTCCAGCAGCACGGGAAGGTGATTGCCTATGCTTCCAGGCAGTTACGCCCTCATGAAGAGAACTACCCCACCCACGATTTGGAGTTGGCAGCAGTTATCTTCGCTCTAAAGCTGTGGAAACATTACCTGTACGGAGAGCGTGTGGAGATCTTTACAGACCACAAGAGCTTGAAGTACGTATTCACACAGAAGGAGCTGAACATGAGGCAGAGGAGGTGGTTAGAGTTGATGAAGGACTTTGACATCTCATTGCAGTACCACCCAGGGAAGGCCAACGTAGTCGTCGATGCCTTGAGCAGGTATCCGATGGCTATGTACTTGACGACAGATAGACATTTGTTGGCTGATTTGGAGAGCTTGGAGATTAAGGTGTTAGTTCCCGGTACAGAGATTCAGATGTGGGGATTGCAGATACAGTCCGAGCTGATGGACAGGATCAGAGCGGCGCAGTATGATGATGAGGCCTTGAGGAGTATCAGAGCACATGTTCAGGCAGGATTGTCGGACGACTTTACTATCGCAGAGGACGGCTCCTTACGACACGGCACGAGGATGTGTGTGCCGAGCGGGGAGTCGCGCGAGGAGGTTTTGCAGGAGGCACACCGCTCTCACTACTCGATGCATCCCGGTGCCAACAAGATGTATCGAGACTTGAGGGAGCACGTATGGTGGTATAGAATGAAGCGCGAGGTAGCACGCTTCGTATCTCGGTGTCTAGTGTGCCAGCAGGTAAAGGCAGACCGGCAGAGGCCAGGTGGTTTGCTTCAACCTTTACCGATTCCAGAGTGGAAATGGGAGCACGTGACCATGGATTTCGTTTCAGGGCTTCCACGTTCTCCAGGAGGGAAGGACGCGATTTGGGTCATCGTGGACAGGTTGACCAAATCAGCCCATTTCTTACCTTTCAAGGTGGGCACATCGACAGAGAGGCTAGCAGAGATGTACGTGCGACAGATCGTTAGACTTCATGGAGTTCCTGTAAGCATCGTCTCGGATCGGGATAGTCGTTTCACTTCCCACTTCTGGAGGAGTCTGCAGGCTAGCTTGGGCACTCAGCTCAAGTTCAGTACCGCATATCACCCCCAGACAGACGGGCAGTCTGAACGGACTATTCAGACTCTCGAGGATATGCTACGCACTTGTGTTCTAGATCTCGGAGGTTCTTGGGAGGATCATCTGCACCTGGTGGAGTTCGCTTACAACAACAGCTACCAGGCCAGCATCGAGATGTCACCATTTGAGGCTCTTTATGGACGAAGGTGTCGTACACCATTATCTTGGGACGACGTTGGAGAGAGGGCCTTGTTAGGACCAGAAATGGTCGTGGATGCAGCAGAAAAGGTGAAACTCATCAGAGACAGACTGCGAGTGGCGCAGGACAGACAGCGGCATTGGGCCGACAGCCACCGTAGACCCCTTGAGTTTCAGGTATAGATTGTTATTTTCTGGTTTGTGTTGTTTGTTTAGACTGCGTGTTGAGACTGTTTTGTTTTAGGTTGGCGATCTAGTATTCCTACGGATTTCTCCGACGCGTGGAACGATTCATTTTGGCAGAGGCGGGAAGCTTAGCCCACGCTACATCGGACCCTTTGGCATTCTTGCGAGGGTAGGTGCAGTGGCATATAGACTGGACTTGCCGCCTGTATTAGAGGGAGTGCATGATGTGTTCCACGTGTCGCAGCTGAGACGGTACGTGACAGACCATAGTCATGTACTTGACCACTCAGAGATTGCGGAACCAGACTATTCCTTTGGTTCGCGTTGCATGGCGACATCACTCTCCAGGGGAGTCGACTTGGGAGAGAGAGGATGAAATGCGTGAGCAATACTCGTACCTCTTCTAGACTTGAGGTCTTCCTTTTTCTGGTTTATTCTTGTTCTGTTCAGTCCAAATTTCGAGGACGAAATTTCTTTTAGGAGGGTAGACTTGTCACTACCACTTTTCCAAATAAGGGCATTTGTGTAATTTCACTATTTTGAATAATTATGTGTTTAATTAATCTGCTGAGTTTTATAAAGTAATTATATGTTGTTAATAATATTTGGTTTTAGGTCAAGCCCTAGAACCCATTAGGTCAAACCCTAATGACTAAACCCTAATTGTAAACCTAATTCTAGAGAAACCCTAGAATTCAAATTTGTAGGTTGAACCTCAAACCCTAGAAGGGCTAAACCTGAGTTATTTGGGCTCTACATGACCTAACCTGGGGGTTTAACCTAAAACTATACATTAGAAACCCTAACTTGGTTTATTATAAAAGGGAACCCTCTTTTTCTTCATGTAGAAAGAAGAAACCCTAGCCTCCATCAAGAGAGCCATCTCCCTCACCCCAAATTCGGAATTTAAGCCCTAGGATTCCATCCTCCTCCTCCAAAGCAAGGGAAACAAGGAACTTGGGTCAAGGAACCTTGGGGAAGAAGAACCTTCATAGGGAAACCATCTCCCTATAGGTAAAAACTGATTTTTTAATTCATTTATATTCTGTTTTCTGTGATTATTGCCCATTAGGAAACCCCCTATTTGTGTAGATCTCAATTTCTAGGGATTCTACATGAAAACCTAGGTCGAATTGTGTTTTGGGTGACCTACGGGTGTTTTCCCCAATTTTTCAGGAACCCTAACCCTAGGTATTTGTATGTAGACTGATTTTATCTCCAACGTGTAGTTGGATTTCGATTTTAGGGTTTTACGTTTGGGTTCATGAGTAATATTGTGGAATCCGTTTTCAGCACGTTATGTGTTTGATGAAATGCCAAGAAGGATGAACACCTATCTAATCTACTCTAATATTATCTAAATTGATGTATGATGTATGATGTATATATATATATTTATACATATGTATATAGAGCAGTTGTGTGATTTGAAGAGGGGGATACACTGTGGGGTTCCTGTGCACAGTTGGGAAAGTTCTGTGAGCAGTCGGGTTTTAGAGAGCAAATCAGGGAATTGGGGTTGGGTAATTTAGTGTAGAATTCTGAGAGTGAGGGGTATTAAATAACTGTGTGTATCCTAGTTTCCTTTTTAGATTTCAGAACCTATGTGTTGGTGTGTGTGTAAGGTTTATGTTCAAAATTTGAACTGTGAACTGTGTGTTTATGTATCAGTAAATCAACTATATGTATTCGATGTCAATTCAGAACTGTGTGTAGGTGTGGCTGTGAGTTCCAGTGTCATGAGTACCAGTTAGGTGAGAGTGGTTGTGTCAGGGAAATGCTGCACTGAGTGAGAACCCAATGTGTTGTGTATCAGTGGGCAATTTACACTGTGGGTTAGTATCAGTAGGAATTATGGGTTTAGATGCTGTGTCAGAGAGTTTGCTGCTGTGTTCTTGCATCAGTGCTCCAGGTATTGGGGGATTAAGTATCAGTGAGGTGTGAGTATAGAATTTCACTAGTAGTATTAGTAGTTGGGTAAGAATTAGTATGTATATACAACTATTAGTCTAGATAGTTAGTGGTGGATTAAAATCTATGCTAGCATATAGTTTAGCTACATGTATATATATATGTATATATATAGGTATATATATATATATATGCATGTATTGTATTATAATTAGTTCTATATAGTATTGATGTATATTATAGTGTTAGTATCTATGACCTAGTATAAACCACTTCAGTTAGAATGTCCTAGTACAAACCTAGTATGACTAGTATCATCTTGGAGAAGACCTACCACAAAAGAAATTATGAACCTTAAACCTTAGTATGACCTAGAATCCTCGTATTTAATTAGTTAATCATGCTCATTCCCTTAAGTCATTAATTAACATTGATATCTTATATATAGGTCATTGTGATCCCACTTTGGACATCGATCCTCACACTTTGCTCAGGACCACAGGCGAGTACATTCTCTGACAGTTTTCATTGTTGATTACTTCTATAAATTGTAGTGTATTACATACTTGATTCCGACACTATGGATACACGGGTTAGCACCCTAGATCCCCATCATGAGGAGTCGTGATTGGAATCCATCATGCTAGCTGGGGGATGGGGAACTATTAGTAGATTATGTGATCATATCCAAATCCTTTACATGCATCTTAGCTCACCCCACTTCTTACGTTGGGTGCGGCCTGACCATCTTACATGCATCATAGCTGTTATATATGATTAACCTGACCACTACATGCATCATAGCTAACCATATGGTTAGCCTGACCTACAAGAATCATAGTTAATCATATATAACCAGCCTGATCAAGTCCCAAGCCGATCACATAATAAACTGATAATTCAAACACTTAGCTAGATGTCTATTTTATTCAGATTCACCTGTTCCAGCATTCACTACTTATTGTCTAGCATTCACTATTTATTGTTCATTGCTAGATGCTCTATTGCCTATTTCCATTTTTCCTCCAGTACTTTATATTTCCAGCATTTATTTCCATCTTGTATTTCTTACACTGTTTATAGATTTTGTCAATTTAATGAAACTGCTGTTAGTGCTTGTGCTTCGCTCAAATCCTGACTGGATAACATTTTTCAGAGGACCTGGAGGATCTTTGCCCCACTCATTACGGCCCAGGATTAGAGGGTGATTTCACTCCAGAAATCCCAGAGGAGTTGCCTAGCCTAGAGGAGAACGTACCTGGCTGCTCTTAGACTATTTTTTTCTGCATTATTGTTTTAGACCGAGACTGAGTTGTATTTATTATTTGTGACTTTGTGAGGTCATTTAGACCCAGGATTTGAGTTGGATTATTATGGTTGTTTTTATTAGAACTCTTTTCTATTCCCATCGTGCCATTATTTCTTATAGCTTATGATTGAGTATATCATAGAACTGTAGATTATTTATCTTTGTCCTCCGTGCGGAGTTGAGACTATTGACAGGATATATTATATGTTGAGACCTAGACAGCGTTCTACCGTCGATGCTGCGGCGTAGGCTGGACGTACCCACGACTCATGCCCAAATTTCGGGTGCGGGTCGTGACAACTATGCTTGATCTCCCTTCCTTAAACGGAGTATGATGACGATCTCATTCTGACGATACTACGTACAAAACTTAGTTAGAGCATATTCTATCATGTTCTTATGACCTCTGAATAGATATGTTTAACTAATTTGAAACGTCAAAACCTATCACGTCCATATTACCTCTGATAGTGTTTTTGTACAAAAATTTAGTTGGATCATATTCTATCATGTCCATATTACCTCTGAATAGATATGTTCAGCTAAAACTTACCGAAAGGATATCACGTCCATATTACCTCTGATATTACTTTCATCTTAGCCTATCATTTATATTCCAAAGTGATGGGTCCACAAAGTCAGAAAATATATCTTTATTATCTCTGGGGATAGCAAATTACAAAAGGAGCAGAAAAGTACATCATTGGGGAGGAGCAGTTAAATTGCGGATCTGTTTTGCCAAAGCAGCCATCCTCTCATTCCTGGAGTTCAAGATGTTAGCACGAGCCCGCTCCAGCCTTGCTTCGTCATTGTTCAAGAAAGATAGTTCGGACAAAGAATCAACAAAACTTGCGTGGATGACACCCGCATGTGTCAAGTTTTGTTGAGCTGTCCTCACTTGGCCCTCAAATACATCACGAACTACCGATGTCTTGAGAAGCCTCTCCCTTGCCTGAGCGAGTTCAGCTTCCAATTCTCGAACCCTCGCTTTATTTCCCTCGTATTCGGCCTGGCACTTAGCTAGCTGAGGAATAACCTCCACCAAGACTGCTTGCTTTTTCTCCATATCTTGTTGATGTTCCTGGATGGATTTGCTTAAAGCTTCTATCTGCTGAGCAAAATCTGCATTTAGGGAGTCGTACTCAGCCTGAACCAAGTCATTAATGCTTCCTCGGGATAGTTGCAAATATTCGTTAATGGGTTGTTCTAAACCATGAACTATTTGCTCTAGCGCATTAGCTCTTTCAGCGTCACTGAAATTTCTAATCTGGGCTATAGTGAGATTGGAGGACATCTTCAGAGCATCAAAGCCTAGATTCTTCTCCAGAACATGGATATCAATGCTTTCAAAGTGATGTAGAATACGCTAGTATATTGTTCAACTAGCATGGCAAAGCTCGAATGGACGCTGGGAGTGGCCGCGATATTGGTAAATCTCCTTTATGGAATGTCGGCAGAGGATGTTGCCACAGTCGTCGCTTCAATAGATGGCGCGACAAAAGAAGAGGCACCAACAACGGTCAAAGTTGCTGGCATGCTCGACGAAGGAGGCACGGTCAAGATGGTGGGTTTATCCTCCTCTGATGTTATTTGAACTACTACTAGCGGGGTGACATCCGAGAATGTTGCGGATAAAAGATCGGCAGTATCAAAGTATGCTTCGTCGACGTCAGGCGCCACCGTTTCATTAATTGGATCCGCAACAAAATTAGAGGTTGTGTCAACTCCGCCCTCCTCAGAGATATCTTCGCTTGAAAATAAGATAAGCGAAAGTTAATATCAATTTGATGTTAATTTTCTTGAAGAAAGCGTGAAGACAATATTTACCCATGGCCGATGGTATGTATGTTGCGTCTGCAGCCTGTATAGCTAAATCATTTCTTAATGATGCTAAACAAGCTGACATACCTGGAGAAGATGGTGCACCAACTAACGTTTGAGGGTAGTCATCCCAGTCGTCACCCAGATCCACTCGAGGTTTATCGGGTGGAATCTCGCTCGAAATACTTACAGACGAAGGAGGGGCTAGTCCCATTATTTGTCTTGGTAAAGGTATATTGACTCTTATTAACCTCGACCTCGAAGGCGATCTAGAAGCACTACCAGTAGGGGTGGTAGCGACAACAATCGCGGGTAAAGAATCTCCAGCACTGTCAACTGGAACTGTGGAGGTTCCCTCTCTAAAAGGCGAATGACCCCTGATCAAAGAATCATCCCCAACAGGGAAAACAATGGGCTCTCTCCTGGAAGAGGTCCCCTTGGTGGAAGTCCTTTTGGGACCTCTGGTCATATGCTTCTTCTTGCAGGGAGAAGGCTCTTTCAGAGTGGAAAACTTTCGTTTATGGGAGATAATGAGAGGCTATGCTGGCAGAGCTATTATGCCTCTCGGTAAAAGCAACAAATAGTCATCGGCATCGGTGGTTTCATCACCTTCATCAGAGGAGACAGATGGTATCTCCTCTCTCCCAGTGGACCTATGTGAGGGCATCCTGAAACTTCCATGAATATCATAATCACGATGGAAGGTATTGATGGACACATAAAACTGCGCATACGAGTGAAGAATGCGCAGCTCCGTGGAGAGAGAAGTCGCAGGCACAGCAAAGGTTGCTCCAGTACAACCCATTATGAAGTACCACCATCCTCTAGCCCCATCAATAAGTCCACCTTTGAAATTAAAGCTGGTGATGGAATTCCCTACATGCAACTGGTCATACCCAAATTGCCTGACAAAACGGCTAGGCAGATAAGGCTCCAAGTAGCAGTGGTCCTCACTTCTGTACAACAGATGGGAAGGTCTAATGCAGACCAACCAGTAAAAGGCTTCAGGAGAAAGAATAGTCTTCCCCTGACCTGCATCCTAAAGTTTCATCCCCTGTTGATTGATATGTACGGGGGGGGGACGATGCAGAAGAACTTCCAACTATGGGCAAAATTTAGTGCTAGCCGATAGTCTATGACGCTAGTCACATTCCAAGAAGAATTCCTGTAATTTAACAGAAAGTTATTGCCCGAACCACTGGCCGATCCCGGAGACATCACTCGGGTATTGTGAAGGATTAATCATCCCATCATATATAAGAATGGCAATTTCACTCTGGGATATCCTTCATGCTATGTATCATCAGCCAGCAGTCCCTCAGTAATGACCCTCAGGCCAGCTTGAATCCTGTACACCATGGCAGGGAGCATGCCCAATCTTGCTCCAAATACCAAATGCACTACGGGCCATAAGGTGTTGCGATGAAAGCGATCCGCAGACGCGATACCAGGCATCACCCATCGGCGTAGCCAAACAGAAAGGAAGCCAGCCAGTTGAGCTTCTCTTGACAGAGGCTTTCGGCAATGCCTCATATAGTTGTAGGCTTTGGTTCCTGCAGGATAACCCCCTATCTCTTTATCGAGAACACAATCACGAGCCCCCGCATCTTCAATTAGATCGTCGATTGTGTTGGCATTGAGAATGCTCAAGGGATTCAAGGGTTTATCTCTGCTATCTACAACCTTGTCCTGCTTGGCATTTCTAGCCTGATAGAAGAAGAGGTAGGATACCCGTTTGTTGATATGGGCTAAATCAGAGGGCTCCTTGTAGAAGGTGGTGCATGCAAGGTAGTGGCTCATCAGCTCTTGATACACTGCCACTACCCGAGGGTTGGTATCCTTCAGCTCCCTATTGGTGGGAACGTACTCTTCATAAGGAGTATCTTCCATTGGCAGCTTTGAGATGTCTGCCATCTCATGAAGTGCCAGGCCCAACTTACCTAGCGGAGTGACGAAAGTCCCAGTGAGCGAGTTATATCGCTCCATCAAAGCCAAAGAACAAGTTGGGGTTGAGAGGAAGCCCAACACTAGTGGCACTCACAGCCGCAAACAAGCCAATACTTTCCAGCTTCGTCTGAAAGTGCTTTAAGGCCCATGTAGTTAAACTGGCCCATCGAAGATTCTGGGGGCTAAGCCATCCACTGGTGCGAGGGTTAACCTTGGGGTATACTCCTCCCTGTCCCTTAAAGTCATTGCAGAAAGTCTCTATTTGAAGAGGCTGGATCAGCGAAGTGTCTTCACTCGTGACACTGCCCAACAGTAAGCCTCTAAAGGGCATAATATGACCTGAGGGACTGCTTACAAAGGATCCTCGGCCTAATCCTTTCTTGTAAAAGATCTTCCCTGGTTGCCCATGAAGATCAGGAGTCAAAGTTCATACCATCTTCCTGGGATGTGTGGCATGGAAGAATGCAGAGATAGGGTAATCTCTGGGCATCTTTGGCAGATACATGATCGTGCCCTCAGCAGTAAATACCCAATCTTCCTTCTTGGGCTTCGTCTGGGATTGCTTATCAATCACATCCCCGAATAAGAAAGATGGTTTCTTATACTCAGTCCCATCTATGTATGTCAGAGGCTCCCCACTGATCATACTCAGCAGCATTCGTTCTCCTTGGACCGAGATCAGAGTTTTCCTTTCTTCAGGATACTTGTTTCCAGAGAGGGGGAATGTCACATGGGACAAATCCTCCAGATAGTTGGAATTCAGCATTCCAGCAGCAGAGCCCATCACTTCAGCCAGAGGGGGGATCTGTAGATCTACTGCAAAAAGCAAGAAAAATAAGTCAGTTTTACGCTATATGCTACACTCTTTGCAGTATATGCCAAAATTGGACAGTCTGTGCTTTTACACCAGACTGCAAAAATTTGAGTTTTACGCTGGAATTTACTTCCAGTGCGTAAAACACAAAGTTGGCAGTATACGCCAAAACCTAACAGTCTGAGTTTTTACGCCAGACTGCTAAAAATTGAGTTTTATGCTGGAATTTACATCCAGTGCGTAAAACACAAGGTTTTGCAGTATACGCCAAAATTTGACAGTCTAAGTTTTTACGCCAGATTGCAAAAGATGGAGTTTTACGCTGACACATTAAAAATATGGTCGTAATGATAAAACATCTCTGTGCATCATCTTCCTCGAAGAGACTCTTAGCACAGAAGATGACCTTGCGCGTACACGTACAACGTGTGCGAAGGATTTTATTTCTCTCGAAGTCTTTACCTGTGATGCCCGGTACACAGCTAGACGACGGAGCACTTCGTTCAGAACGAGGCTCGCTCGGCCTAACAGGGGTCGCTCGTGCAAAAAGTAGTGGAGCGAGATGAAGAAGTGACTTTCTTTCCCTTAGCAGCGGAGGCCTATTTTGGTGCCATGGCGAAACTGAGTTTTCGGAAAGAGACAAAGAGTTCTCAGAAAAGAGACGAAGGGTTTTGCAGAGACAGATGAAAGGTTTTCTCTCTCACGACCTAGGGCTATTTATAGAGTTCAGATGACTCTTCGAATCCGTAACCAAATCCGATTTTTAATAGTCGGTTATGATTTGGGACCACTTCAGCCTATCATTTTAAAAAGAAAGGCGGACAGTCATACTGCGTAACAGATCTATGATTTTACACTCAGGAGCTTTTACGCTTAGAAGCTACAGATCTATGATCTTACGCTCAGAAGCTACAGATCTACGATTTTACGCTCAGAAGTTACAAATTTACGGTTTTACGCTCAGAAGCTTTTACGCTCAGAAGCTACAAATCTACGATTTTACGCTCAGAAGATACAGATGCTACGGATCTATGACTTTCCGCATATCTTAAAATTACACAGGAAAGGATACGCGTATATCTGGACGATTTGGGTCTTATACTCGAGAAAGCCAATTTCAAGGGTTTACGCAGAAAAATGCTCCCTTTTGGTTACAAAACATTGCAGGTGCCTAAAATGCACAGATGTCATCATTGAAGATGACTCTTCTTCTTGGGCCATTGGAAGTTCATTCGAAGTCTAGCCAAAATCCTTTACATCTAGGTCCAAGTATGGCCTATTCGACGGACATTTCTCGCCCTGTTTCGGGAAACTCTCGGGAAGCCATTCTTGAAGATGGTGTTTTGGACAGAAACTCTTCGTATTAAACAGTTCAGAATTCTATGTGACTCCTCGTCCAAAGACAGCATGACAATTGGATTTTCAAGATAATTTAATGCTGAAGAGCTTTTTATGCATATTCCTCTATGCGTAAAAGTCGGAACATGACTGGAAGCATATTTATCAGAATCAGCGTAAATATTACCCAAGCATGCTGAAGCTGCATATTATCAGACTTCCTCACAGCAAATATGGCAAATCAATGATGCGTAAAAGAAGACAAGTTTATTAATCATGATTACATATGATGGAAATCTATTTTACAAAGGATTTTTCATTAATATTCAAGATCACGATAGGAATCTATTGCGCCAGGTTCTCATTTGATGGAGATCTTTTTCTTCTTCTACGACACTTCTTCGGCTTCTTCGGCCGATGAACAAGAAAATGATGAATGGCGGGAGGATACAGAACTGGACTTGTGTAAATTATTTAAGCCCTCCTCCTTACGTCGTTGGCGGCCACGCTTAAGAATTATGTTAGGGATTCAGACCCAACATAATACTGAAAGACACGGCCAAGCTGCCCACCAGAGTCCAGCTTCAAGATAGGGGAAAATACAGCTAGCAAGCTGTATGGTCTAATGAGACCCTTCCTCTCTCTTGGACGAATCGCCATATAAAATTATTGATTATCCCGAGCAAATGAAGCTATGATATCCTTCCATGATCCATCGTTGCAGAGGACATTTGCTCGAAGATGCCTCCTTTTACGGCTCCTTACATGCTGGGAGTGCATAATCTTCTTCTTTCTAAGGTCAGCCCAATAAATCTCAGCGGCCATCTGAGTGGTGAAGGGATTATGGAAAAACAGGTTCGTTCGCTTGCCTTTATATAGGCAGAAGAGAACATACCAAATCCTAACAACTTCTTAAATATTGTCGAAAAATCAGCCTCAAAGAACGAATCAAATTTGATCATTTCATGCTTCATTCAAAGTATTTCAAATTACGAGAAATTTAAAAACTTTGAAGGGGGACTTGTAGAAGCATAAAATACGCTGGAGAATTGTACGCGTATTATACAGTCAAAACCTAACTTACATTAAGCTCGCACAAAACAGAGCTTCAAGGCTGTGTAGCATAAAAACATGGTTTTAGAATTGCTCGCGTAAAACAGAGCTTCAGAGCTGGGTGGCGTAAAGAAGAGCTTCAAAGCTGCCCGCGTAAAGCAGCGCTTCAAGGCAGTTTTGGCGTAAAAGGTTACTACACCTCCCTACGGCATAAAATACGTTTATCTTAATGCAACGTAAATTCATACGAGGAACTCTTCGTATTCCTCGAATGAACCTGTCAGACAGAACAGTGAACCTAACTCCTGACAAAAGTACTGCACAACGATCAAGAGGACGGCTGTGATGATGATTTTGCACAGAGACCCAGAATGTCATTTAGTGACATATCCTTGATACAAGCCATTTTTACGCATGCAAGGAATATGCTGTCTATTCTACACAGGCAGAGATGAGTTTTTACGCTCAAGATGAGACAAAATCAGACGCCACGTCAAAAGCTATCTCTCGTACAGAGCTCGAGGCATATCTCTGCATTAAATGCACAAGATTTGGTTCTATCCTTTATAATTTTGTCATGACTGAGAGAGCTAAAACTAGGGCTAATACGCTTACATCACCATCCTGGCATTTTACGCCAACCAGGCTATTTTCAACTATAGGAGCACGCCGTATGCTATCTCCTCGAAATACGCCAACCTGGCTATTTTCAACTATAGGAGCACGCTGTATGCTATCTCCTCGAAATACGCCAACTCAGGCTATATTTGTAAAGGTACATGATAAGGCTATTTGGCCCAGAATACGCTCAAGACCTCAGTCAGGAAGGATAATTGGCTATCTTTACGCTGGTTACCTATTATGCAGCTATTTGGCTTTTACACCAACAAGACAGCTATTTGGCTTTTACCCAAGAAGATTCTTCAGGAGGTGCATCGATCTCAGTACTCTATGCATCCATGTGCCAAAAAGATGTATAGGGACATGAAAGAGCATATTTGGTGGTATGGTATGAAGTAGGAGGTGGCTATCTTCGTATCTAGATGCTTGGCATGCCAACAGGTAAGGGCGGAGAGACAGAGGCCAGGTGGATTGCTTCATCCTTTACCCATTTCAGAGTAGAAATGGGAGCATGTGATGATGGACTTTGTTTTAGGGCTTTCGCGTTCTCCAAGAGGTAAAGACGCAATTTGGGTCATCGTAGACAGGCTGACCAAATCAGTCCATTTTCTACCATTCAAAGTGGGTACATCTACGGAGAAGCTTGCAGAGATGTATGTGCATCAGATAGTCAAATTTTATGGAGTTTCTGTGAGCATAGTCTCGTATCGAGATAGTCGCTTCACGTTCTACTTCTGGAGAAGTTTGCAGGATAGCTTGGGCACTCAGGTCAAGTTCAGTACCGCATATCACCCTCAGATAGACTGGCAGTCAGAGAGGACTATCCAGACTCTTAAGGATATGCTACGCACTTGTGTTTTGGATTTTGGAGGTTCTTGGGAGGATCATCTTTACTTGGTAGAGTTTTCTTACAACAATAGCTAGCAGGCCATTATCGAGATGTCACCATTTGAGGTATTATATGGACGGAGATGCCGCACTTAGTTATCATGAGATGATGTTGGTGAGAGAACTTTATTGGGACCAGAGATGGTCGTGGATGCAGTTGAGAAGATGAAGCTCATCAGGGATAGACTTCGAGTGGCGCAGGACAGACAACGAGATTGGGCCGATAGCCACCGGAGACCATTAGAGTTTGAGGTATATAATTTGTTTTGCATTGCTTGTGATTGCATGTTTTAGTTAGAGTGCTAAGGCTGTATTTCGTGGTAGGTTGGTGATCTGGTTTTCTTGAGGATTTTTTTGACATGAGGCATGATTCATTTTGGTAGAGGCGAAAAGCTTAGTCCACGGTACATCAGACCTTTCGGTGTTCTTGAGAGGGTCGATGTAGTGGCCTACGGACTAGACTTATCATCTGCATTAGAGGGAGTGCACAACGTGTTCCACGTGTCGCAGCTGAGACGGTACGTAGCAGATCCTAGCCTTATATTAGATCACTCGGAGATCGAGGTTGGTCCGACACTCAGCTATCCAGAGCAGCCCTTAGAGATTTTGAACCGCAGGGAGAAGGTGCTCCAAAACCAGACGATTCCTTTGGTGCGCGTCGCGTGGAGACATCACTCACCAGGAGAGAGTACCTGGGAGCGAGAGGCCGAGATGCGCGAGCGATATCCTTATTTGTTTGAGTCGTGAGGTATAATTCTTTCTTGCTTATATTGATTGCTTTTGGTAGTTAGTTTCTTTCTTAATTTCGAGGACAAAATTTTTCTAAGGTGGGTAGGTTTATCACCCTCAATTTTTCAGCTAGGGATAGTTTGCTAATTTGGCATGGATATTTAATTTTAAAAATATAATATTGAATATTGTGTGATGATTGTATATTTTATTTAATTAAGATTAGCTATGATTATTATGACTAGTATTAATTAGTCATTAGAGACTTGTGTTAATTAGTTAGTTAGAGAGAGTAGATAATAATTAGATTTGTTACATATAGGCCTATTTAGATTTGTCATGTTAGTGAGCCCAACTTGGACCCAGCCCCAATTAGTCATTCCACCAATTAAATTAAGAAGGATTAGTGTAATTACAATTAGTTAGAGACTTCCAAATATATCCATCCTTAATTATTCCTCATAATACAACATGTAGGGGGGCAACTTGGACTTTTGACATTTTTTAGGGAAGGGGGAAGAGGTCGGCCACATAAGAGGGGGGTTCTTCTCTCTCTCTCTCTCCTCATTTGCATTTCAATTTTTGATCCAAATTCTAGATCCCCAATTTTCTAATTTTTCTCTATTGAATTTCTACATAATTTATCACCAATTCTTTCTCAAATTCATCACCCTTGGAGCCTTGGAGCTTGGATAAGCAAGGAGCACAAGGAGGAGGAACTTTGGAGCTAGAGATCGTGTCCGGATCATATCCAATTATATTTTTATTAGAAATCCATCTTCCAAATGGTAATTCCTGAATTTCTCTCTAATTATAGCTTCTTAATCATGCATTTGACCATTAGGAATGACCTAATAACATAGGACTACCTATAGGAACAAGTTCTAGGCTATTTGGCTTTGTATTGTGAGATCTATGAGATAATTTGTGTGAATGTTGGGGGAATTACGAATTTGATACATCAATTGTGTGTCATGAGACCAATTAGATCTAATTAGATTTAGATAGGGGTTATGCGACTAGGTACATATCCACAAATGGATACGTATAGGCTATATCATGGTATCTTGCGATACGATGTGATACAGGACCAATTTTGGGTGATTTACATAAATTCTTCATGATGTGTTGTAATGACTTGTAATAGTTATAATTATATATATATATATATATATATATATATATATATATATATATATATATATATATATATGACTTGAGGCAATAATCAATTTGGAAAATGGAGAGTTTGGCACCTCATTGGATTGAGTATCATAGATATCCTAGTTAGTGCACTATAGGTATTTGTTTAAATGCCTCAATATATATCAATATTTGTAACTGCAGCAGTGCAGCAAGTATCAGCAACTACAGCAGTGCAACAAGTATAAGCAGCAGCATAGCAGCAATAGCTGCCGCAGTGTAGCATCGAGCAGCAAACGCATAGCAGCAAGAGCAGTACAGTATGTAGCAATGTGCAACAATATAGCAACTTGCAGTGCAGTGTGTAGCAGCAACAACTGCAGCAGCATTAACAAGTACAACAGTTTTAACAACAACAACTGCAGCAGTGAGTCTTGACTTTGGTTTCAGTTTTAAGTTGATGAGTATCAGGGCAGTTAAGGGTGATATTGGTGTCCAGGCAGTCCATTGGCTAAGGTTGGGTTATTAGTAGCAGCAGTGGGAGTTGGAGTTAGTACTTAGTGTTAATCATGTTAGTGTGTTATATGTTAGTGTGTCAACTAGATGAGTTTGTATTCCAGTTAGTTAATTAAGGGTGTCAGTTAGTATTTATGACCAATTAGCATGACTGATATGGTAAGGTATAAGTTAGTATATTTTGATATATCAATTGTGGTTGATACCTAAGAGCAGTCACTACTCAATTGGGGTAACTGAGACTAAAGAGGAGTTTAATTGTTGTGCATGTGGTGAGGAGTTAATTTTGGGTATTAAGGATTAGGGGAGATGTTTCAGGCATCAGGAACAGGTAAAGTGTAGTTAGTTAACTGATAGAATTAGTTAAAAAGTCAGTCAATGGTCAGATAGTGTCAGTTATTGGTATCAGTTTGTGTATCAATTGAGCAAGTTTCAATGTCAGTATGGTAGGTGAGTGTCATTATGAATCTAAGTTAGTATTGATAGTTAGTAATTGGCATGGAAGGATGTGTTAGTAAAGGTATTAGTTAGTTTAGTATACACCTAGCTAGTACGGTAACTATTAGTATTAGAAATAATTATTACTAGTATAGGTTATATATATAGTACCTAACAATAATTACTAGTATATCTAATACTCATGACTTAGAAAACCAAGGGAGACCTAGTATCATTTGGTACCCACTAATATGGCTTTGTATTAGACTTAAAAGCAAGATATGACCCTAGAATAAGGGTATTAGTCTAGTGTGACCTAGTGTGAACCTAGAAACTCATATTGATGCATTTTAACTTATTTATCATCCATTACACATAAATGACTTTGATATTTAATATATAGGACTGTGTGACACCAGCTTGGGCATCGAGAGACACATTGCTCAGGACCTCAGGCCAGTACATCTCTCGGTTAGTTTTTATTTCATGATAGTGTATATATCACTTGTTCTAGAACTGCGTACTTGATACTGACACTTGGTTACACTGACTGGTACTATATGGATCCCGTCAGGAGATGTTATCCATTACCGCATTCAGTGGATACTTCTTTCACATGTATTTTATCGTGTGCATCAGGTATCAATTTGCATGTGCTTCATGTGCATCCACTATTTCGTGTGCTAATGTGACTATATCGTATTCATGTGCGTAACGCGTCATGATTGGATCAATGAGTATTGGTTGGAGAGGGGGAGTAAAAGTTGGTTATGTGATCAAGCCCTATTTATCTCATGTGCATGTCGATTATACACCTCACGTATAATCGAGTTACCTTTATACCTCATGTGCAACCTAAGTCGATCACATAACGAACTTGCACTTTAAACCACATAGCTAGTATTAATATTCTTCTACTTGCAGTTTATTTTCATATTTCCAGTATTTACTTTCCAGTTCTTTATTGTGATTATTTGCCTGTTCTCACCTGTATTGTCCATTCTTAATACTTGTGCATCTTGTATCCTTTTCTATTACTCGTCATATATGCTTTACCATGTATTTGGAGTTGCTTTCAGAGTTTTGTACTTCGCTCATTTTCTGATTAGATATATTTTTCAAATGATTGGCTAGAGGAGCCGTGTCTCGCTTACTACGGTCCGCAGGATGGTGAGCCACTAGAGGGTACTCACTTAGAGCATGAGGACTTAGTACCAGAGTCTGATGAGGTTTAGATCATTTGTGTACACTTGTATTAGACTTTTATTGAGGTTTTTGGCATGTATATATTATTTAGTCTTGTGGATATTTTGTGACTCCTATTTATCTTTTATTCCATTCGTGCTCTATCTTCCTTAGTTTGCATTATGATTGAGTATAGTTATATTTATCGGATGCCATATTGTTCCTTCGTTTGGAGTTGAGGTGATTGTCAGGTACCATGTATATATTGTTTGAGATGTTTAGATAGTAGAGTTGACCCATACAATATTCTACCACCGATGTTGCAGCGTAGACTGGACGTACCCACGTACTCGTGTCCGAATATCCGGGTGTGGGTCGTGACAGCACTGTCACACGAGTTAGGCTTTACATTATGCCATAAAACTGATCCTAAGGCAAGACTAGAAAGATAACTTAATAGATGGTGCATGAAACCTATATAACATGTTTGGATTTGTCGAGCGGGCGAGAAGCCTCCCCACCAATGCATTCATATACTGATAACCTACCAGATTGCTTACAGGGTACGGGAGAACCTCGTTCGGTGCAGAAACCCCTTCGTGCGTTCTAAGGCGTGGAGTTCGCTCTTGAGCCTTAGAGCAATGCTTTTGGAGCTGAAGCACATATACATGACATAATGTTGGAACATCGTCTATGTATCATTCCATACTTGTAGCCACTTGGAACGCTTTTATTATTTTGAGAGAGAGGACTTATCCGACTTGTAATATTGGCCTAGCGCCGCTTGTAATACGGATTCAATATCAATAAAAGGCTTATTTTACTTCCATAACTTGTGTTATTTACTGCTTTTGTTATTGATGACTCTGTGAACTTGTTATCAATCGCTTGTTTGTTTCTACACCGCTGCATTCGGACTATCTGTGTGACTCTATGGCTTAGTCATTTTATCGTTTGTTAGGATAATGGACTTGAACGAACGCAGCTTGTGCTGGTGCGATATCATATTCCTGATTGGAACGGTCATCCCGCAGGAGCGCTGGTGCGGTATTCGCGCCTAGCGGGGACGGCCGATCCTGCAGGAGATCGGGGCGTGATATTTCTAGCCCAACTCTTCTGCCTCCATATCCCGTGATATGTGATGTCTATCCTGTGTTCGACTGTGAAAGTATGCCCTGAATTAGAGTCGTGATCTTTGTATAGTCGTTGGTACCAACTTACTTCAAGGCTTGGCTCTTGCCCATTTTATAAGTCAGTGTAGGCAAGCGAGGACGGATTCCTACTCGACTGGCTCATGGGTATATATATATATATATATATATATATATATATATATATATATATATATATATATATATATATATATATATATATATATATATATATGCCTCAGTGTTCCTTCTTTTTTTTATCTATATGTTGTTATGTGCAATTACATACTTTATGCATTTATATCTTCTATTTAGTTATTTGCTTGATGTAATTCATTTTTTGATAAGTGATTTATGATTTTTTGAGCTTTCTAGCGTATTTTCCAGCTTGACTAGCCTTGGTGAAATTCCAAGGACATAATATTTCTAAGTAGGGTAGAGATGCCACACCCGGTTCCAGATTTCGTATTACTGTATTTTGGTATTTAGATTTTTCGTATTTTATGGTGTTTCATAAATTTGGGGCCTGTATTTTATGATTTTATCTTGGATTTATGTCTTATAGTAGAGACTACCGAAGACTAGTAGAAAGACCCAATGGCATTGCCATGGACCCGCATTAGGACCTGTATATAGGATGGATACCTGACCAGGTTCACTCTTGGACCATAAGACCTAGTTTAGCTGACACCTGATAGGATTTGTTATGGCTAGTCCCGGGCGGATCTGATCCCCCGACGCATCTCTTCCATGCGCATTTATACCCTTGGCGCATCCTTTCATTTCTCCACATCGTATATATATGAGAGTTTTCTCTCTCATCCCTCATTATTCTTCATTTTTACTTCTTTTCCTCTTTCCTCTTTCTTCTTCTTCTTCTTCTTCTTCTTCTTCTTCTTCTTCTTCTCTCCCTTTCCCTAGACCGAACCCTAACCCTAGGAGAGGTTTGTTGTGATCACTCGGACCATGAGGGTAGAGGCTAAGAAGCTACTATAGGCAAGTACATCTTGCTTAATGGTGAAGCCATGGATTTTTTTTGAATTTTTGCATATGTATGATTAATTAAAAATGTGTTTGATGGAAAATGTTCCTCTTGATGTTCTCTTTCATTTTATTTATTGGAGTTTTGGATTTTGATGGATGATTTGGAGTATATCTACATTACTAAGTTACAGTTTTTATGGGTTCCATAGATTTTTCTTGGTTTTGTTATATTAAAATTTGTTATTTTTGAAAAGTAGTAGTTCAATATGGTAGAACATTAAATTTTGTATAATTTTCACTTTTGAATCGCTTAATTTGGAGTTAAATTGAAGTTTTATGGCAAAAATAAGTTTTAGAGCTTTGTTCTAGGACATGTCTGGCAGGGACGATGAATAATTTCCATGAGCAGTGCGTCATGCACAGAAATTTGACAGCGCACGGTGTGCCGAGTATGGATTTTTTGCCGCCACTTGCGTCGCGCGCATTGATGCGCCACGCATCACTCTTTGGCCGTGCACAATGTACCGCGCATGGATTTCTGGCTGCGCAGCAGTGCGCCACTCATAAAATTCTTGCCGTTGTATGCGCCACGCATATTATATCCTTGCCGTACGCATCAATTCTTGCCACGCAGTAGTGCATCGTGCATGGAATTCTGGCTGAGCGCTGCACGCCGTGCACAGAATCCTTGCCAAGCGTAGTGCGCGCGCATGATGACCATAATGGTTTTTTTTCTATTTAACTAATTTTTTAGCTATAATCTTGAAAAACTCAAAACATGAAAGTTGTAGTTCTTTGTCTTTCATTTCCAAATTTTTTTGAATAGCCTAATTTGGAGTTCATATGAGAGAGTTATCCTCAATTTACTATCATGTACCAATTTTTTTCAAACGCATAAAACTGTTTTAGCCCAATTTTGATATTTTATTAACTGTAATGATTCCTTAATATGATCTATGACTTACGTGATACTATGTGCTAGACTTGACCATGCGTATGACATGATTATATGTTGGACTCGATTAGATTCAGTATCTGCCAAGTAAACTCAAATTGGTAGATTATTTTACCTTTTTTGTCGGATAGAGCGAGAGGTGTAGTTCTACTCGAAAGATAGTCTGCGATCCCGATCCTTGTTTAGTTTAAGGGTCGTAGATCTGCTTCAAAGTGGTTCATGCAATTCTCATTTCGCTCGTTCGGCATATTAATACGTGATTCACAACACCGTGGATTATTTGTGTATGCTAATCTATTGTATTTTGACATCGGGCAATCGAGTGTGAGCATTGTCCAATGTATCGCGTATCATGTATACGATAATTTTGCCAGTGATAACTCGTGAATAGCTCGTACTCGTAACTCGTCATTTTAGGAAGATTCTCGAGTGTCCACGACTCGAGAATTTGTATTAAATCTTGTAATAATTAAACAAGATAAAATTTGACTAGCTCATTGGGAGGAAAGAATATTGCGCTACCGGCTACCCCGATCTCCAAGGACCTCATGCAGCATGGACCAACCCTGCTAGGCAATGACTACATGACTGACCACGTTTATGTGTGTTACGACACTTACATGAAAAGTATTACATACAAGTTTATATGCAATTTTATGTTTCATACAAGTTTATGTTACAATACAAGTTATCATTTTGCCATATTACAATTAGATTCTAAATTTATCCTTGTTGTTTATGCATTTAAATTTACTCGATAAACGTATCATTTGCCATCCGGGTTGACTGCAGTGCCGGTTGTAACAATATTCTTAGCAATGCCTTCTTTTAGTAATTAAGAATTGTGACAACCCTAGTTAGTTAATTTTAGCAAGCTATAGCAATGTTTGGTCGTGCAATGAATGTTTGTTTCTTTCAATTATAGCTTGCCCTTTTATTCATTCTTTCGACGCGTGGTTAGAGTGCAGCATTTTGTATTCACTAGCTTCATGATCATATGTGATGTGTAATTTGGGATGCCTCTTTACTTTCATGTATGATATACTCTTGAAATTGTTGTTGATGGATTGAGATACTAGGAATTGTCGGCCTTAGGACTGACGTCATAGCATGCTAGAGTCCTACCCATTTGTCTTCTTGACAGTCGTGACCGTCGTACGATGTTTTCATACCTTGTACGGAGTAGCTGGCTAAGTCCGTCCTCGTATTTATCCAGTATTATGGGAATGTGACGTGATAGTTAGTATAAATAATCCTATAAACAAACTTTTATTTAAATTTAACTTTAACTTAATTTTTTCTTAAATAAACTTTTTGTAATTATAAAACGTTATTCATGCCATAAAAATTGAGACAAATTAATCTCAAAACCTAAACAAAATAATTCAAAAAATATGATATAAGATATTTCAATTATTTAAAGTTTCGTTGTGGATTTTGTTACATTACTCTTGTTTGGTTCATACTATCCGAATATTCTACTGGTGACAAACATACACTCCACTTACAGTTCTTTATTGAAAAATCTTTGGCAAAATATAAAATTTATATTTGTTACAAAAAAAATTGTTATTCCTAATCTTTTTATTCTTAATTATCCAAACTTTTGGGATAATTTGCTCCTAACTACAAGAAGATTTCAAAATATTTCTCTTTATTAGAAATAGGCATTGGCCCTTGTTAAAGGCTGAGCAAAAAATAATTTTATATTTAATTATTTATACTTTTGGATGAAATAATATTTATAAACCATGTATTTGTGTGTTTTTATAGAAACCATTTAATCTAAGATGCAGGACTAGCCCTAAGCATGTTCTTCTGGAGCGACCGAACATGGCCCTCTAATAAAGATGGTCCTTAATTTTAATGAATAGTTAAATTAAATAATGTATGAATGTAGCTCATGTGGTAAAGTATTTATTTTGCATGTGTGAGGTACAAGGTTCAATTCCATGCATCTTTATTTTACTATAATTTGATTTATTGCTCTATTTCTAATATCTAACATTTAAAATTTTGAATGAATAATTTGATTAGCCACATGAAGACATACTTATATATATATATATATATATATTACTATATAAAACTCAACGGCAAGGGAGTCGTGCGGGCGGGGTCCCGCACCATCCTACCACGGGTATAAACGACGGCCGACCAAGCGGTTCGTTGTTCGTTCGGCACCTTATGGGTGTCGTGAAGATGCCGTACGGGCGTCGTGCGAAAGAAAAACGGGTGGCTAGGCGGCTCGACTGTCGTAGGCGTCGTTCAGACGTCGGGGGTGCCACGTCGGCGCCGTGGGCAAAGCGAGGCGTTGAGTTGCGGGCGTCGAAAGGCGTCATGGCCGTCTCGTGGAGCTCTGGAGCGTGCGGAGTGCACGAGGTGTGAGTTACGGGCGATGATGAAAATGCCAGTGTGCGACGCACACGACGAGTCTGATTCCCCTATGACGACCGACATAGGTGGGGGTGGGGACTCCTATCAAACTGAGCCCGTGGCGTGCTGGAATAAATATATATATATATATATATATATATATATATATATATATATATATATATATATATATATATATATCAATGACCCTCTAGCCTAGTGGTTAGTGGAGATATATGCGGCTCGGGTGGTCGAGCCCCAGCGGAGGAACGGAAGTGATTAATTACCAAGGGCCAATGTGCCCCCTTTTAATATATATATATATATTAAAGTAGCTTTGATATCCAAAAACGTCTAGTCCCTACTAGAAAAAAAAATATGTTTCAAGAATAATTCGATATATTATTGAACAAAATTTTAATTAGCAAGTAAAACACAAGTTCTTTGGGATAAAATATGGTTTTAAATTTTGTTCGATGCATATTATTTGAATTTATTTTGGTAAAATAGCTTTTACATGCTAGAAAATTGTGGCCTTTGCGAAAAATAAATATAAGATTGGAACTTAGAAAAAATAACTTTGTATATTTTTAACATAATCGTAGCATGTAAAACACAAGTTTAAAAAAAATAAAAGATGGTTCAAACCAAAATTCCTTCGAATAATTTTTTTTTGCTAGTATGTATATTGAACATTTTGATCAACATGCTGCCTTCTCTCTGCTGACAAGCTTCTTTTGCAAATGAGTTTATGTAAATTTTGTAAATTTGAGTAGTATTTTTCTAATATTTAGGCGTTATAATCGACCGATCAATACAATTCTTATCATACATGGAAGTTAAACGATATTCTCTTATTAATTTTTACTTATACACATGAGTCATTTTTTTAAATAAAATATTAATATATGATATTGATTTTTTCTGTCTATAAAATAGGGTCTTATATTGAGTTTTTGAACATGACTCTCTGAAGCTCAGGGCCGGCCTTGCTAAGATGTATAAGTTATGTCCCACTCTCTCGTATTTAGTTTTTATCAAAAGCTTACATTAAAATACATCAGATTAGATTCTAGTGTTTATTAGCTTTTAACTTATAGATTTGAAATCATGTATCAAATTATATTACACTAAAATATAAAGTCCATCAAACTTATATTAAATCCTATAGTACATTAGTTCAAACTTAAATTCTAAATTTGAGACTATATTTAAGTTATGGTAGTTTATAACTTTAAAACTAAACATTCATGGGTTAAACATTTCTAAAGACATAAATTTCGTAGAAACGTAGGTCTTAAATTATTTTTAACCTTTGATCTAAAAAAATTGTATGTTGAAATCGAATCGATCTTATTTTGTCCTTTGATCGACTCCTGTCAAAATTGAATTTAAATAATCCAACTTTTACTTACTCCAAAAAAAAAAAAAATTTGAATTTGGCAACCCGATAGCTGGTTGGCCACACTTTTTGCTGAGTTTGAGAGACTACTTTAACTCAGACATCTTGAATATTTTTCCATAAGATAAAACCAAGTGTCTTTCAATTATGTGTAAAGTATGCATTTACTATTTAAGGAGGGACATGAAATTAAAAATTTTACACTTCTTGCTTGTTGTTTGAATAAGAACAAGAGCAAAAAAATTAGTAGTAGTACGAGAGAAGAAGATACACCATTCAAAAATAAACACAAGTAAAAAATGATAACAAATTATAAATCTACTTTTTTTAAATTTTAAATGGTATAATCTAATTTACATGTAACATTATTCAATGTACACTTTTACCTTAACTTTTATCTTTTTTTTTCTTAATCTAGATTCTAAGAAATAAGTTACTGAAATGATTGAGAAGTTTTTTTGAAACGGTTGTGATAATCATGCTAAAGTGTCCCTTAAGACAAAATTATAACTAAAAAAATGATGAAAATAGTGGAATAATGGATACCGATTATGTTGCCTGGAAAATATAATTCAATACAATTTCTTTTTTTTAATATACATCTTTTTTATTACTCCTATCGGTTTGTGTAAAGGCTAATTTGTAACTTGATACCCTCAACTATTTCAATTTTTGAACTTGATATTCTAAATCTTTTTTACTCGACGATTTGATAGCATAAACTATTAAATATTTTCAACTCGATACATCAAAAAATGATAAAATTATCCCTCCTTTCCCACCCACGCCATCCTCCCTCCAGCTGCCCCCACCTTCCAGTTGCACCCCCTCTTTATGCGACGACGGCGGCATCAATAGCGATAGTAAAGGCAATAGCGGCAACGCTAATGCGCGCAGAGAGAGAGAGGGGCGGTGCAGCCGGGAGGGTGGTTGGGCAGTCGAAGGGGGGAGATGGATGGACATGGATATTTCCGTCTTTTTTTTAGTGTATCATGTTGATGCACATCAAAGTTTAAGGTATCGGGTTCAAAAATTATGATAGTTGAGGGCAAGGTTCTAAATGGTAGTAGGCGAGTGCGCGACAGAAAGAGTCCGCCTACTGCCTAGGTGGTTGTTACATTTTAGTCATTTTTTACTATTTTACCATAGTTTTTTGTATTATATACATATTTTAAGGATATTTCATGCATAACTATGTTGTAGAACAAAGATTTATTAAGTTTTATTCTTGTAAAAGTGAACTATATGTCCATAATGCTTGCAAAATCGTTTGGCAAAAATATATTGTTAGGTATTACTTCACCTAGGCGCCTACCTACGCCGCCTACACCGTATGTAAACCCCCTCAACCAAATTTAGGCGTACTAAACTTAGATAGAAAGATTAGGGTTAATTTGGAGCCAATTAGAATTTATACACAGTGTTTTATATTTGTTGTGCAATATTCGTAACACCCTGTGCACCTTACAGTTGCTTCGATATTTAGAGCACTACACTAGTTATTACCTGCAAACAAATTCCATATACTTTTCCTACACATGTCAGCCTACTATTCTGACCCTTGTGTAACTCACAAATACTCTATCTTGTGCATTATTTTAGTCGCACAATAATCGTTACAAATGCCCCTATTTAAATCCAACTTTGCATTCATTGTGCGTTCCAATCGAAATTGGAGACACAATCTTGACCTATTTTGTGCAACACAATTTATGATAATATTTTATTCTGAGTCATCTATGTCCATGACACTTGTGTCCCACCTAATTTTAGCCCTAGGTACTTCTAATTAATTTTAGAACACCAATGATATTAATTTTTAATTAAATTAAAACAAAATCCAACTTTGTGCAATTTTTCAATTGTTGGGCACTTTTATGCAAGAGTTCATTAAGGTGTCCACCCCTTTGGACGCAACACGTGAAGAAACCTATTTCTTCTTCATGGATATTTTTGCATAAATTTTTGGGAGTGTGTAATTCAACATCAAGCTCCTTAACCCTTGGCCTTCCAAACTTTGAACCAAGTGCAATCCTAGCCATTCGATTTGAATCCATTTGAATTCTAGCCCTCCAATACCTACATGTCAAGCCAAGGCCCAATCCCAAGGGGGTGTTGACCAAGTCAACACCCAAACCCAAAATTCTACATACACCTAAATAAATACAAACTTTTTCTTTTCTTTTCATAAATTCACCAAAACCCTAACTAGACCTAGCCGCCATCCCTTAAGACACAGACCTAATATAATTCACCAATTATCACACTAACAAGGACTCTAATGGAAAGAAACTCTATAAAGAATTGGACTAAAGAACTAAAGGTATCCCTACTGCTAAGCTAACTAATGATGGAACAAAGTCCTATAATAGCAGAAATGAATAAGAATTGAGATAATACTTTAAAAACCAATTTAAGATACAATCTGATAATCATACACGTCTGTCCGAAATCATGACACTCAGAATCCTCGCTACGCTAGTAAGCATAACTGTGATAAATGATAGATCCCATAACTTAGGTATGCACCTTTATAATCATGTCGTCTAGAATCATCGCTGTGCCAACTAGTATAGCTGCGAGAAATTCTAAATTTCATAACTAAGATATGTACATCCGAAGTCAGGTCCCTACGTTTTTGCTACTCCAGCTAATATGGCTACGATAAACTCTATGCTCCATAACCAAAGTAGACGTTCGCCTTCCTTACTGTCCCCATATGTTATCAGATGATACCGTAATTTAGTCCGTAAAATTTCTCTCGATATAAAATAAAAATCAATAACGAACACCAAGAATTTAAATCAACCGATCACCAAGAATCAAATTCAACAATCGATCACAAGGAATCAAATTCAATAACAATAAGTGAGAGCGGATGGAAACAAGAGAAAAGATTTTGAATTTAAAATTATAATAAGATTCTCAAGGGTCGTCCCAGGAATCTCTCAAAAAATTTGTGATTAAGTATCCTCTCATCCTAATATCTTATATCCTACATCATATATCCTATCGCAGGCTCGTAGTAGTACAACTAAGTCATCGCACTACCACGACATCACATAACTTGCAAAGCCTGACCTGCATGGGCCACCACTAAAAATGTGTCACGACCCGCACCCGGTATAGGGATGCAAGTCGAAAACAACGCCCAGCCTACGTTGCAACATCGGTGGTAGAACGATATCTTGGTCTACTATACTATCTAAAATCTCACAATAAGATAAAGTTTGCCAATAATAGCTCACACAAAACTCAATCACAATCTAAAACACGAGAAGATATGAAGGAAGCCTAACTATACATCAAAAAATATAAATCATCAACAATAGAAATAAAAATCAATAACTCAAATAGAAGCCAGAAACAAATCCGGTACCAAAAATGCCAAAGAGAACTAATTATGCTACCTAGTGAATCCGGCTAAAACTCCCGGTAGTCACTCCAGAACTAGTGGGTCCAAGTCTGCACCAACTATAAGTCAAAGTCCAAAGTATGTCGGATACCAATATCTCGGATCCTCTGAAAAATATTTTTCAGTCAGGAATGGAGCAAAGTACATACCTCTGAAAGCAGTTCCAATAACATAATCGAGCATATAAACAGATATAGAAATGAAATACAAGATCACTAAACATATGAATGATGAACAAGATATATACAGGTAATGTACGAGAATATATAGATCAACAATATGAATATCACAATATGATGAAGTAAACTGCAATCTAAACTATCTAATATGCCTTAGAATACGAGTTCATTATGTGATCGGGTTGGGTGAACATGATCAGGTAAGACGGATTACAAGTGAAGTATATAATCAGAATGTACACGATTTGTAACAATGGCTTTGATCACATAATCAACTCCTACTCTACCACCCCCAACTAATACCGATGGATCCAATCACGACACGCTACGAACACAAAAATATAACCACTGTCACGAGCAGTGGATGTACAAGAATATCATAACCACCGAACACGAGCGGTGGATGTACACGAATAAGCACACTGAACACGAACAGTGTGTGAACACGAAGTAACATCAATACCCAGTATACACGATGAGATACAATGTACACGAGTACCCGTTGAACAAGGTAGGGGATAACATCTCATAACGGGATCCATATAGTACCAGTCCGTGAAATCACTGTGTCGGGATCAATGTATACAATTCTAGAACATGCATATATACAATATTATGAATTGAAAACTATCAGAGAAATATACTCGCCTGTGGTCCAGAATAATGAATGTCAAACTGTCCGAACTGGTGTCACACAGACCTATATATGGAATATTGCATTAATACAAGGTTCTGGAAAGAAAAGAAGTTAAACTAGTCAACTTCTAGGTCAACAAGTCAATTCTAAGTCAAAAGTCAAACTAGGTCAACTCTAAGTCAACTATGGTCAACTATAGTCAAACTATGGCCAACTACCCATTTATAGGTTGCATGAGTCTAACTCAAAGATATTGGGCTCATACACTATGAATCTAGGCCATACAAGCTACATCTTAGGATACTAAGATACCGTATCTCAGGATACGCAAACAAGGGATAAATATAACATATATGTACATATCAAATAATATTATATATATAAAATCCTAATTACCAATGCTAAATGGATACCTTGGTTTCGAACCAACTTGGTATCGCAGTAATAAACCTCTATCTTGATACCCAAATCCAATACCTTGGGTATCCTTAATACCTTGGCATTTACCTTGGTATCTCAAGCTAATGTCACTCTAGTATATATATATTACCTATCCAACTATAGCTATAAACTACCATGTATTTAGTATTTATACAATACCATATACCTTATTTTAGTCACCTTAATACCAACCCAGAATTAGTTTATAACTATCCTATTACTATGCCGATACCTACTACTCATACCTTGGTATCTCTTGATACTTACCTTGGTATCTCAAGGTAATGCCAAAATCTTCATATATATACTAACTATTCATCAATAACTATATGTATACATATATCAATCCAATATAACTTCTAGTATGTACTAAATAGAATAAATACTAACTACCAATTACACACTAAATACTAATACATATATACGTACATACATACATACCTATAATATATATAACTAAAGATACTCATAACAATAGATAACTAAAATATACTAACTATTCCAATAATATTATATGCTACAACTAAATATATTATACATATAGTGTACTAAAGCACAATTAAAAAATTAGGAACATATATACGTATATATTAATTACCATATATATACATATATATCTATATATATATATATATATATATATATATATATATATATATATATATATATATATATATATATATATAATATCTAATATATAAAACTGTCCACTGTCGCTGAAGATTCTGCCCACTGTCGCTGAAGCTGCTGTTGATATTGATACACTGTTGTTTTAGTGACAGTTTTCTGCAACTGTCGCTAAAACTGTCACTAAAACTCCTGATACGCAGCTGATACTGCTGCTGTTTCAGCGACACTTTTCTGCCACTATCGCTGGCTACTGTCGCTATTTCCCCTGCCGTGGCCGCTGCTGTTTTATTGTTGTTGCGACGGCTGCTGTCGCGATGGTTCCTGCTGTCGCTAAAACTCATGTTCTCCTCTCTCTCTCTTATGTTTATATATACAATGCATATATATATATATAACCTATATAAATATATATATATAACACCCATAAATAGATACAAAAATACATATAACTATAATATATAACACTATGACAAATAACATATATATATAACATACATACACCTCCACATATATATGTACATATTAAATACATATGACAATAGCATAGTAATATATACATATATAACAACACATATATGTATACGTATATAAAATTATACACTATATAAATACATAACAATATATAATATAACTATATATATAACCACATATAAATATATCTACTATATTATATATACATATACTACCACTTATAAATATATATCTACATGTAGAAAAATAGCTACATAATAATATACACATATAGTATATATACATAGATGCATAGATCTAAGACACAATATTACATAAATATATATATACACAATATTATATATATATATATATATATATATATATATATATAAATATATATATATATATATATATATAAATATATATATATATATATATATAAAATTATATTTCTCCATGAAATAAGAACACAAAAGAATTAGATCTACAATTAAATTGCACATACATGGACCGTATCACCCCGTATCCCACTAGATCTAGGATACACATGTGACACGAGTCCACCACACATCTAAACGTACCCCGAAGGACACGAACAAGTCATATATATTATTTATAAACAATACGAAGAGTCAAATATAACTCTACGTGTCTGTGTCAAAATATGACATTCTCAAAGTCCCGTGTCGGAGGAAAAACTCCCAAATCAACACGTATCACCAAATTGATGGGATACGACCTACACGTACCCAATTGTGGACACGACACTAGCCCCAAACACACAAGCACATGCCAAATTGATCTATAGGACCAATTGACACACACAACAAATGTCAATCTCGGAATTCTCCCAAAATTGACACAAAAAGTACCATAACTTTCTCAATAGGCCTCCTATGAACACAAAACCAAAATTTATGGGTAGCCTATGCATATGGGTTAATTTTTCATGGTTAAATCTCAGATTTAGAACCTAAATTAAGAAGAAAAATTAAATTGTACCTATTGGAAGATGGATTCCCAATGAAACCTCCAAAATTGGTGAAATTGGCCTTCAACTTATAGATCCTTGCTTCTCTTTGTAGATCCATGCTTTCTCCTTATAGATCTATGCTTTCTTCTTATAGATCCATGCTCTAATAGCCTCTAATAGTGATTTAGAAAATAATTTGGTGGAAATTTGGTAGGGATTTGGTTTAGGGAATTTTCTAGATCTAGATTTTGAATGAAAAATTAAGAGAGAGAAAGTTTTCATCCCCTTTATATAGGCCTCACTTGCCCCCTCCCTCAAGCTACTATGTAAAGTCTAAAATATCCCTTGGGGCCTCTCATGAAGAAATTAATTAAGGAGAAAAGCTTCTAGTCTAATGGGTTTAACATAATTAATCATCCTCCTAATAATTGGGCTTCTAATTATTGGGCTTCTAATTATTGGGCTCAATTCTAACTAGAATTAAATGTTGGTCCATGAGTCTAAACTAAACTAGTTGGTCCACTAACACAAGTCCAAAAATAAATCTAACATGCTAATAATAAATAAATAATACAATAAATAAAAATTTAACATGCACAATATTTAATTAATTATTAAATGACTAAAATATCATTTCCTAGAAAATGTGGTAGTGACAAATCTACCCCCCATTAGAAGAATTTCGTCCTCAAAATTAAAACTCTCACCCCTCTCTCTTGGGTCAGTCATATTCTATTCATACAAATCTTATTATGGTCAAACCCCATCAATCACAGTCTAAAATAGTATATATCCTATAACATACAATCATATCATTTTACATACTTGGATATAGTCTCTAACTATTATGAAATTCAGTCTCTGTCCTGATGAGGTATCTCCCTCTACTGGTACGGGATAACCTATTATGCCACATGTGGCCTATTCCATCACACTAAGCATTCACTAATCATCAACCTAGTCAAGACATTCTTAATACTGAGGGTTACCAAATACTAATGATATACTATAGTTCTAGGTCATAGACATGCTTAATTCACTGGCACTTGCACCTAGGATACTATACAAAATACTGCTAAGATACTACCTTCTTTATCTATTTTAATCACCAAAACTTCTCAATCATTCTCTTGCAAGAAACACTTGTATACATTTTCAATCATGTGTTTTATTAGCACACCCTCATCCAACTTATCACTCCCTATAGGATGTCTTACTTAAATCTTGTTACTGTCTACACAAGGCATCAGCTCTCATATACATTTTGATGATATTTGTATACCAAGTTACTCATGTCTCTCCTCTATTATGCTTGTACCTAAACTTTCATAATACGTGAGGTACTCCGGCTCTTGTTACTAGGGTATATCTTTTTATTTGATACTTGGTACAACCCATCCTCTAACATTTGTTAATCATCCTAAGGTTCTCATCTATACACAATAAATACACAATTATCTTCTAGTCATTACAACACCATGACATCTCACTGGTATCTGTTTGATGATTAACAAAAGAATGAAACTAGGTTTATACAAAACCCTTTCTTTGTTTACAAACAAGAAAAAAGTAGTACAATTAATCCTATACGAGGATGTTAAGTACAAAAAAAAATAATTCTGGGGAAAAATTGCTATAGGAGTCTGATCTACGGTCGATCACTTTGTCCCTTGGACCACACGATGATGAAGAAGTGCTGTAGAAGAAGAAGAAGCTTCAAAGGTTGCAAGAGGGATTGAATTCTCATTGCCGAAGTTGTCAATCGACGCTCTCCGTCTGTGCTCTCTGCTCCTCTCTTTTTCTGATCCTTTTACCCTGTGACTAGAGGTCTCTATTTATAGAGCTCAGTCACAGTAACTATCCAATCAGCGTAGAAGCCAAACTGTGAAGAGAGTTGCACCCTTTACGCGACGGTAATAATAACTGCTATCCACGTCTGAATGATCTCCTGAATTCGCGTATGACGCGTGTCCCATTATGAGGTAACGCGTATAACTGCTTCCCGAGGATCATAGCATGCAAGCCACGTAGGTAACTGCCCCTCGCGTAGAGATGGTTGGCTTAAAAGCCAAATAGCTGCCTTGTTGGCGTAAAAGTCAAATAGCTGTCTTGTTGGCGTAAAAGCCAAATAGCTGTCTTGCTGGCATAAAATCTAAATAGCTGTCTTGTTGGCGTAAAAGCCAAATAGCTGTCTTGTTGGCATAAAAGCCAAATAGCTGTCTTGGTGGCGTAAAAACCAAATTCTGCGTAAAACTTGATGCAGCATGAATGATAGATAACCAGCGTAAAAATAGCCAATTATCCTTCCTGACTGAGGTCTTGAGCGTATTCTGGGCTAAATAGCCTTATCACGTACCTTTACAAATATAGCCTGAGTTGGCGTATTTCGAGGAGATAACATACGGCGTACTCCTATAGTTAAAAATAGCCTGGTTGGCATAAAATGCAAGGATGGTGATGTGAGCGTATTAGTCACAGTTTTAGCTCTCCCAGTCGTTAAAAAATAGAACCAGATCTCGTGCATTAAATGCAGAGATATGCCTCAATCTCGTGCATTA
Organism: Iris macrosiphon; assembly: GCA_036927795.1. Taxonomy (NCBI): domain Eukaryota; kingdom Viridiplantae; phylum Streptophyta; class Magnoliopsida; order Asparagales; family Iridaceae; genus Iris; species Iris macrosiphon. The sequence continues at coordinate 306,916,241 of JAYESA010000004.1, forward strand.
AATGCCGAGATATGCCTCGAGCTCTGTACGAAAAATAGCTTTTGACATGGCATCTAATTTCGTCTTATGTCGAGCGTAAAAAACTCATCTCTGCCTGTGTAAAATAGGCAGCGTATTCCTTGAATGCGTAAAAATGACTTGTATCAAGGATATGTCACTAAACGACAGCCTGGGCCTCCGTGCAGAATCATCATTACAGCCATCCTCTCGGTCGTCGTGCAGTACTCTTTATCAGGAGTCAGGTTCACTATTTTGTCTGACAGGTTCATTCGACGAATACGAAGAGTTCCTCGTATGACTTTATGTTGCATTAAAGACAAACGTATTTTACGCCGTATGGAGGTATAGCCACCTTTTACGCCAAAATGGCCTTTGAGTGCTGCTTTACGCGGACTGTTCTGAAGCCATATTTTACTCCACATAGCGCTGAAGCTCTGTTTTACGCGTATAGCTCTGAAGTCATATTTTTATGCCATATAGCGCTGAAGCTCTGTTTTACGCGGGCTTCATGCATGTTGGGGGTTTTACGCGTCGAATTCTCCAGCGTATTTTTATGCTTCTACAAGACCCCCTTCAAAGTTTTTAAATTTCTCGTAATTTGAAATACTTTGAATGAAGCATGAAACGGTCAAATTTGACTCATTCTGCGAGGCTGATTTTTCAGAGATATTTTAGGAAGTTGTTGGGATTTGGTATGTTCTCTTCTGCCTATATAAAGGCAAGCGAGTGAACCTGTTTTTCCATACTTCCTTCACCAAAAAGATGGTTGCCGAGATCCATTGGGCTGACCTGAGAAAGAAGAAGATTATGCTCTTCCAGCATGTAAGAAGCCGTAAAAGGAGGCATCTTCGAGCAAATATCCTCTGCAACAATAGATCATGGAAGGATATCATAGCTTCCTTTGCTCGGGATAATTAGCAATTTCATATGGCGATTCGTCCAAGTAAGAGAAAGGGTCTCATTAGACCATACAGCTTGCTAGCTGTATTTTTCCCTATCATGAAGCTGGACTCTGGTGGGCAACTTGGCCGTGTCTTCCAGTATTATGTTGGGTCTGAGTCCCTAACATAATTCTTGAGCGTGGCCGCCAACGACGTAAGGAGGGGGGCTTGAATAATTTATACAAGCCCAGTTCTGTATCCTCCCGCCATTCACCATTTTCTTGTTCATCGGCCGAAGAAGCCGAAGAAGTGCCATAGAAGAAGAAAAAGATCTCCATCAAATGAGAACCTGGCGCAATAGATTCCCATCGTGATCTTGAATATTAATAAAAAATCCTTTTTAAAATGGATTTCCATCATATGTAATCATGATCTTGAATATTAATGAAAAATTCTTTATAAAATGGATTTCCATCATATGTAATCATGATTAATAAACTTGTCTTCTTTTACGCATCATTGATTTGCCATATTTGCTGTGAGGAAGTCTGATAATACGTAGCTTCAGCATGCTTGAGTAATCTTTACGCTGATTCTGATAAATATGCTTCCTAGTCACGTTCTGACTTTTATGCATAGAGGAATATGCGTAAAAAGCTCTTCAGTATTAAATTGTCTTAAAAATCTAATTGTCATATTCTCTTTGGACGAGGAGTCATATAAAATTCTGAACTGTCACTTCTCTTACGAAGAATTTCTGTTCAGAATATCATCTTCAAGAATGGTTTCCCAAAAATTCCTCGAAACAGGGCCATAAATGTCCGCCGAACAGGCCATACTTGAACTTAGATGTAAAGGATTCTGGCTAGACTTCGAATGAACTTCCAATGGCCCAAGAAGAAGAGTCATCTTCAATGCTGACATTTGTGTGTTTCAGGCACTTGGAATATTTTGTAGCCAAAAAGGAGCATTTTTTGCGTAAACCCGTGTAATTGGCTTTCTCGAGTATAAGACCCAAATTGTCAAGATATACGTGTATCATGTCCTGTGTAATTTTAAGATATGCAGAAAGTCATAGATCCGTAGCATATGTAGCTTTTGAGCGTAAAATCGTAGATCTATAGCTTCTGAGCATAAAACCGTAGATTTGTAGCTTCTGAGCATAAAATCGTAGATCTGTAGCTTCTGAGCGTAAAAGCTTCTGGGCGTAAGATCGTAGATCTGTAGCTTCTGAGCGTAAAAACTCATGAGCGTAAAATCATAGGTCTGTAGCTTCTGAGCGTAAAAGCTTCTGGGCGTAAGATCGTAGATCTGTAGCTTCTGAGCGTAAAAGCTTCTGAGCGTAAGATCATAGATCTGTAGCTTCTGAGCGAAAAAGCTCCTGAGCGTAAAATTATAGGTCTGTTACGCAGTATGACTGTCCGTCTTCCTTTTCAAATGATAGGCTGACGTGGTCCCAAATCATAACCGACAATTAAAAATAGGATTTGGTTAGGGATTTGAAGAGTTATCTGAACTCTATAAATAGCCCAAGGTCTTGAGAGAAAAAACCTTCATCTGTTTCTGCAAAACCCTTTCTTTTTGAGAACTCTTCGTCTTTATCTCTTTTTTGAGAACTCTGAGTTTCGCCATGGCACCAAAACAGGCCTCCGTCTCTAAGGGAAAGAAAGTCGTTTCCTCATCTCGCTCCTCTGCTCAAGCACGAGCAACCCCCATTAGGCTGAGCGAGCCCTATTCTGAACGAAGTGCTCTACCGTCGAGCTGCGCTCTGGGCATCACAGGTAAAGACTTCGAGAGGAATAGAGAACCTTTCGCACATATTGTACGTGTCGCGCCCTGATCCCGTAGGGTCGATCGTCCTTGCTTGGGCGCGATGCCGTACAAGCCTAAGTTGCGCTTGCACCAGGCAACGTACCTGCACAAGACACAAGAGAGACGAACATATACATATATAGGCACATAATAAATATAGAGAACCAAAGTTGAACACATTTTGATAGCACACAAAATACTTTCTTTTATTGAATACTTGAAGATTGGATTACAAGAGCTTGCTTGGCTGAGTTACAAAATATGCCTTAGAAGGCTTACAACTCTTTTTACATTCCCAAAATTAGCCACAACGCCTATTACATAATGTCCTTGTAGTAGGACCAAAATAGCAAAACATCTAGCAGAAGAGAAAGTAGCCCACTGGAGAGGTAAGCAGCGGAGGAAGCAGCACAAACACAGTCCTAAGGAAGGGTGTGCACACTCTGATTCAGATTCAAGAAGCTTGCCAAACTCTTGCTTCCAGCACCTGAATATTTGCCCACAAACGTGGGTCAGTACTACCACATGTACTGGTGAGCGACCGTGGCCAAACTCACCTTAGAAATCCACACTAAATAAGCAGATGAAGCTAGCATTATTAGGTGATCTTTCTCGTTGTCTAGTTTCTTTTTAGCAATTCATTTAAGGAAACATAGACGATATAGCATATGCATATGATAGTTCTTACCCAAAGTCGAGCAGTTATCCCTGTAGCAGACACACAAGTTAGGCACAATTTGCATATATGCATAAATTTATGTATCAATCTTCTGGTGTCACAAATGATAGGTATGCAAGAAGGTAAACCTAGTATGCGCCCTATCTATATGACGGTCCATGAGTTTCTCCATTATTGGACAATAACACCCTCCAAGATCCTATAGGACCGGACGTCAGGGTGTCCCCACAATCCCTTCCGGACCGACCGATTTCCAGTGCCCCAGGAACCGATCGAGAGACTTTATACCTTGTGCACAAGTTGTCCGAGACCCATGCATGGCAAACAAACATTTATAAACCAACTCTTAGGATACACAACATAGCAAGCATATAACAATCTAATAGCCACACCCCCCAAGATCCCGTAGGACCGGACGTTAGGGCGGACTACTAGACTCATCTTCTTCTTCTTCTTCTTTTACACTTGACACAAACACTAACCATGAAGGCTCAATGCATGATATAGTGATGCAACAAGTAAGGGGCAACATTCGATTGAAGTAAAGCAGAAACTTCTATGTATATTCGCATGCAGTTTATTCCTTTTAACTTATCTTTTTAGTGAGGCAACATTTAGTGAACTAGAGATTCTTTTCATTAGGCATGTGAACTGAAAGATTCATCGAAGGGCCTAAGCCACTCACCGAATCAATCGAACGAGAGGATGGGGAAGCCTTAGGCGACGTTCACTCTTTGGTTATGCGTCCTGAAAATGCAATAATACTTGGTTAGCATACTTCAATCTCTTTCCCTTACGATTCGAAAGAACGCGCAAGCGAGAAATCAAAATCATGAAAACTAAGTCATCGAAAGCAACTCAAAACACAAAGCAACACAAAACCAAGAAGCAAAGCAACCAACAAAACTCTTGGACTTATTTCAATAGAAGTCGCTCGATTAATTCGAAGGATTCATTGCACTTCGTCCGTGTTGATTTGGCGGTAAGGTTTTCCCGAGACTCGATTCTCAACCGAGTCGAAGCAGCGTAGTGTTTCTTAAGTAACCGTTCGGAGCGGGGCGTTACATACTACCCCACTGAGAAAAAGTTTCGTCCCGAAACTTAAGAAGTCAAGGAGGCGATATGCGATGCATCAAGAGATCAAAGGAATCAGACTCACCAACATCGTGTCCACTCTCATCATGCTCTAAATTTAACTGATAAACTCTCGGCCTTCGTAACTGATCAGTTGGATCATGAGCAGGACCCGATGCGTCATCCCCTGGGTTCTCAGAGGCTCTCCTCTTCGGGCAATTTCGAGATTCATGGCCAGCTTGCCCACACTTAAAACACAGCTTATTGAAGGCATAACAAGTCTCTTTTATGTGACCGGGACGGCCACAGTAGCTGCACACTTTTCCGCGGTTCTCACCTGCATCAGTCGGTTTCTCTGTGTCGGTCTTTCTCTCACCGTTGTGGTATCATTTAGCAGGAGGGTTTCGAGGAGCGGGTGCCTTGTGGAGTAAAGTGCTCATTCTGTACTGCTGCCTCAAAGGCTTGTATGTATGTTTTGCACTCCCGATTCATAACATCTTTTCTCAGATTATCGTTTAAGCCTTTTATGAACCGATGTGTGCGGGCTCCCTCATCAGGAATCATCGAGCTAGCAAACTTAGCAAGTTTGGAAAATTTCGACTCATAATCTTCGACGGACATGTTCCCTTGCTTAAGTTCGGTAAACTCGTCTTCCTTTCTCTGCCTGACAGCTGGCGGAAGATAATGTGCAAGGAATGCTTCCTTGAACATTCCCCAGGTGATCCTACCATCATGATGCTTGGTGGCTAGATCTGCTTTCTTTACTTCCCACCAGTCGTGTGCACGTAACCGCAGCTGCATATCTGCACACGCCACCCTCTTGTTCGCAGGTACAGAAGCAAAGCTAAACAAGCTCTCCATCTTTGCGATCCAGTCCATCACCGTATCCGGCGTGGTCCTTCATTCGAACTCCGGAGGGTTTAACTTCAGAAACTCAACACCTTTAAAGGTAGACTTCCCGGCCGCACGAGGAGGCTCGTTAGTCTCTGCTACTCCTGCTCCATGAGGCATGGTCGGGGCAGTCATAGGCGTTGCAGCAGTTCCGGATGCACCACTTTGTGCTACTAGTGTTGTCATAATCTGTGTCAGAGAGTCAAGCTGTTGTTGTTGTGCTAAGGCTCTAGCATCAGATCGTTGCTGCTGTGCTTCAAATCGTTCCTGTTGTGCATCATGGCGATCATTCTATTTTGAAGCATTACAATCAGTTTATCCATTTGATCATCGCTCACGCTTGCTTGGCTGAGTTACAAAATATGCCTTAGAAGGCTTACAACTCTTTTTACATTCCCAAAATTAGCCACAACGCCTATTACATAATGTCCTTGTAGTAGGACCAAAATAGCAAAATATCTAGCAGAAGAGGAAGTAGCCCACTGGAGAGGTAAGCAGCGGAGGAAGCAGCACGAACACAGTCCTAAGGAAGGGTGCGCACACTCTGATTCAGATTCAAGAAGCTTGCCAAACTCTCGCTTCCAGCACCTGAATATTTGCCCACAAACGTGGGTCAGTACTACCACATGTACTGGTGAGCGACCGTGGCCAAACTCACCTTAGAAATCCACACTAAGTAAGCAGATGAAGCTAGCATTATTAGGTGATCTTTCTCGTTGTCTAGTTTCTTTTTAGCAATTCATTTAAGGAAACATAGACGATATAGCATATGCATATGATAGTTCTTACCCAAAGCCGAGCAGTTATCCCTGTAGCAGACACACAAGTTAGGCACAATTTGCATATATGCATAAACTTATGTATCAACAGTCTGGTGTCACAAATGATAGGTATAAAAGATCATCGAAGGGCCTAAGCCACTCACCGAATCAATCGAATGAGAGGATGGGGAAGCCTTAGGCGACGTTCACTCTTTGGTTATGCATCCTGAAAATGCAATAATACTTGGTTAGCATACTTCAATCTCTTTCCCTTACGATTCGAAAGAACGCGCAAGCGAGAAATCAAAATCATTAAAACCAAGTCATCGAAAGCAACCCAAAACACAAAGCAACACAAAACCAAGAAGCAAAGCAACCAACAAAACTCTTGGACTTATTTCAATAGAAGCCGCTCGATTAATTCGAAGGGTTCATTGCACTTCGTCCGTGTTGATTTGGCGGTAAGGTTTTCCCGAGACTCGATTCTCAACCGAGTCGAAGCAGCGTAGTATTTCTTAAGTAACCGTTCGGAGCGGGGCGTTACAGTACGTGTATGCGCAACAATACGCCCATATTTCTAATGTGTCAGCGTAAAAACTCCATATTTTTGCAGTTTGTCATAAAAACTCAGACTGTCAAAATTTGGCGTATACTGCAAATTTTTGAGTTTTACGTGCTGGATGTAAATTCCAGCGTAAAAACTCAAATTTTGGCAGTCTGACGTAAAGACTCAGACTGTTAGACTTTGGCGTATACTGCCAACTTTGAGTTTTTACGCACTGGAAGTACATTCCAGCGTAAAAAGTCAAATTTTTGTAGTCTGGCATAAAAACTCAGACTGTCAAGTTTTGGCGTATACTGCAAGAGTGTAGCGTCTAGCATAAAATTGTCTTATTTTCTTGCTTCTTGCAGTGGACCTATAGATTCCCCCTCTGGCTGAAGTGATGGGCTCTGCTGCTGGAATGCTGAATTCCAACTACCTGGAGGACTTGTCCTATGTGACATTCCCCATCTCTGGAAACGAGTATCCTCAAGAGAGGGGAACTCTGATCTCATCCCAAGGAGAACGAATGTTGCTGAGTATGATCAGTGGGGAGCCCTTGACATACATAGATGGGACTGAATATAAGAAACCAGGTTTCTTATTTGGGGATGTTATCGATAAACAATCCCAGACTAAGCCCAAGAAGAAAGATTGGGTATTTTCTGCTGAGGGCACGGTCATGTATCTGCCAAGGATGCCTAGAGATTACCCTATCTCAGCGTTCTTTCATGCCACCCATCGCAGAAAGATGGTGTGGAATCTGACTCCCGATCTTCACGGCCAGACGGGGAAGATCTTCTATAAGCAGGGATTGAACCGAGGAGCCTTTGTGAGCAGTCCTTCAGGTCCTGTTATGCCTTTCAGAGGATTACTGTCGGGCAGCGTCCCGAGTGAAGACACTTCACTGATCCAGCCGATTCAAATAGCGACTTTCTGCAATGACTTTATAGGGCAAGAAGGAGTATACCCTAAGGTTAACCCTCGCACCAGTGGATGGCTTAGCCCTCAGAATCTTCGATAGGCCAGTTTAACTACCTGGGCCCTGAAGCACTTCCAGACGGAGCTGGAAAGTATTAGTTTATTTGCGACTGTGAGTGCCACTAGTGTTGGGTTGCCTCTCAACCCCAACTTGTTCTTAGCTTTGATGGAGCGATATAATTCACTCACTGGGACTTTCGCCACTCCGCTAGGTGAGTTGGGCTTAGCCCTTCATGAGATGGCAGATATCTCAAAGCTGCCAATGGGAGACACTCCTTATGAAGAGTATGTTCCCACAAACAGGGAGCCGAGGGATACAAACCCTCGAGCAGTGGAAGTGTACCAAGAGCTGATGAGCCACTATCTTGCATGCACCACCTTCTACAAAGAGCCCTCTAATTTGGACCATATCAACAAATGGGTATCCTACCTCTTCTTCCATCATGCCAGAAATGCCAAGCAGGACAAGATTGTAGATAGTAGAGATAAGCCTTTGAACCTGCTGAGTATACTTAGTGCCAACACAGTCGATGATCTCATTGAAGACGCTAGGGCTTCAGATTGGGTTCTCGCTGAAGAGATAGGGGATTATCCTGCAAGCACTAAAGCCTACAGTTATATAAGGCATTGTCGCAAGCCTCTGTCAAGGGAAGCTCAACTGGCTGGCTTCCTCTCTGTCTGGCTATGCCGATGGGTAGTGCCTGGCATCGCGTCTGCGGATCGCATTCATCGCAACACCTTATGGCCCGCAGTATGTTTGGTATTTAGAGCAAGATTGGGCCTGCTTCCTGCCATGGTATGCAGGATACAAGCTGGCCTGAGGGACATTACTGATGGGCTGCTGGCTGATGATACAAAGCGTGAATGATATCCCAGAGTGGAATTACCATTCCTATATCTGATGGGATGGTTAATCCTTCACAACACCAGAGTGATGTCTCCCGGATCTGCCGGTAGTTCGGGCAATAACTTTCTGTTGAATTACAAGAATTCTTCTTGGAATGTGACTAGCGTCATAGACTGTCGGCTAGCACTAAATTTTGCCCATAGTTGGAAGTTCTTCTGCATCGTCCCTCTTGTACATATCAATCAACAGGGAACGAAACTTTAGGATGCAGGTCAAGGGGAGACTATTCTTTCTCCTGAAGCCTTTTACTGGTTGGTCTGCATTAGACCTTCCCATCTGCTGTACAGAAGTGAGGACCACTGCTACTTGGAGCCTTATCTGTCCAGCCGGTTCGCCAGACAATTTGGGTACGACTAGTTGCACGTGGGGAATTCTATTACTAGCTTCAAGTTCAAAAGTGGACTTATTGATGGAGCTAGAGGATGGCGGTATTTTATCATGGGTTGTACCGGAGTAACCTTTGTTGTGCCCACGACTTCTCTTTCCATGGAGTTGCGCATTCTTCATTCGTATGCGCAGTTTTATGCGTCCATCAATACCTTCCATCGTGATTTCGATGTACATGGAAGTTTCAGGATGCCCTCCCATAGGTCCACTGGAAGGGAGGAGATACCGTCTGTTTCCTCTGATGAAGGTGATGAAACCACCGGTGCAGACGACTATTTGCTGATTGTACCGAGAGGCATAATATCTCCGCCAGTAGAGCCTCTCATAATCTCCAATAAACGAAAGGCTTCCACTCTGAAGGAGCCTTCCCCCCGCAAGAAGAAGCAGACTGTCAGAGGTCCTAAAAGGACTTCCACCAAGGGGGCCTCTAGGAGTGAGCCTATTGTTTCCCCTGTTGGGGATGATTCTTTGATCAGGGGTCCTTCGCCTTTTAGAAAGGGAACCTCCACAGTTCCAGCTGACAGTGCTGGAGATTCTTTGCTCGCGATTGCTGCCGCTACCGCCGTTACTGGTAGTGCTTCGAGATCGCCTTCGAGGCCGAGCATAATAAGAATCAATATACCTATATCCAGACAAATAATGGGCCTAGCCCCTCCTTCGTCTATAAGTATCTCAAGCGAGATTCCACCTGATGAGCCTCGAGTGGATCTGGGTGACGACTGGGATGACTATCCTTAAACGTCAGTTGGTGCACCCTCTTCTCCAGGTATGACAGCTTGTTTAGCATCATTAAGAAATGATTTAGGTATACAAGCTGCAGACGCAACATACATACCATCGGCCATGGGTAAATATTGTCTTCACGCTTTTTTCAGGAAAATTAACATCAAATTGATATTAACTTTTCCTTATCTTATTTGCAGGTGAAGACATCTCGGGAGAGGAAGAAGTAGACACAACTTCTGACTTTGTTGCGGATCCAGCTAATGAAACGGCGGTACCCGACGTCGAAGAAGCATGCTTTGAAGCTGTCGATCTTTCATCCGCAATATTCTCGGGTGTCATCCCGCCAGTAGCAGTTCAAATAACATCAGAAGAGGATGAACCCACAATCTCGACCGTGCCTCCTTCGTCGAGCACGCCAGCAACTTCAACTATTGTTGGTGTGCCTTCTTTTGTCGCGCCATCTGTTGAAGCAACGACTATGGCAACATCCTCTGCAGTCCTTCCGGATAGGAGATTTACCGATATTACGGCCACTCCCAGCGTTCATTCGATCTTTGCTACGCTAGTTGAGCAATATACTAGCATATTCTACCACACTTTGAAAGAATTGATATCCTTGGTGCTGGAGAAGAACCTAGGCTTTGATGCTCTGAAGACGTCCTCCAAGCTTACTATAGAGCCGATTAGAAATTTCAATGACGCTGAAAGAGCTGATGCGCTAGAGCAAATAATTAATGGTTTAGAACAACCCATTAACGAATATTTGCAACTATCCTGGGGCAGCATCGACGACCTGGTTCAAGCTGAGTATGACTCTCTAACTGCGGAACTTGCTCAGCAGATTAAATCTTTAAACAAATCCATCCAGGAACAACAACAAGAGATAGAGAAAGAGCAGGCAGTATTGGTGGAGAGTATTCCTCAGCTGGCCAAGTGCTGCACTAAATATGAGGGATATTAAGTGAAGGTTCCAGAATTGGAAGCTGAACTCGCTCAGGCAAGGGAGAGGCTTCTCAAGACATCGGTAGTTCATAATGTATTTGAGGGCCAAATGGGGACAACTCAACAGAACTTGACACATGCGGGTGTCATCCACGCAAGTTTTGTTGATTCTTTGTCCGAACTATCTTTCTTGAACAATGACGAAGCAAGGCTAGAGCGGGCTCGTGCTAACATCTTGAACTCCAGGAATGAGAGGATGGCTGCTTTGGCGAAATAGATCCGCGATTTAACAGCTCCTCCCCAATGATGTACTCTTTTGCTTCTTCTGTAATTCGCTATTCCCAGAGATAATAAAGATACTTCTTCTGACTTTGTGGACCCATCATTTTAGAATATAAATGATAGGCTAGGATGAAAGTGATATCAGAGGTAATATGGACGTAATATACTTTCGATAAGTTTCAGCTAGATATATCTATTCAGAGGTTATATGGACATAATAGGATATGCTCCAACTAAATTTGTATACAAAATACTATCAGAGGTAATATGGACGTGATAGGTTTTGACGTTTCAAATTAGTTAAACATATCTATTCTATAAAACCCCTCCCTAGAAAATCGTATATACCCTTTATTTATTAATTATTAATTAAATAATAGTAATTAGGTCTAAATAGGAGAAATAGATTTTTAATAATTTTTATTTTAGGTGTTCGGACACTTAGAGGACTTATGGGACCATCAGGAATTTTTCAAAATTTATTCCATGTAGGAGACCCCTTAAGCAGTTGCTAGCCTAATGTTGTGCATTATTCTAATCCATGAATTTTTTTATGAGTATATATATAATATATATGTATATACAAGTATATATATATGTATATATATACTTAGAAAGAAAAAGAAAAGAAAGTAAAAGAAGTATTATTAAATAACTAAATAAGATTAACCAATAAATATAATAATAATAATAATAATAACAATGTTATTCTTATTCCCATCCTTAGCAAATGCTTTCAACTTGCTAGCAAATTTCTAGCAAGCAAAGCAGCCACTTTAGCACTTGCTAACCACAGGCGGGCGTATTAGTAATAATACAATAATAATAGTAATAATACTAAACTACTTAGTATACTTGCTGCAACTACTACTTAACCCACTCCTTAGAAATTTGCTACCCATTCAGCAAACTTGCATTAGCCTTCAGCGGCTTGCTCCCCACGGGACCCGGCCCTTCAGCCTTTAGACCTTGCTCCCAGGGGACCCGCTACTTCACAGCAACTACGTAACCAAACAGACCCGTCCGCCCCTATTCCTCTCTATCCCTATTAAAAATAGATATATATATATATATTTATATTTCAAAACCCTAACCTAAATTTTCAGACCTCCTCTTCCCATCTAGAGCCGTCACCGCAGCCAGAGAAGCCCCGCCAAGCCATCCAACCATCCCGACGACTCCGACCTCGCGCCCTGCAGAATCCCACTCGAAGCACCTTCGCTCCGGAGAGATTTTCCGTCGACTCGCTCAACCAAACGCTGTTCCGTCTTCACCGGTATGATCACCCCTTAACCCTCTTCCATATTTGTTTTATAGCCAACCTCGAAAAATGTGTACCCCTAGGCGAAAAACAGCGCCCAAAGTGGGCGGAGCAGACCCAATTCTGAAATCGCAGAAAACTGCGGTGACCACCCGTATTGCCGAGTTCGTATCTCCCACCACAGAGATCCGAATTCAGTGATTCTTTTTGATACCTGTAGAACACTTGACCTAGTTTATTTTTTGTTAAATAACCCTATATTATTAGCTGCTGTGGACAGAATTAAATTCGTCACAAAACCGCGCGCACCCACTTTTTCTAGATTTCCAAAAGTTGGAAAACGGAGCGCGTCCCGCCAAACGGGACCGCCCCGCCATGTACCAAGTGTACCGAGCGGTGCACGCAGCATAACCGGACACGTAAAAATTTGTGGAGACTGATTCGGACGCGTGTGCGCTCCGAAATCAGGCCGTATCCGCGGACACACCCCGTGTCACAAATTTTGTGGAACTCGCGCGTATTTTGTGCACGCTTGTCAGATTGCGACGAAACTTGCGCCACTGGACTCATGGTAATGCGCCGGTCCTGTGACCCAATTTTCATGCAATTCCGAGACGGTTGACCAAATCGCCAATTGGCGGGCCCCACGGTTGACTTTTGGACAAAATTGTGTTCGGTCCATCGAAATCCACATTTGGACATACCGTTGGGTTCGTATTGACATTTAGAGTTGTTTGACCTATAGTTTGTCTCATTTAGAGACTGTTACCCTTGGCACGCTTTTCGGTGCAAAGTGGGCCACATGTGGATCCCACTTTTACCCGAAATTACCGTTTTGCCCCTGTGTCCAAATTGGACGAAAGGGAAGTGCTTTTTAGCTATTTTGCTTATTCTGGGAACGTTGGTGATGTTTATTTCAGCATCCGGAGACGTTCATTCTGAGGCCGTAGCTTCTGACTCTTAGTGTTGGCATTGGGACACTACATTTTGCAGCTTTCTTGTCAGACAAGATACCTTGCCAAATTGTTACAGTATTTTACATGCTTAGTATATTTTCTGTATAATTATTTCATTCTGTTTATTTATTGCATGTGTAGTTCTTTTCAGTCATTACTATATATTAGATATGTTGACACACACTTGACACTTAGTATCATAGAGGACAATCATTAGGCGTATGGGCTTTTAACCACTCTGGTAACACCGTAGTCACTAGCACGCACTATGGTGGGTCGTGTCCGATGGTCGCTACCCCCGCGGTATGTCGATTGATGGAGTCCGAGGGTCGCTACCCCCGCGGTATGTCGGCTGATGATGTCCACTGACGAGCGTGAGGTTGTGAGGATTAGATCGAGTAGCCTACCCTTGCCCATACGTCAAAAAGTAGTCCTCATTTGCATTCATATAGATTGTCTTGTACAGCGTACTTATTTATTTTCAAATTATATGCATGTTTACTGTATTCAAATTGGCTCATATTTTCTGTATCTTGTTACGTCCCTCTGAGGACCTGGTCCTCTGCCAGGTGTATCTGCTATTGAGTATTTGCAGGAGCACAGATTGGATGGCTATATATATTTCATGGATGTCCTCTCTTCGAGCCGTGATTGCTAGATGATGTTCTTATATGGTGTTGTTGTTTTGTACTTATTTTAATATTTGCTCTTACATTCGAGTTGGTAGTGAATTTATTTTCATCCAACTATCATCCTTAGATACTTATGTTGAGATCTAGTTATATAGATGCTGGTTATTCATTTATATTGATTTTCTGTGGATGAGATTTAGATTGTACCCTATGACTTGTGACATATGTTTATACCACTTGTGGATTGATTTTCATATTACAGCGTACGTGTAGATTTTGGTTTCCATATATTGGAGTTGCCATATCCATGCGGCTGGCATGCTTACGTGTCCTAGTCCTACGTATTTTTGGGACTGGGGTGTGACATATTTTTGTGGTGGCCCATGCAGGTCGAGAGCATATTGTCTCGGTTACGTTATTGTACCGAACAAGCCTGCACCTAGGAATAGAGTATAGGATCTCATCCATAATTGACTATGATTCGCTCTCCTTCCAATCCATTCCATCTGGATAATTGCATCCCGCTTGATTCCTGTACTTCCCTAATAGTTTTTTAAGTATAGCCTTCTGCTAGAATATAGGAACCCCTATTATTAGGATGATAAATATGGTAGCACACCTATTAAGAATACAACGGGGATATAGACACCACTAAGTTTAGAATATCTAGTGAACCCTAGAATTTCTTTCTATAGATTGGTTTACCATTACCCCTTGATGTATTATGAAGACTTGAGAGTAGTATAGACACTACTAGAGTTAGTTAGAAGTTTTACCATAATATTTGAACCTAGTATAGAGGATACCCTAATAAGTACCAAGACCCCTTCTCGTAGACCTTAACAGGAGTTTCTACGGTATGCTTAAGATAATTACAGTACTAGTTTAATGTTATAAGTTGGGTAGTATACCTCACAACATAGTATCACATAGTCTTTTGCTCTATTATTGAAGTGTAGCTGAATGACATTAACTGTGTGCTAGCATAAGAAGATAATGTTTTATCAGACTGTAGAACTTAGAGGCTATACCCCTACTTTGTCGACTACCGACTTAGACAAGGAATTAGTATGACAAATGTAGAGATTGTGGAGTCTTATCTTTTGTGAACTTGAATTATTATGTACCTTCTTTCATCATAATCCAGCGTATTTATGTTTGTTGTACTACCTTGACTTATGATGCTATTATAGCCTAGTTTTTGCAAGCTTATTCTTTTATCGAGCTTGCTCATGGCACATGTATTATTGGGTGCACACAATGATACAATTGCCTAGTCAGAATCGGTGTATTAAGGTCTAGCTAACCTTAGTGCGCTTGGTTCGCTCTTCGCATGACTACTTTACGGGGATTGAGATATATGGTAGTAGACAGATATACTTGCCCCTAGATATGTCTGACACATCGTATCGGTTACATAACTGTACTGATACGAGCATGTAAATAGAAAATTACCAAAAATAGGATTTCAATCCACAACTGTCCTGACAACTCTCTTTTCGATTCTTTAACCTCTTTGAACCTCGTACTTGTATTCGGTAACCTTCACCTTGAGTTCTTTATTATTTCTCTCCGTCTTCCCCTATTTCGGAAAGACGAAACCTCGTGCTGGTATAAGTTGACACTGATAGTACTAGATATACCCCATAAGGCTAATCACATGACTTAGTGACTCTCTTTTATAATTGGTTAAGGGCATATCATAGGTGATATGTTTGGTGTTAAACTTTTGAGGATTAAAAATCATGATTAAATAATTTGAGCAATAGTTTTTTAGATGTATAGCCTTAGGTGGCAGATGAAAAAATTTTAAGTTCAGCAGATTGTGAACTCCTCACCCAAAAATTTGACCTACTTGGCTGAGTTAGTGAGACTAAGGTTAGCTTGAGTCCAGTTAGAGATAGAACACGATATTTATTTAATTTTGCAATAATTATATCACTTAGCGCCCTTACCGTGCTCCGATAATTGGAGCACTACACTAGCCACTGCCTTCCTACAAATTCCACACTCTTATCCTAGACGTGCCCATCATCCAAATCTCATCTTTGTGCAATTTTCTAATTGTTGGGCACTTTTATGCAAAAGAGCAATTAGGTATCCACACCATTGGACATGACACATAAAGAAACATATTTTCGCTCATGTGAATTTTCCTATGATTTTTTTTTGGGATGTGCAACGCGCAATATCGCCCACCCCTTTTTAAACCTAGCCTTGCATTTTAAACGATGCAAATCTTATACCATCCTTGACATTTTATCGTGGCTTAATTTTAATTTCGAGGACGAAATTTTTATAAGTTGGGTAGAATGTAAAACCCCTCCCTAGAAAATTGTATATACCCTTTATTTATTAATTATTAATTAAATTGTAGTAATTAGGTCTAAATAGGAGAAATAGATTTTTAATAATTTTTATTTTAGGTGTTCGGACACTTAGAGGACTTATGGGACCATCAGGAATTTTTCAAAATTTATTCCATGTAGGAGACCCCTTAAGCAGTTGCTAGCCTAATGTTGTGCATTATTCTAATCCATGAATTTTCTTATGAGTATATATATAATATATATGTATATACAAGTATATATATATATGTATATATATACTTAGAAAGAAAAAGAAAAGAAAGTAAAAGAAGTATTATTAAATAACTAAATAAGATTAACTAATAAATATAATAATAATAATAATAATAATAACAATGTTATTCTTATTCCCATCCTTAGAAAATGCTTTCAACTTGCTAGCAAATTGCTAGCAAGCAAAGCAGCCACTTTAGCACTTGCTAACCACAGGCGGGCTTATTAGTAATAATACAATAATAATAGTAATAATACTAAACTACTTAGTATACTTGCTGCAACTACTACTTAACCCACTCCTTAGGAATTTGCTACCCATTCAGCAAACTTGCATTAGCCTTCAGCGGCTTGCTCCCCACGGGACCCGGCCCTTCAGCCTTTAGACCTTGCTCCCAGGGGACCCGCTACTTCACAGCAACTACGTAACCAAACAGACCCGTCCGCCCCTATTCCTCTCTCTCCCTATTAAAAATAGATATATATATATTTATATTTCAAAATCCTAACCTAAATCTCCAGACCTCCTCTTCCCATCTAGAGCCGTTACCGCAGCCAGAGAAGCCCCGCCAAGCCATCCAACCATCCCGACGACTCCGACCTCGCGCCCTGCAGAATCCCACTCGAAGCACCTTCGCTCCGGAGTGATTTCCCGTCGACTCGCTCAACCAAACACTGTTCCGTCTTCACCGGTATGATCATCCCTTAACCCTATTCCATATTTATTTTATAGCCAACCTCGGAAAACGTGTACCCCTAGGCGAAAAACAGCGCCCAAAGTGGGCGGAGCAGACCCAATTCTGAAATCGCAAAAAACTGCGGTGACCACCCGTATTGCCGAGTTCGTATCTCCCACCACAGAGATCCGAATTCGGTGATTCTTTTTGATACCTGTAGAACACTTGACCTAGTTTATTTTCTGTTAAATAACCCTATATTATTAGCTGCTGTGGACAGAATTAAATTTGTCACAAAATCGTACGCACCCACTTTTTCCAGATTTCCAAAAGTTGGAAAACGGAGCGCGCCCCGCCAAACGGGACCGCCCCGCCATGTACCAAGTATACCGAGCGGTGCACGCAGCATAACCGGACACATAAAAATTCGTAGGAACTGATTCGGACGCGTGTGCGCTCCGGAATCAGGCCGTATCCGCGGACACACCCCGTGTCACAACTTTTTGTGGAACTCGTGCTTATTTTGTGCACGCTTGTCAGATTGCGACGAAACTTGCGCCACTGGACTCGTGGTAACGCGCCGGTCCTGTGACCCAATTTTCACGCAATTCCGAGACGGTTGACCAAATCGCCAATTGGCCCTATAGTTGACTTTTGGACAAAATTGTGTTCGGCCCATCGAAATCCACATTTGGACATACCGTTGGGTTCGTATTGACATTTAGAGTTGTTTGACCTATAGTTTATCTCATTTAGAGACTGTTACCCTTGGCACGCTTTTCGGTGTAAAGTGGGCCACATGTGGATCCCACTTTTACCCGAAATTACCGTTTTGCCCCTGTGTCCAAATTGGATGAAAGGGAAGTGTTTTTTAGCTATTTTGCTTATTCTGGGAACGTTGGTGATATTTATTTCAGCATCCGGAGACGTTCATTCTGAGGCCGTAGCTTCTGACTCTTGGTGTTGGCATTGGGACACTATATTTTGCAGCTTTCTTGCCAGGCAAGATACCTTGCCAAATTGTTATAGTATTTTACATGCTTAGTATATTTTCTGTATAATTATTTCATTCTGTTTATTTATTGCATGTGTAGTTCTTTTCAGTCATTACTATATATTAGATACGTTGACACACACTTGACACTTAGTATCATAGAGGACAATCATTAGGCGTATGGGCTTTTAACCACTCTGGTAACACCGTAGTCACTAGCACGCACTATGGTGGGTCGTGTCCGATGGTCGCTACCCCCGCGGTATGTCGATTGATGGAGTCCGATGGTCGCTACCCCCGCGGTATGTCGGCTGATGATGTCCACTGACGAGCGTGAGGTTGTGAGGATTAGATCGAGTAGCCTACCCTTGCCCATACGTCGAAAAGTTGTCCTCATTTGCATTCATATAGATTGTCTTGTACAGCGTACTTATTTATTTTCAAATTATATGCATGTTTACTGTATTCAAATTGGCTCATATTTTCTGTATCTTGTTACGTCCCTCTGAGGACCTGGTCCTCTGCCAGGTGTATCTGCTATTGAGTATTTGCGGGAGCACAGATTGGATGGCTATATATGTTTCGTGGATGTCCTCTCTTCGAGCCGTGATTGCTAGATGATGTTCTTATATGGTGTTGTTGTTTTGTACTTATTTTAATATTTGCTCTTATATTCGAGTTGGTAGTGGATTTGTTTCCATCCAACTATCATCCTTAGATACTTATGTTGAGATCTAGTTATATAGATGCTGGTTATTCATTTATATTGATTTTCTGTGGATGAGATTTAGATTGTACCCTATGACTTGTGACATATGTTTATACCACTTGTGGATTGATTTTTATATTACAGCGTACGTGTGGATTTTGGTTTTCATATATTGGAGTTGCCATATCCATGCGGCTGGCATGCTTACGTGTCCTAGTCCTACGTATTTTTGGGACTGGGGCGCGACATATTCAGAGGTCACAAGAACATGATAGAATATGATCCAACTAATCTTTGTATGTAGTTTCATCAGAATAAAATCTTCAAAATACCCCTTTGAGCAAAGGAGATCAAGCATAATACTTCTTCAGGAATTTGCCGTTGATAGGAGCCATTATCAAATCTCCATTAGGCTTGCCTAATCTGTAAGCGTCATTTGAAAATGTGGTTTCAATCACATAAGGGCCCTCCCATTTGGGTTGGAACTTGCCCTTACTTTTGTGTGTAATAATTATTGGCCTCTTCACAGCTAGAACTAGCTCACCAACTTTGAACACTATTTCCTTCACTTTCTGATTAAAAGCTTTGGAGATGCGTGCCTGGTAGAACTCGATGCACTGTTGAGCTTGAAGGCGTTTCTCGTCTAATCCTTCTAGCTCTTGAAGTCTTAAACGATCATTATTTTCCTGAGTTAGCTCATTAGCCACTGTTATTCTGAGTGATGGAATTTGAACTTTAATTGGGAGAACTGCTTCATACCCGTAAACTAACGAAAATGGGGTACAACCCGTTGGCGTTCGTACCGTTGTACGGTATGCCCACAGTCATTCTCCCAATTTCTCATTCCAATCTCTTTTGTTTGAAGAGACAAACTTCTTCAAGAGTTTGATGATGGTTTTGTTGAAGGCTTCCGCCAAACCATTAGCAGCAGGATTGTATGTCGTTGAGGCCATATTTTGTATCCGATTCTTATCACAAAATTGGTGAAATGCTTGACTGATGAATTGAGGCCCGTTATCATGAATTATCCTTCGGGGTATCCCAAAGCGATAAATTACATGATGCCTGATAAAGCTGATCATGTTGGACGTCTTTACCTCAGCAAGAGGGATCGCCTTCGCCCATTTGGAAAAATAATCGGTGATAGCCAGTATGAACCGATGTCCTCTAGAAGACGAAGGATGAATAGGACCAATAATATCCATATCCCATGCTTCAAAGGGCCATGATGCAATAGTAGGATGTAAATACTTAGAAGGCTGATGTATAAAATCCGCATGAACCTGACAGGCTTTGCATTGTCTTGCATATTTCACGGCATCTGCAATCATAGTGGGCCAGTAGTAGCCCATCCTCCTGATACGATCCTGTAACTTGGGACCGGGTTGATGCGCTCCACATACTCCGTCATGAGCTTCTCGGATAATCCGCTTTGCATCATCATCAGAGAGACATCGTAATAATAGTCCATCATATGTTCGGCGATATAGACTTTGTGAAGAAGCATCAAAATAGAAGCGTAGTGATCGTCTTTTGATAGATACTGCTTCTTTAGGATCCTCTGGTAAGATTTCGTACGATGCGAAGTCTATGAAGGGACTTCTCCAATCTCGTTTAGGTGGAAGCGTGTTTATAGCATAGCTGCGTTCTATGCAAAAATTATTTTTCATACAAAATAAATCTCTGTTAAGAAGGATCACAGAATTCTGCCTTCTTATAGGAATAGCCAGATCTGCAGCTAGACTGGCCAGAGCATCGGCTTCCAAATTTTGAGATCGAGGCACATGCTCTAAGAAGAATCCTTTAAAAGACATGGCTATCTCGATCGTTGTTTGGTGATAAGGAATGAGGTCTAGATTGCGGACTTCATATATTCCTCTGACCTGATTGACGATCAGCTGAGAATCACCAAAAGCTTCCAGGTATTCAACATCCAATACTTTAGCGACTTGAAGCCCAATCAGTAAGGCATTATACTCTGCCACATTATTAGAGCAGGGTTCGCTAAGAGAATATGCTCGATAGATGACGAGTTTATCAGGAGTCACCAGAATAATTTCTACTCCTGAAACCACGTTTCCCTTGGGACCGGTCCTGGAGGCACCATCGAAGAATAGCTGCCATGTATTACCTCCAATTGCCGAATTATATTCTGCAACTTCGTCGGGAATATCCTCATATAATTTGGAGGTTTCTGTAATTGAATGGGCGGCTAAGAAATCAGCCAAGGCTTGACCTTTCATGGACTTCTGAGGGATGTACACCATATCATACGGTGTCAATAGCATTACCCAAGTCGCGAGTCGGGAATTAAGAACACTTGGCTTATTCATTAATACCCGAAGTGGATTGATTTTAGAGATAATATGAATAGTTTGGCCCGTCACGTAATGTCGCGTCTTCTAAATGGCAAACATTAGGGCCAAGCATTCTTTTTCCACTGGATTATACCTGTGTTCAGCTCCGACCATCATCCTGCTTAGATAGTAAATGGCCTGTTCATGACCCTCATCGTTCTTCTGTGCGATGAGAGCCCCTAAAGAATGATCCATTGCTCGAACATACAACAAAAATGGTCTTCCTATAACGGGAGGCACCAGAACTGGAGGATTAGTAAGATAGCGTTTGAGGTTATTAAACGCTTGCTGACAGTCTTCGTCCCATACGAATGATACACCTTTCTTCATTAGACGAGAAAAAGGTTGACATCTTCCGGAGATGTTGGATATGAATCTCCTGATATAAGCTAGACGACCTTGAAATCCCCTGAGTTCTCTCAGATTATGGGGCGGTCGTATTTCTAGGATAGCTTTTACTTTATCAGGGTCAACTTGAATATCTTTAGCGGTAATGACAAATCCCAAAAATTTGCCACTGGATACACCAAAAAAGGACTTTGTGGGGTTCATTTTAAAATGATGTTGGCGCATCAACTCAAATACTGTCTTCAAGTCTTGGATGTGATTATCCTTGAGGCGTCTTTTGACAGCAATATCGTCCACGTAACATTCCACCGTTTTGCGCAGATGCTTATGGAATATGTTACTCATAGCTCATTGATATGTAGCCTCGGCATTCTTCAATCCAAAAGGCATAACCGTATAGCAATATACCCCCAGTGGTGTACGAAAAACAGTATGCTTTTCATCTTCAGGATTCATCTTAATTTGATTATATCTTGAAAATCCGTCCATGAAAGATATGCGCTTAAAACCGCACGTATTATCGATCATGACGTCTGTAATAGGAAGATGGAACTCATCTTTAGGGCAGGCCGCATTTAGATCTCGAAAGTCGATACAAATACGAACTTTTCCATTTTTTTTCATAACCGGGACAACATTAGCGACCCAATCAGGATGTTGTTCTTCCTGGATGAACCCACAGGCTATTAGCTTCTTGATTTCAGCTTCAATAGCATCCATCATATCCGGGCAGAACCGGCGTTGGTGTTGCTTTACAGGTTTTGAATTGGACAATATGTTGAGTTTATGGGTAGCCACTTTTGGATCAAGACCTGGCATATCCTCATAGTTCCAAGCAAAGACATCGATATATTCTTTTATCAGCTGGATCATTTCTTCCCTTTCTTCTTCGGAAAGATTGTTACTGATAAATACGGCTTTGGTAAAAATTCATCCCCAACATTGACTTGGATAACTTTATCTTCAGTGGGTGGTTCTTTTGCTCGAACCGGAGTTTCCATTGTGTATCCATTTGCTGTGCCCAGGATTCATTTTTAAATGGTTCAGATTCTTGTCCTCTGCTTCGAGAGAATCTATCAACACCGTATTTACTAATAATACCCGTTCGAGTCCATCATATGAATCGGGGGACGACAAACCATCTTGAGAAGAGGAAATGGTCTCCCCACTTGACTCAGAGTTGTTCGATGTTGCAAGAGACATGGTATACCCTAACCCGAAATGAGTTTGTTGACAGTAGGGATCACCATGCAACGACATTCGTCTGCCTTTTCCATAGTTGAGGCCTGGCTCCAACTTCAAGTCATAACCCATGCTTTGCATAATCTTCAAAGCCTGTGGGCTATATCTGTGAACCTGCATTTTTTCAGCATCAGACTCGTGAGAATCTTCTTGTACAATCGGTCTACTCCGTATGCGACCCAAGACTATTGGATGCTGATCATTGCGAGTAGGTGGAACAACAAAGATAGAATCTTCATGCGGCCCATATGTCGTGACGACATTAGATGTTGACGCTACTTCCCACACATATGGATGATAGAAGTTTATAGCTTCCAAGAATTTTGGTGCTATAGGTTCTATATCGTTATGAGGGAAAGATTCCTGATTAGGAGATTGAGCGTCAGTATACTGGAAAAGAGAATCTTTATTATCGCCAAAAACCATGTTCCCGGATATCTTTACATCAGCCGACTGCTTGTTGCGCCTAAGGTCAATGACCAAAGGTGGAGGCTTCTTGTTCAGACTGATCACTAGGGGATCATTTCCTCCTCCCGATTTAGTTTTGCCCAAGTGGATAGTCATAGGTTCCATGACTTTCGGACGGGTAGTCTGTCCTTTCACCTGGATTGACAAAGGTTGCTCAGTAGATGGTTCTCCTGACTCCTGGTAGGATTCCTCTTCCATCCTTCCTGACACCTCCTTCATGTAGTCTTGGGTGTACAACATGGCATCAGAATAGTAGGACTCAACTCCTTTGAACGGGTTGAGATCAGCAAACTCTGTTTTCACTGTCCCTTGGGCGTCTATATATTTGAAGCATTGGTGTAGGGTTGAAGGGACAATATTGTGATCGTGGATCCACGGTCTTCCCAACAGAATGTTATAAGACACCTCTGAATCAATGACGTAGCATGTAGCCACTGATCTAAGGTTACCAATCTGGATCCTCAGACGAATCTTCCCCAACGGCTTACTTTTCCTGGCATTGAAGCCCACGATTATAGTGGTAGTGTAAGCCAGTTCGCTTGTAGGAATTCTTAACGGTCTTAGCAGACTATGAGGGATAATACTGATCGACGATCCCGGATCTATGTGAATCTGGTCTACCTCCATGGAGCCGACGTATCCGGTGTAATAAAGAGGCCTGTCATGCTTCTTATGTTTCAACAACATGTCCTCTTGAGTGAAAGTGATGTTAGGGACCACTTCCATCACACTATGGCATTGAGGACATGCCACAGGCTCTTTATTAGGGGATTTGAGCTGAGTCAAGCATACATCTGCCTGCATTAACGCTTCACTCAAGGCTTGACGAGTGTCTTTGGATAGCCGAAGTAGCTCAAAGATGGACAATCTGGCTGGAGTATTAGCCAACTGAGCCAAGATGTCGAAGTTATAAGGTTTCTCTAAACCTTTGTTTTGAATATTCTTCAAAGGTCTATCAAAACGAACTTCTTTTTGCTTGCCTGTGTCTGCCGAAGTTGGTCTAGAAGGACCTGCCTCTGACATAACATGTTCAGGCTCTAGAGGTTTGGCAGCCGAAGTGTCTGTCGGCGCTTCTTCCTGATTTCCTCCATAGTCTTTGAGGTAGGCTTTTCCTGACCGGGTTCCGGTTGCCAAAGCCTCTTCACCCGATGCCGGGGATATACCAACCATATGGCATGGTTTACCTCTTGAGTTCTTCTTAGACTTAGCTTTAGCGGCTTTAGTCTCTTCCTTAATTTCTGACACTAAATCAGGGTGAACCCACATGATCTCCCCACACTTGGTAGTTAGGGGCACTAAGTCATAATTTTGACCCTTGGTAGGAGGGAGATTAACAATGTTTATCGTTGCACGTAGAATAGGTACTACACCATCCGGGACTTCTTGAGGGGGCAGATTGCCAAATTGGAGCGAGATCATGTTTGTAGTGACCGTCTTCTCGTTGTTACGCAGAGTGATGGCCTTGGCGTCGATCAACTCCTGGATTTTCCTTTTCAGTACATAGCATGCCTTTGTGGGGTGATGTATGTATCTGTGGAAAATGCAGTACTTAGGATTATTTGTACTGCCGACTTCATTTGGACGCTTTATCTCGGGGGGAGTAAGCTTGCCACTTTTGACTAGACAATCGAATATGCTCGGAATGTCATCATCGTCAAAAGAATATTCTTCTATGGGTCTGGAAGTCCCAGGTTTTATCTGCGTAGATGTCGGAGTATTTTGCCTGGACGTGTTGATTGCCAGAGCTTCCTTTCCTTTTGCACTACGAGTATGGTCGTTATTGGAGGATGACTGCTTCCCTCTATCAGAGGTAGAGATCATGATTCCGTTGTCACGCGCCTTCCGACTGTTGTCTTCAGCGGCTACCGCCGACATGATAAACGAGGGCCAATCATGGAACTGATATGGTCCCGTGAATACTGAGATCAGCGGGAGAAGGTTCTTCCTGCAAATGTCCATCAAGGCAGAATCTGGAACTCCGAGAGGCATCTGCAAAGTAGCCTGACGAAAACGTTCAATAAAAGTACGAACGTTTTTTTCTCCTTCTGCTTTACTTTGATGAGTGATGACATAGACATGTCCATTCCTCCTTCGTAGAATCGAGAAAAGAATAGAGTCTTGAAATCTTCAAAAGAAGTAAAGAAGTTGTCCGCTAGACTACGGTACCATTGGTAGGCTACCCTAGACAGACATACCTTAAACACTCGAGTGAGAAGGGTGTCATTCCCTTGCAACAACACCGTCATCATGCTGAAGTAATTCATATACTGGATTTGTGACATTTTTCCCTCAAACAAAATCATAGCCTGTGGTTTGTATTTTGGTGGGAAAGGGATCTCGTCCCAGATAGCTGGGTATGGCTGGTTAATTCCCAACTTCTTGAGCTGATCCTTATGCTTCAAGGCATCAAATTTGGCTTTTAATTCCCGAACTGCCTGTATCGGATCTTCAGTTGGGAAAGGAACAACAGAGAGGTGAGAGATCGGTTGTATTGTAACTCCCATAGGAGGTAATATATTCTCCGGGTTGAGAGGTTGAGGAGCAGCTGATTCTTGATTTTGAACAGGCTCCTGACTGATGGTATATCTACCCCCACCCGTAGTTGAGTCGGAGGAACAGGTGTTTGAGCTACCACAGCTGTGTGTTGAGTCACCATCATCTGGTGCATACTCTCTATCATGGTATGCATCTCTTTAAGCGATGCTTCCAATACAGCGATGCGTTGTTCCGTACTTCCTGATGGGGAAGCTTCTTTATGTTCATCTCCAATGGCATAAACTCCCATTTATCTGGATGCCACCGAGGGATTAGTATAGATCTCTGTAGAGATTGAGTCTATACTTTCAGCATTAAATTCAAAAAACTGGCGAGCCCCAGTATCGGAATTAGAAGAATATGAAGCCGATTATCGTGACCTCGAGCGGGTATTTCGAAAGACACATGCTTCAATATTCTCAAGGAGTTTGTCAAATCTCCTTTGGCTTGGAGTTCTAGAGGGATGATGTCTTAAACTTGACCTTCCTCTAGGAATGTGCGAAGCCATATTTATCGATGTGCATGTCGGTTCTTCTTTCTGCAAAGACAAAGAGTAGTTCAACCGGTCGAAGACTGACCGTTTTGCCTTATAACAGCAATAGTTAATTACAACCTTATGACTATTACAACAATGCTCCCTAGGGGGTGTAATAGACATATTAGAAGATCCCCTGTCTTTGCGTTTCTGGATCAAGAAATCACGCAAATAAGGAGAATTAACAGAAGAAGAAGAAGAAGGCTTATTATGCCTTTTTACATCAGTAGGAACGTGGAGATTGGGAACCGCAACTCTCTCTCTGCCATAAGAATACAGCAGTCCCCCCATGTGAGTAGCATACGATCCATCATCCTTCTGAGGAGTGTATGTTCCCGTGAAACGGGTCTTCTTTACGCGGATAGGCTTATCCTGGCGTAATCTGGAGCTTTGCACAGGTTCGCATAAAACGGGAAAAGTCCTCAAATGGCCTCCAGCGTCACGCGTAATCTGAAGAGTGGGCAACTTCTTCTCTTGGTGGCGTATAAATCTAGAGGTTGGGAGGCTCGCCACTTGTTTTCCCTTGATGTGATTAGAGGGACCATCTGCCTCATCGTAGATGGGAGATGTATTTTTACGCACAGGGCGCATTTGAAGTTTCTGAATTGGCACTAAGGCCTTGTAAAAAAATTTGTCTGCCACGTCACAGACGGGAGACGACATTTTACGCGCAGGGCACGTTCTAGACTTCTGGATTAGCACTGGGGCATTGCCAGAAGTTTTGTCTGCCACGTCACAGACGGGAGACAATATTTTACGCGCAGGGCACGTTCTAGACTTCTGGATTGGCACTGAGGCATTGCCAGAAGTTTTGTCTGCCACGTCACAGACGGGAGACATAGTTTTACGCGCAGAGCGTGTAGGCTGTGTTATCACAACCTTGTTGATCAGAGGAGGGGAGCTTGCAGGAAGGGTAGAGGATGTCTGGGGCATCCACACTTTACGCAGCTTCATGTTGTCCTGGACAGAGAGGGGATAAGAGATACCCCCTGCACGAAGCATGTCTTCGTAAGCAGATTGGACGAATTGGACGATCAAAATCTTCTTCGTCGATCCGACGGATACCACATCATGTTGAGTAATTGCCTTCTCGTCAGATGAGAAAGTAGTCCCCAGCAGAGTCGCCATCTTGTGTTTGATGATAAACAAAAGAATGAAACTAGGTTTATACGAAACCCTTTCTTTGTTTACAAACAAGAAAAAAAGTAGTACAATTAATCCTATACGAGGATGTTAAGTACAAAAAAAATAATTCTGGGGAAAAATTGCTATAGGAGTCTGATCTGCGGTCGATCACTTTGTTCCTTGGACCACACGATGATGAAGAAGTGCTGTAGAAGAAGAAGAAGCTTCAAAGGTTGCAAGAGGGATTGAATTCTCGTTGCTGAAGTTGTCAATCGACGCTCTCCGTCTGTGCTCTTTGCTCCTCTCTTTTTTCGATCCTTTTACCCTGTGACTAGAGGTCTATATTTATAGAGCTTAGTCACAGTAACTGTCCAGTCGGCGTATAAGCCAAACTATGAAGAGAGTTATACTCTTTATGCGATGGTTATAATAACTGCTATCCACGTCTGAATGATCTCCTGAATCACGCGTAACGCGTGTCCCATTATGAGGTAACGCGTATAACTGCTTCTCGAGGATCATGGCATGCAAGCCACGTAGGTAACTGCCCCTCGCGTAGAGATGGTTGGCGTAAAAGCCAAATAGCTGCCTTGTTGGCGTAAAAGCCAAATAGCTGCCTTGTTGGCGTAAAAGCCAAATAGCTATCTTGTTGGCGTAAAAGCCAAATAGCTGTCTTGGTGGCGTAAAAGCCAAATTCTGCGTAAAACTTGAGGCTGCATGAATGATAGATAACCAGCATAAAAATAGCCAATTATCCTTCCTGACTGAGGTCTTGAGCGTATTCTGGGCTAAATAGCCTTATCACGTACCTTTGCAAATATAGCCTGAGTTGGCGTATTTTGAGGAGATAGCATACGACGTACTCCTATAGTTGAAAATAGCCTGGTTGGCGTAAAACGCAAGGATGGTGATGTGAGCGTATTAGTCACAGTTTTAGCTCTCCCAGTCGTTAAAAAAATAGAACCAAATCTCGTGCATTAAATATCGAGATATGCCTCGAGCTCTGTACGAAAAATAGCTTTTAATGTGGCGTCTGATTTTGTCTCATGTTGAGCGTAAAAAACTCATCTCTGCATGTGTAAAATAGGCAGCATATTCCTTGAATGCGTACAAACGACTTGTATCAAGGATATGTCACTAAACGACAGCCTGGGCCTCTGTACAGAATCATCATTACAGCCGTCCTCTCAGTCGTCGTGCAATACTCTTTGTCAGGAGTCAGGTTCACTGTTTTGTCTGACAGGTTCATTCGAGGAATATGAAAAGTTTCTTGTATGACTTTACGTTGCATTAAAGACAAACGTATTTTACGCCGTAGGGAGGTGTAGCCACCTTTTACGCCAAAACGGCCTTTGAGTGCTGCTTTACGCGGGCTATTCTGAAGCCATATTTTATGTCACACAGCGCTAAAGCTCTGTTTTACGCGTATAGCTCTGAAGTCATATTTTTACGCCATATAGCGCTGAAGCTCTGTTTTACGCGGGCTTCATGCATGTTGGGGGTTTTACGCGTATAATTCTCCAGCGTATTTTCATGCTTCTACATTATCCTTATACCCCTCGGACTATTCTCTGATACATACGACCTCTATAATCAAATTTAGCAAGGTACTATTCTTACTTACTTCTATATATATATATATATATATATATTGTCCCCCTCCTCTACTGCTTGGATCACTTGTACTATTACTCCCAATTATCTTTCTATCCATATTAACTGATACACCAATCCAATGTACTTACTGTTACTAGCACATTACTCAGCTAATCCCTGATATAGAAATACTAATACTTTTGATATAGTAACACTAGCTTCAAAACTACATAATATATACCCTTAATGTTCTAGGATACAAGCTTCCTTATTAGATCACCTCATCGCACTCACTAGAACTCATGATTACTTGCACTAGTTATTAACTTCTATAATTCACATGTTTCACTTCACTCCCAAAGGCGGACATATGGTTCTATATCTCTATTGATGTATATGTATTTTTTCTCAAACCTTTTACAGACGGATACACAAATCAGCGATACATTTCTTCCATGACCAATCTTGATATTTCCCAACCCATGACATAATATTAACACTCAATCTTCCACTTTCTGATACTCATGAACTTTCACACTGACACTTACCACCCACTATACATCATGCACACAATTTCTAGACACTCTTCTACCTATTGCTTCCAACACATCACTAGTCTCAATATCAGGTGATATACCCATCACTAGTCATATACTGGTGCACTCATATCAATGCTCTACTATACCTTAACACAAGTCCTACTACTTTAGCACAATGTATTATTATTCCCTCATACTTTCCTATATACTTATGGGTACCATTCTACTATGGCATGCTTACTAATATCCTTTATGCATATATATTTCTCTACTCTTGACACACACAAGTATCAACCACCAAATTGAATACCATGCTCTATTATTTTTCAATACAATTTTCTTGATACTTAAATGTTTACATGGCTCACCCAACTGCATGAATTCATGATTATCCAGAACTGGCATGCTGATACTGATACTAACTCATTGAACCACTACTGATACTCTCTACTCTCCTCTCTACCATTAGTACCCATACTATCTATAATGACACCTATCATAGAACTATTGTTACAAAGTACTACGCTATGGGATATCCCTAGATTTATGCCTATTGCTCACATGCCTAACCAAGAACCACTTACAGACTCACAAGTCACACTCTCAATAGTCAATACTGATACTCAAGACACAAACCTAATACAATTCACCAATTATCATACTAACAAGGACTCTAATGGAAAGAAGCTCTATAAAGAATTGGACTAAAGAACTGAAGGTATCCCTACTGCTAAGCTAAATAATGATGGAACAAAGTCCTATAATAGCAAAAATGAATAAGTATTGAGATGATACTTTAAGAACTAATTTAAGATACAATCTGATAATCATACACGTCTGTCTGAAATCATGACACTCAGAATCCTCGCCACACCAGTAAGCATAGCTGCGATAAACGATAGATTCCATAACTTAGGTATGCACCTTTATAATCATGTCGTCTAGAATCCTCGCTGTGCTAACTAGTATAGCTGCGAGAAATTTTAAATTTCATAACTAAGATATGTACATCCAAAGTCAGGTCCCTACGTTTTCGCTACAGCTAATATGGCTACGATAAATTCTATGCTCCATAACCAAAGTAGAAGTTCGCCTTCCTTACTGTCCCCATATATCATCAGATGATACCGTAATTTAGTCCGTAAAATTTTTCTCGATATAAAATCAAACTCAATAACGAACACCAAGAATTTAAATGAACCGATCACCAAGAATCAAATTCAATAATCGATCACAAGAAATCAAATTCAACAACAACAAGTGAGAGCGGACGGAAATAAGAGAAAAGATTTTGAATTAAAAATTATAATAAGATTCTCAAGGGTCGTCCCAGGAATCTCTCAAGAAATTTGTGATTGAGTATCCTCTTATCCTAATATCTTATATCCTCCATCCTATATCCTATCGCAGGCTCGTAGTAGTACAACTAAGTCGTCGCACTACCACGACATCGCATAACTTGCGAAGTCTGACCTGCATGGGCCACCACTAAAAATGTGTCACGACCCGCACCCGGTATAGGGATGCAAGTCGGAAACAACGTCCAGCCTACGTCGCAGCATCGGCGGTAGAACGCTGTCTTGGTCTACTATACTATCTAAAATCTCACAATAATATAAAGTTTGCCAATAATAGCTCACACAAAACTCAATCACAATCTAAAGCACGAGAAGATATGAAGGAAGTCTAACTATACATCAAAAAATATAAATCATCAACAATAGAAACAAAAATCAATAACTTAAATAGAAGCCGGAAATAAATCTGGTACCAAAAATGCCAAAGAGAACTAATTATGCTACCTAGTGAATCTGGCTAAAACTCCCGGTAGTCACTCCAGAACTAGTGGGTCCAAGTCTGCACCATCTATAAGTCAAAGTCCGAAGTATGTCGGATACCAATCTCTCGGATCCTCTGAAAAATATTTTTCAGTCAGGAATGGAGCAAAGTACATACCTCTAAAAGTAGTTCCAATAACATAATCGAGCATATAAACAGATATAGAAATAAAATACAAGATCACTAAATATATGAATGATGAACAAGATATATACAGGTAATGTACGAGAATATATAGATCAACAATATGAATATCACAATATGATAAAGTAAACTGCAATCTAAACTATCTAATGTGCCTTAGAATACGAGTTCATTATGTGATCGGGCTGGATGAACATGATCAGGTAAGGCGGATTATAAGTGAAGTATGTAATCAGAATGTACATGATTTGTAATAATGGCTTTGATCACATAATCAACTCCTACTCTCCCACCCCCAACTAATACCGATGGATCCAATCACGACACGCTACGAACACAAAAATATAACCACTGTCACAAGCAGTGGGTGTACACGAATATCATAACCACCGAATACGAGCGGTGGGTGTACACGAATAGCACACTGAACACGAGCAGTGTGTGAACACGAAGTAACATCAATATCCAGTATACACGATGAGATACAATGTACACGAGTGTAATGCCCCGCTCCGAACGGTTACTTATGGAACACTACGCTGCTTCGACTCGGTTGAGAATCGAGTCTCGGGGAAACCTTACCGCCAAATCAACACGGACGAAGTACAATGAACCCTTCGAATTAATCGAGCGGCTTCTATTAAAATGAGTCCAAGAGTTTTCGTTGGTTGCTTTGCTTTTTGGTTTTGTGTTGCTTTGAGTTTTGGGTTGCTTTCGATGACTTGGTTTTCATGATTTCGCTTTCTCGCTTGCGCGTTCTTTCGAATCGTAAGGGAAGGAGATTGAAGTATGCTAACCAAGTATTGTTGCATTTTCAGGACGCATAACCAAAGAGTGAACGTCGCCTAGGCTTCTCCATCCTCTCGTTCGATTGATTCGGTGAGTGGCTTAGGCCCTTCGATGAATCTTTCAATTCACATGCCTAATGAAAAGAATCTCTAGTTCACAAATGTTGCCTCACTAAAAAGATAAGCTAAAGAAATGAACTGCATGCTTAAAGAATTAGAATTATGCCTTTGCTATCAATTATATTGCATGTTCATAGTCCCTATACTATACGACCCGATCTGTGGCAAGTCCCTTTGTTTTGAATGTGTTATGTGGGAAAAGAATAAGAGATGGAAATTGTGTATTCGTTCCTTTGAACTGTGCATCGTAGTGTTATATCTGTTAGATGTTTCATATCATGCATTGGTCTCGGACAACTTGTGCACAAGGTCTCGTCTCTCGAACGGTTCCTGGGGCACTGGGGATCGTTCGGTCCGGAAGAGATTTTTGGATTGCCCTGAGGATACGGCCCGTAAGGGGGTCTAGTGGGGCGATATGTCTATTAGTGAGATGGGCTTGTATGTTCCAACTGCTAATCATGGGGCGACCCATAAACCGTCATATAGATAGGGCGCATGCTAGGTTCACCTTCTTGCATACCTATCATTTATGACACCAAAAGATTGATACATGAGATTATGCATATATACAAATTGTGCCTAACTTGTGTGTCTGCTGCAGGGATAACCGCTCGGCCGTGGGTAAGATTATCATATGCATATGCTATATATTGTCTATGTTTCCATGCATGAATTGTTAAAAATGAAACTAGACAACCAGAAAGACCACTTAATAATGCTTGCTTCATATGCTTACTTAGTGTGGATTTTCTAAGGTGAGTTTGGCCACGGTCGCTCGCCAGTACATGTGGTAGTACTGACCCACGTTTGTGGGCAAATATCCAGGTACTGGAAGCGAGAGCTTGGCTAGCATCTTGAATCTGAATCAGCGTGTGCGCACCCTTCCATAGGACTGTGTTCGTGCTGCTTCTCCGTCGCTTACCTCTTCAGTGGGCTACTTCCTCTTCTGCTAGATGTTTTGCTATTTTGGTCCTACTACAAGGGCATAATGTAATGGGCGTTGTGGCTAGTTTTGGGAATGTAAAAAAAAAAGAGTTGTAAGCCTTCTAAGGCATATTTTGTAACTCAGCCAAGCAAGCATTTTGTAATCCAAATCTTCAAGTATTCAATAAAAAGAAAGTATTTTGTGTGCTATCAAATGTGTTCTACTTTGGTTCTCTGCGTTTTACTCTGTGCCTATAAATGTATATTTTGTCTAACTTGTCTTGTGCAGGTACGTTGCCTGGTGCAAGCGCAACTTAGGCTTGCACGGCATCGCGCCCAAGCGAGGACGAACGGTTCCGTAGGGACCAAGCGAGGACGAATGGTTCCGTAGGGACCAAGCGAGGACGATCGGCCCTACGGGATCGGCCCCTACGGGATCGGGGCGCGACAGGTGGTATCAGAGCATGGCTTTACGTCCTTGGCCTCTTCAAACATCGTCTTCGAAAAGGATATAAGTTTTCAAGCGATTTCAAAAGTCCCGAATTTCGAAAATTGATTTCGAATCTATAAGAAGTAAATCGAGTGAGAAGGGTCCCTAAGAGTATGAAAACCCAACGTCCCATGCAATAAGTCTATAATACGTTATGAGACTAATGCAAGCTACTCTCTTTTGCAGCAAAGATGACAAGAACAGGTGCTGGTAACCCTGAGTCATCGCGCGCAGCTAGCGTGAGCGATGATCAAATGGATAGATTGATTGCAATGTTACAGAATCAAAACGATCGTCATGCTGCGCAACAAGAACGATTCGAGGCTCAGCAGCAACGAGCTGATGCTAGAGCCTTGGCACAACAAAAGCAGCTTGACTCCCTGACACAAATAATGACAACACTAGCAGCGAACAGTGGTGCATCTGGCACCGCCGCAACACCTGCGACTGCCCCGACCATGCCTCAAGGCGCAGGATTAGCAGAAACAAACGAGCCTCCTCGCGCGGCCGGAAAGTCTACCTTTAAAGGCGCTGAGTTCCTGAAGTTGAACCCTCCGGAGTTTGAAGGCAGGACCACGCCGGATAAGGTGATGGACTGGGTCGCAAAGATGGAGAGCTTGTTTAGCTTTGCCTCAATACCTGCGAACAAGAGGGTGGCGTGCGCAGATATGCAGTTGCGGTTACGAGCACACGACTGGTGGGAAGTCAAGAAAGCAGACCTCGCCACCAAACATCAGGATGGAAGGATTACTTGGGGAATGTTCAAGGAAGCATTCCTTGCTCACTATCTTCCACCGGCTGTCAGGCAGAGAAAAGAAGACGAGTTTATCGAGCTTAAGCAAGGGAGCATGTCTGTCGAAGACTATGAGTCAGAATTCTCCAAACTTGCTAAGTTCGCTAGCTCAATGATTCCCGATGAGGGAGCCCGCACACATCGGTTCATAAAAGGCTTAAACGATAATCTAAGGAAAGATGTTATGAACCGGGAGTGCAAAACATACATTCAAGCATTCGAGGCAGCCGTGCAGAATGAGCAGTTCACTCCGCAAAATGCTCCAGAAAGGGCACCGGCTCCTCGAAACCCTCCTGCTAAGCGATACCATAATGGCGAGAAGAAAGCTGATCCCGAGAAACAGACCAATGCGGGTGAGAACCGCGGGAAGGTGTGCAGTTTCTGTGGCCGTCAGGGTCACACCAAGGAGACGTGTCGCCATATTACTAAGGGATGCTTTAAGTGTGGAAAGTTAGATCATATGATCCGTGATTGCCCAACCCTTAAGGCGTTGGTAGCAGATGGCACTGAGACTCATACCCCTCCGGGTCCTGCTCTTGACCCAACTGATCAGACAAGAAGGCCTAGAGTGTATCAGTTGAATATTGAGCGTGATGAGAGTGGGCACGATGTTGGTGAGTCTGTTTCCTTTGATCTCTTGATGCATAGTATATCGCCTCCTTGATCTCTTAAGTTTCGTGGACGAAACTTTTTCTCAGTGGGGTAGTATGTAATGCCCCACTCCGAACGGTTACTTATGGAACACTACGCTGCTTCGACTCGGTTGAGAATCGAGTCTCGGGGAAACCTTACCGCCAAATCAACACGGACGAAGTGCAATGAACCCTTCGAATTAATCGAGCGGCTTCTATTGAAATGAGTCCAAGAGTTTTCGTTGGTTGCTTTGCTTTTTGGTTTTGTGTTGCTTTGAGTTTTGGGTTGCTTTCGATGACTTGGTTTTCATGATTTCGCTTTCTCGCTTGCGCGTTCTTTCGAATCGTAAGGGAAGGAGATTGAAGTATGCTAACCAAGTATTGTTGCATTTTCAGGACGCATAACCAAAGAGTGAACGTCGCCTAGGCTTCCCCATCCTCTCGTTCGATTGATTCGGTGAGTGGCTTAGGCCCTTCGATGAATCTTTCAATTCACATGCCTAATGAAAAGAATCTCTAGTTCACAAATGTTGCCTCACTAAAAAGATAAGCTAAAGAAATGAACTGCATGCTTAAAGAATTAGAATTATGCCTTTGCTATCAATTATATTGCATGTTCATAGTCCCTATACTATACGACCCGATCTGTGGCAAGTCCCTTTGTTTTGAATGTGTTATGTGGGAAAAGAATAAGAGATGGAAATTGTGTATTCGTTCCTTTGAACTGTGCATCGTAGTGTTATATCTGTTAGATGTTTCATATCATGCATTGGTCTCGGACAACTTGTGCACAAGGTCTCGTCTCTCGAACGGTTCCTGGGGCACTGGGGATCGTTCGGTCCGGAAGAGATTTTTGGATTGCCCTGAGGATACGGCCCGTAAGGGGGTCTAGTGGGGCGATATGTCTATTAGTGAGATGGGCTTGTATGTTCCAACTGCTAATCATGGGGCGACCCATGGACCGTCATATAGATAGGGCGCATGCTAGGTTCACCTTCTTGCATACCTATCATTTATGACACCAAAAGATTGATACATGAGATTATGCATATATACAAATTGTGCCTAACTTGTGTGTCTGCTGTAGGGATAACCGCTCGGCCGTGGGTAAGATTATCATATGCATATGCTATATATTGTCTATGTTTCCATGCATGAATTGTTAAAAATGAAACTAGACAACCAGAAAGACCACTTAATAATGCTTGCTTCATATGCTTACTTAGTGTGGATTTTCTAAGGTGAGTTTGGCCACGGTCGCTCACCAGTACATGTGGTAGTACTGACCCACGTTTGTGGGCAAATATCCAGGTACTGGAAGCGAGAGCTTGGCTAGCATCTTGAATCTGAATCAGCGTGTGCGCACCCTTCCATAGGACTGTGTTCGTGCTGCTTCTCCGTCGCTTACCTCTTCAGTGGGCTACTTCCTCTTCTGCTAGATGTTTTGCTATTTTGGTCCTACTACAAGGGCATAATGTAATGGGCGTTGTGGCTAGTTTTGGGAATGTAAAAAAAAAAGAGTTGTAAGCCTTCTAAGGCATATTTTGTAACTCAGCCAAGCAAGCATTTTGTAATCCAAATCTTCAAGTATTCAATAAAAAGAAAGTATTTTGTGTGCTATCAAATGTGTTCTACTTTGGTTCTCTGTGTTTTATTCTGTGCCTATAAATATATATTTTGTCTAACTTGTCTTGTGCAGGTACGTTGCCTGGTGCAAGCGCAACTTAGGCTTGCACGGCATCGCGCCCAAGCGAGGACGAACGGTTCCGTAGGGACCAAGCGAGGACGAATGGTTTCGTAGGGACCAAGCGAGGACGATCGGCCCTACGGGATCGGCCCCTACGGGATCGGGGCGCGACAACGAGTACCCGCTGAACACGGTAGGGGATAACATCTCATGACGGGATCTATATAGTACCAGTCCGTGAAATCACTGTGTCGGGATCAATGTATACAATTCTAGAACATGCATATATACAATATTATGAATTGAAAACTATCAGAAAAATGTACTCGCCTGTGGTCCAGAGCAATGAATGACAAACTGTCCGAACTGGTGTCACACAGACCTATATATGGAATATTGCATTAATACAAGATTCTAGAAAGAAAAGAAGTTAAACTAGTCAACTTCTATGTCAACAAGTCAATTCTAAGTCAAAAGTCAAACTATGTCAACTCTAAGTCAACTATGGTCAACTATAGTCAAACTATGGTCAACTACCCATTTAAAGGTTGCATGAGTCTAACTCAAAGATATTGGGCTCACACACTATAAATCTAGGCCATACAAGCTACATCTTAGGATACTAAGATATCGTATCTCAGGATACGCAAACAAGGGATAAATATAACACATATGTACATATCAAACAATATTATATATATAAAATCCTAATTACCAATGCTAAATGGATACCTTGGTTTCGAACCAACTTGGTATCGCAGTACTAAACCTCTATCTTGATACCCAAATCCAATATCTTGGGTATCCTTAATACCTTAGTATTTACCTTGGTATCTCAAGGTAATGTCACTCTAGTATATATATATTAACTATCCAACTATAGCAATAAACTACCATGTATTTAGTATTTATACAATATTATATACCTTATTTTAGTCACCTTAATACCAACCCATAATTAGTTTATAACTATCCTATTACTATGCCAATACCTACTACTCATACCTTGGTATCTCTTGATACTTACCTTGGTTTCTCAAGGTAATGCCAAAATCTTCATATATATACTAACTATTCATCAATAACTATATGTATACATATATCAATCCAATATAACTTCTAGTATGTACTAAATAGAATAAATACTAACTACCAACTACACACTAAATACTAATACATATATACGTACATACATACATACCTATAATATATATAACTAAAGATACTCATAACAATAGATAACTAAAATATACTAACTATTCCAATAATATTATATGCTACAACTAAATATATTATACATATAGTATACTAAAGCACAATAAAAAAATTAGGAACATATATACGTATATATTAATTACCATATATATATATATATATATATATATATATATATATATATATATATATATATATAACTGCCCACTGTCGCTGAAGATTCTACCCACTGTCGCTGAAGCTGCTGTTGATATTGATACACTGCTGTTTTAGTGACAGTTTTCTACAACTGTCGCTAAAACTGTCACTAAAACTCCTGATACGCTGTTGATACTGCTGCTGTTTCAGCAACAGTTTTCTGCAACTGTCGCTGGCTGCTGTCGTTGTTTCCCCTGCCGTGGCCGCTGCTGTTTCATTGTTGTTGCGACGGCTGCTGTCGCGACGGTTCCTGCTGTCGCTAAAACTCATGTTCTCCTCTCTCTCTTATGTTTATATATACAATGCATATATATATAACCTATATATATATATATATATATATATATATATATATATATATATATATATATATATAACACCCATAAATAGATACAAAAATACATATAACTATAATATATAACACTATGACAAATAACATATATATATAACATACATACACCTGCACATATATATGTACATATTAAATACATATGACAATAGCATAGTAATATATACATATATAACAACACATATATGTATACGTATATAAAATCATACACTATATAAATACATAACAATATATAATATAACTATATATATAACCACATATAAATATATCTACTATATTATATATACATATACTACCACTTATAAATATATATCTATATGTAGAAAAATAGCTACATAATAATATACACATATAGTATATATATATAGATGCATAGATCTAAGACACAATATTACATAAATATATATATACACAATATTATATATATATATATATATATATATATATATATATATATATATATATATATATATATATATATATATTTCTCCATGAAATAAGAACACAAAAGAATTAGATCTACAATTAAATTGCACATACATGGACCGTATCACCCCGTATCCCACTAGATCTAGGATACACATGTGACACGAGTCCACCACACATCCAAACGTACCCCGAAGGACACGAACAAGTCATATATATTATTTATGAACAATACGAAGAGTCAAATATAAATCTACGTGTCTGTGTCAAAATGTGACATGCTCAAAGTCCCGTGTCGGAGGAAAAACCCCCAAATCAACACGTATCACCAAATTGATGGGATACGACCTACACGTACCCAATTGTGGACACGACACTAGCCCCAGAC
The DNA here is from genome assembly GCA_036927795.1 of Iris macrosiphon. Classification (NCBI taxonomy): domain Eukaryota; kingdom Viridiplantae; phylum Streptophyta; class Magnoliopsida; order Asparagales; family Iridaceae; genus Iris; species Iris macrosiphon. Next base: position 306,955,654 of record JAYESA010000004.1, read on the forward strand.
ACACAAGCACATGCCAAATTGATCTATAGGACCAATTGACACACACAACAAATGTCAATCTCGGAATTCTCCCAAAATTGATACAAAAAGTACCATAACTTTCTCAATAGGTCTCCTATGAACACAAAGCCAAATCCTATGGGTAGCCTATGCATATGGGTTGATTTTCCATGGTTAAATCTCAGATTTAGAACCTAAATTAAAAAGAAAAACTGAATTGTACCTATTGGGAAATGGATTCCCAATGAAACCTCCAAAATTGGTAAAATTAACCTTCAACTTGTAGATCCTTGCTCCTCTTTGTAGATCCATGCTTCCTCCTTGTAGATCTATACTTTCTTCTTGTAGATCCATGCTCTAATAGCCTCCAATAGTGATTTGGAAAATAATTTGGTGGAAATTTGGTAGGGATTTGGTTTAGGGAATTTTCTAGATCTAGATTTGGAATAAAAAATTAAGAGAGAGAAAGTTTTTATCCCCTTTATATAGGCCTCACTTGCCCCCTCCCTCAAGCTACTATGTAAAGTCTAAAATACCCCTTGGGGCCTCTCATGAAGAAATTAATTAAGGAGGGAAGCTTCTAGTCTAATGGGTTTAACATAATTAATCATCCTCCTAATAATTGAGCTTCTAATTATTGGGCTCAATTCTAACTAGAATTAAATGTTGGTCCATGAGTCTAAACTAAACTAGTTGGTCCACTAACACAAGTCCAAAAATAAATCTAACATGCTAATAATAAATAAATAATACAATAAATAAAAATTTAACATGCACAATATTTAATTAATTATCAAATGACTAAAATATCCTTTCCTAGAAAATGTGGTAGTGACACTTTTGGATGAAAACCGTTAGAAATGGACATGAGATGGTCACGTTCCTTATTTTTTAGGTTACTTTCAAAAGAATATTGATGTTTGAAAAAATTCTATATAAACAAATAGTTTTTCTCGCGTACAAAATGAGGGCTCTACAATCAATTATAACCGACCCAGCAACTGGTGATGACAAAAATAATCCTAACAAAATAAGACACGTAACTATCACGTGTCTATTTTTAATATTTTATCAAAAAGCACCAACGGAACCTAATTCGGCACTCTTTAAACAAAAATGGTGTTAAAGTCGACACATGGTGCATAATAGTTCTATTTTAGATACATTTATATTGATGTCCCTTTAATCTTCGGCCTGGACTCCAGTCCGCCGTTGGACAAGACCGTCCATGGTAGATGTTAATCAACCTGTGCGTGAATGAGAAGACATCAAACCGCTATACTAAGAGCATCTACAGTGAGAAAAGTTTCAAGTGCTACGTTTTGACTTTAGTCCAATTTGTAGTATTTGAAGGTTGCAATGGGCACTTGTCCATACTTAAAAATTAGTAGAAAGCTAAGAGACACTCCAGATTTGGAACGCGCTCTAGCTCCTCTATATTAATTTATGGGTCCAGCGAAAGTAATCGTTCTTTCTTAACATGAAACAACAAATATAAAAAAAGGGAGGTAAAATCTAACCAATCAGGAAAACAAAATAAAGAAAAAAAAGGAGGAAAAATATGAGTTTAATTTTGAGTTTTTATTTGGAGTGTATCATTGTGTACAAATATAAATGAGACACTCCAAAAGTAATAATCAATAAAATTTTCAATAATTTAAAATATGTCTTTAGAATATCCCCACTGTGGAGATGTAAGAGCATCAACAGTGGGGACACTCCAAACACATACTAAAAATTATTAAAAAATGTGTAAATTATCACTTTTGAAGTGTTCATATGATATTGGCACACAATGATACACTCCAAATAAATACTTCAAATGAATCTCCTCTTTTTTTTCCTTATTTATTTTTCTTCCCTATTTCATAATTTTTTTCTCTCTTTTTACTCTTTATCTTTTCTGTTTGGTTACTTTTGGTGAGCCCAATAATTAATATAGAGAAGTTAGAACATAATCAAAATCTGAAATATCTTATAATTTTTTAATATGTATAAATATTCACTACAACTTTTAAATACTACAAAATTTGACTAAAATTAAAATATAAGCCTATACCACTATAAATGCTCTAACTACATCAACCTGAAGATACAGCTGCACTAGTTACGTTTAATAAAATCCAGATCCATTAACATTAACACTAAAACATACAGACACACTCCTCCAACGACCAACCAAAATCTGCCACGTGTCCCACTCGACCGAGCAAACGCGGTCGAGTGCTCCGCCGGAGCACGATTAGCAGGGGGCGAGCACCTGAAGGCTGAATCCAATCTGGAACCTCGTCGCTTACACACCTGTCAATTGAGAGAGGAGAGAGAGGGAAAAGGAGGAGAGAGATGGAAAGGATCATGGAGGAAGGAGGAGGAGGAGGAGGAGGAGGAGGAGGAGAGCATAGAGAGGGCGCGGAGGCGGCGGTGGCGGAGGAGAAGACGACGGGGTCGCGGCTGACGATGGAGAGGGTGGCGGCGGCGAAGCAGTACATAGAGAGCCACTACAAGTCCCACATGAAGAACATACAGGAGAGAAAAGAGAGGTCTTCTTCTTCATCATCATCATCATCATCATCATCATCATCATCATCTTTTCCTTCTTTAGATCTGCTCATTCAGTTCGATTTCTCACTGCAACTATTTGCAAATTCTGATCTTAATTAGATGCTATTTTTGGCAACTTTGGTGCTGGTTAGAGAGAGAGAGAGAGAGAGGAATCGAATTTTGTTCGATTCAGATCTCCGGATGTGGCTATGATTGATGGTTTCGTTATGCTGACGTGTAGAATGCTAATGCTTCTTACGTATATACGTGCTCCGGATGACGGATTTTGTTCGATTCGGATCTCCGTATGTGGCTATGATTGATAGTTTCGTTATGCTGAAATGTAGAATGCTAATGCTTCTTACGTAGTTACATGCCCCGGATGATCGGTTGTTTTGAGTAGTGGAGAGATGAGGATGTGTTAGTTGTAGTTGGGCAGTCATCAGAAAATAGGTTCGGGTATCTGTTTTTGACCCTTCCTATGAATATGGTTTAGGCAGTTTTGGGTGTTTCGATTCAAATTTGTTTAGAATAAGTAGTTCTGTACCTCCAATTACAATCCAAAAACGGCTGAAATGTATCATTGGCTCATATATGGTAATTGGTGTCTGCCTCCGTGGTTACTTTGCCAATAACGAGAAAGGAAACAAGAGATGTTGCTTTCTTTTACTTGTGTTACTAGAGATTGGATGCAAGGAACATAGGCAAATTTAAACTCATAGGTGTAACTCTCTTGTGTTTCATAATTAGCATGCACTAAATGGGGACGAGTGAAGCGGGAATCTTGCCAAGGGTTAGTTTAAGTTCATGTGCATTTATGTAATTGGATACCTAGGTCAAATTTTTTCAGCTGATGCCTAAAACCTGTTTGATGCATGCCACTGACCTTGAAGTTAGCATGAACCTTCTTATTTATATAATTTTTTCCGATCTCTTTGGAGCTATTTATGTCCATGTCATACGATTCATTTCCACCTACTTTACAATCTCATGATGTGGTTGCTCTATGTCCACGTTTGCATTTGGTTTTTGATGGAACAATGTTAGGTTGTTGAACCGAGTTCTCTCAAGATGTGGTCTTCTTGTAACCATATGTTATATTTTTTTTTTCCTTGTCACTATAACTTATCCTCAGAATTTCAGTACCAGCGTTTGTTAAGTAGTAGATGCAACTGGGTTTTCGTTTTCCGACCTCTCGTTTGTGTACTAGAGACGGTTTGCACATATAGTCATTGAAGCTCATATTATACAACTGGCTGGAACTTTTTGTTAGTCCACATAAGCATGAAAATGACAGGAAAAAAAAAGTTCCCCTGAATGGATTGTCCTTTTCGTTTTTCTTGCTAGGGTTAGTTAGATGTGGGCATTTAATTTCATAGCTACAGCTATCTGGTATTGCAGGCGGTTCATTTCATAACTCACTGCCTCACCAGTGCGAGGCAGCGAGTCTTAGTTTATATGTATTAATCTATGATGTCGATGCAATCATGCAAAGTTATTTGGTCAACATGCTAAGAACTTATTTGGATGTAGATGCGTACTAGCTACCTTGGAAGATTATACATTTCTTCTTATTTATTATTTTTAGTCCATGTCTATATTGCATGATTCTTTTCCATGTAGTTTATAATCTCATGAAATGTTTTCAGTATTTTTTGTTTGGCATTAGATGCTATGCAAATGGAGTTCAGAATGAATTATATAGATGAACTGGATGCTCTTCTTTGTTTTGTTGTTTTTCTTCTAACATTTGTTATATTGTTTGCCTTGACACTGGTGTGGTGCTTATGTAGGTTTATTTCACAGATGTTCTGTATTTATTTATTTTCTGTGTCTTTCATTTTCGTTCGATATAACAGGAATGTGTGAGTGTAGCAATTTAAACTCATATATGCAACTGTATAAAAGTTTTATACTTTTTGGTTAGTCCACACTAGAGTGTAAAAAGAATGAAGAAAACACGAGGTAGATTTCTGCAGAATATTGAGTTAGATTCCCCATCTAGGTTTCCTTAACATAGGCCCTCCATCCGCCTATTATCTGACTACCGTTTGTTTAACAAAACAACAGCAACTGCCTTGCCTTACTTGGCTGGAAGTACAAGAAGGTGCGTAGCTTGTTAGGAATTCGCTGGCTTAGAGATCAGAAGACTGATTAGTAGTTCTATTACATAACTCGGCTCCATCCAGTTCTAAGGTCAGCCCTGCCCTTTTTGTTGGGTTACTTCGAGTATGAAGTCAGGGAGGAAGAAGAAGAGAGGGAATGCCTGGCTGGGAAGGAAGTTTACTGGTTCGCTAGAGCCAGGGAACGAGCACTCAGGGATTAGCATAGAATAAAGATCTAAGGCACAATATAGACAGTGACTTCAGTTAATTTACATGCGCTGGACAAGACATGGCAGATGCAGAAATTTTGGTCAAAAAGGGCACACAAGTTTCAATAGATGGTTGGTTTGTGTGGAGAAGGTAGGCCAGGAGGCATGATAGGAGGGGAGAATCTAGATGTGACGAGTAGATGATGAATTTGAAAAGTTAGAGTATAAAACACTAATATTTTCTTTTAGGGGCCTATAGTAATTTTTTTTTAAATACAGGGGGGTTTAGGCCCCCTCTAGCTTGTGAGTGCATCCGGCCTGGCATAAATACATCAACAATTTTGGAGTAATGTGTTACCAAGCTCCACATGTGCGGATCTTCCTATTCTTTTGTACTAGAAATTTGGGTGCAGTTGGTAAGTGTATATCTTTTTAACCAAGAGGCCACTAGTTCGATCCTCTTCAGCCATATCACTTCTTAGTTTAGTTATATGTTTTTTCATCCTCCCACAAAATTTTTTTGGGGTCCACCTTTGGAGAGAACCAAAATTATAATTGTAATTAACGATCATGCATATTAGCATACTCATATTTAGGGGTGAGCATTATTCGGTTTTGGACCGAAAACTGAACCGAACCGGTTCGGTTCGGTTTGGAAAAAAATCGGTTCGGTTTCGGTTTTGAAAATACTACTTTTTTTTTTGGTTTCAGTTTCGGTCCAAAACCAAAAATCGAATAATACTTATGCAATTATGTAAATACCCTCAATTCTATGCATATTTTGTAATAAAAAATGTGTATATTTTGAAAACAACAATTCTATGTATCTGTTTTGAAGTACAACTTTGATAATTTAACAACTAATCCAACTTTAGACGCAACTTTAAAATACAACAACTATGTGTATAAAAACTACAAATTTAATATAATTTAACCACGATCCCAACTTTGGGTCTGACACATTAAACAATAAAAATAGTCCAACATAACAAACCAAATCGATTATTTGGTTTGGTTTCGGTTTTGACTAATTTCGGTTCGGATTCGGTTTGGAATTTTAGAATTTTGGTTTATTCGGTTTTGACTATTTCGGTTTGGTTCGGTTGAAACCAAATAAATCAAACACTCACCCCTACTCATATTAGCATGGCTAAATGGAGGCAAGAACATGAAAAGACAATTGAATTTATGGCATGGTTCTGATGGGAAGTAGTTTCGTGACTTTCGTCAACCATTCGTAATTTGTTTTTGAATTATACATGTTAATTATAGAAGATTTTTAATATACCCTATTTGTTTTTTCTTCTTTCCTTTTAATGTCTTAGGAATTCTCTACATCCACGTTGCATTCATGTAAGATGATTTATGATTTAATGATGTGGTTGCACTATTTGTTATTTGATATTAGGAGTTTTCCATCAACCTAAAATGTTATGACTAAGCAGATCGTTCCATTGAAAATATTAATGCTTTATGGATTTTGGGATGTGTTAAGGATGTGATAAAATAGGCTAGGTCGCATCGTTATGTCTTTGGTGGATTGGTGTTTGAGTCTTTGACATGTATTTGAGTCTTTGACATGTATCCGATGAAATACAAACCCGATATGCAAGTTAGGTATGCTTAGGTACTTCTATGTTCAAGTTCCCAGAAAGTGGTTGGACGTGTGTTTGGTTAGGTTGTTAATTCACGATATGTATCGTGTATCGATTTGCTTGCATATCGTATTGCATATCGTATCATGTATCTTATTATACAATAACTCTAGGAGTTTAGGTCTATGCTTCTAAATCCATATAGTAACATAATTTAATGTAATTTTTTCATACATATTTTATTTGTTTTATCTTAACAAGTCTATCTAGTTCAAGAATCCAGATTCTTAGGTATACATTATATGACTTTAAGTAAAAAAATCGATATGCCTATTAGCCTATATGTATCATATTGGATCAACCACTACGTGATGAAATGGTAGTATATTGTATCGTATCATAAGCTACCTATAATATATCGTAAGATACCGAGGACATAGGTGTTTGGCATGAGCAATCGATGCAGTCCCATGGGTTACATTATCTAGAAAAAAAAGAGGCCACATTTCATTTCTAGTGGCCCAGTATAGGTCCGGTTTATATTTTCTCTACTATCTCGATCCCACATAAAATTCATTTAATTCTCAATATACATGAAACATACATATAAAGGGAAGACAGAAGAGTAAGAAAAATAAGAGAGAGAGAGAGAGAGAGAGAGAGAGAGAGAGAGAGAGGATCATGGAGGAACAAGGAGAGAAGATAGAGTACATGGCGGAGGTGGAAGAAGAGGTGAAGGTGTCGAGCTTGACACTGGAGAGGGCGGCGGCGGCAAAGCGGTTCATAGAGAACCACTATAAAATCCATATGAAGAGCATCCAGGAGAGGAAAGAGAGGTCGGTTCTTAATCTCCCTACTCAATCTTTCTTTTTGATGCTCCCTGTCTGATCTTCTGATATGGAATCTAGATCTGTCTATTAAGTTGATTTTATTCATACTAACAGGATTACTGTTGATATTTCTTGCTTCTTACGAGCAAGTAATATTGTTGATTAGATTTTTCTCCTTATATTGTTATGTCTCAGTTGTAGAGTTGTGAAAGTAGTTCTTGTAACTGCATTGAAATTGGATGATTTGGATTGTGTTTACTTGTTTCATTTTTAGTACTTTTAATGCTCATGCTTTGATTGGTTGAAATCATATCTTAACATGGTAATGTCTCAGTTATGTACTAGTAAAATCACATATTAACATACTTTTTTGTATTTGAATCTCTCGTTGTTGCTTTTTGAATTGCCATATTGAAATGTAGAATGCTGGGGTTTATTAGGCAGATTGTATCTTTCCTTTCGTTTCAACTAGAAATATGAATGCATTAGTTTTAGTTCCTTGAACTCATCTATGGTAATTGGCTGGCACTTTGGTGGAAAATTTGTTATTTGCATAAAAATGAAAAAGGAAATAAAGAAAATTTTGATGATTGGCTACGGATATATAGATAGTCCCATGTATCGTCCCTGTTTTCCATTCCAACTTGCAAGATATTTCATCGTATTCAATGTACGCATTTAAGCTCCAAGATGTAATTATCTGTCATTTCTAATTACCATGTATTAAATGGAAAAGGAAAAAAAACTAGAATCTCGCAAAGCTGTTACATTAAGTCCATATTCATTGATGTTAATGTTCATGTGAACTCACTCAGTCAAACTTGCTAAGAACACATTTTGAGTTTAGGTGCACTTCATTGACCAAGGAATTGTATGACTTGGTACCTTCCTATTTATATGTTTTATTTTTGACCTCCAAGGAACTAATATTGTGTAATTCAGTTCCAGCTAGTTCACAATTTCATTACGTGGCACAGTGGTTTTGTTGTTTGACATCAAGTGTTTATTAACAGATGTACAATGTTAGGCTTTGTTCAATAGTTGCATTGCTCTCCATGATGCGGTTTTCTTGTAATCGTATCTATTTTCCTTGACAATGTTGACATTACATGTTGTCCTTTAATATCGGACACTATTGTGCATTACGAAGATTCATCTGAATAATCATAGTTTGATTGCTACAATTTTCTTTTTGTGCACTAGAGATAGGTGAGAATCAACTGTAGTCATTCAAGCTTACACACGAGAATGAAGAAATGAAGTGAATAAAATATGGATTTAGAATCTCCAATATGGATTTTTTTTTTCCTCGTGTTTTCGATGTAATAAAATGTAGGCATTCAAGCTTCTTGGTATAACTATCTGGCATTTTATGATTATCCTTCATTGCATGGAAAAGGATGAAGTAAGAATCTCAAGGCTGTGAGTGTAAGTTTGCATGAGAAGCTGTATGATATGGATGCGGAGTGGTTTTGTCAAACATGTTTAAGTACTGTTTGATGTAATTGGTAGTCATTTAAAAATTCATGCATTTTCTTTTTATTTAATATTTATTTATTTATTAGCTCCTAAGGGAGCATGGATGTCTATGGTTCATGATTCAGGTCCTCAAATATATATGTGTGTGAGCATATATGTTTGTATGATTGTATATATGCTTATCTCTACTTTCATAAAATGTATCAGGAGGCATTTTTCTTGGTGGATACAATGAACCTTGAGATTGAACACATTTGATGATCTACATCATCCAAGTGAATTTGTGTTTCCAGTATCTTCTTATTTATTTTATCTCATTTTAATCTTAATGTTTATTAGCTAAATGCAAAACTTTCATCCTAATTCTATTTATCCCAAATTTGTATATTAGATTCTTAATCCGGACATGTCATGTTGTGTGTCAAGTTCTGAAAGTATTTTTGAATATGGATTTGGGATTCCAAACCCTTACTGGAAAGAAATAGTATCTACATCATCCAAGTGAATTTGTGTTTCCAGTATCTTTTTATCTATTTTATCTCATTTTAATCTTAGTGTTTATCAGCTAAATGCAAAACTTTCATCCTAATTCTATTTATCCAAATCCGTATATTTGCTTGTCGTGTGTCAAGTTCTGAAAGTATTTTTGAATATGGATTCCAAACCCTTATTAGAAAGAAATAATATCTCCAGTGATTCCATGTATTGCAATGACTATCAATCTTATCCTACATATATTCTCTTTGATCCATTTTCTTGATCCGTGCGGTCAATATTCGGGAAAAGAAAACTAATAATCACCGGAGACCAAGTGAAGTTGGTTCTTATTCCTCAAATTTAATTTCTTTTAGGTAAGTGGTAAATAATATAAGGACAAATTCTTTTTCGTTTTATTTACCCTATTGTATATTGCTAGGGATAAATTTGCAGGGACCTCCCCAGACATTTTAGTAATTTTCAGGTTACCCCTTAATGTTGGTTCCTTAGCATGGATGGTCCCTACAGTCCATTTCTTGAAGATTCTGTCAATATCGTACTATCGAATGAACATAATACTCTCATTCTTTTAATAAGAACTATTGAACAATAATTTTTTTATAATTAAAAATCCACCTCTCTCTCTCTCCATTTTTGCTGCCACAAGCTACATCGATAGTGACAACCATTGCTACCGTCGACGACAACCGTCATAGATGCCAACGAGTTCCTCTATCCTCCAACCATCCTCTCTCTCTCCTTAATCTCGATATAGTTATCCACTTCCATATAGCATATAACAAGGTAGATAATGGTTTATTTGATGGACGTTCTCATTTGATGGATGTTCTCATGTTGGAGTCATCTTCATGATTGACACCATTGGTATGGGGTGAAATTCCTTAGGATAGTATTAGATGGAAATATGAGGGAATAGGAAAGGGTAAAGGGTTATATATGATTATATGCACTTGCTTCACGGTTTTCATGTAAATCCTTGACTTTATTTCCTAATTCGAAATGGGTTGATATATGGAAACTAGATTGACGTGGATATAGGTGAGAAATTTCTCTTTTCTTTTAGCTTGCTTTTTTAAATTTGTTCAACTCAGTCTTCTATTTATTTATTTATTTAATATTATTTATTTTTATAAAGTTTATGCCTTGAGTCGAAACCTGGAGGATGCATATTTGAGTCACGGAAACTACCTCTCCACATATATGGGGGTAAGACTGTGTACATCTTGACCATCCCAAGATTTTGCGTAAGTGGAACCTCGTGGCATTGGGACACCCTTTTTTCTATATGCATCATGAGTCAGAAAGGGGACGATAATGTTGGAGCTCTTGGGCAACCGTGACGACTCTCGCATACGGTAACAACGACCGTCATCCACAGTTATCAAAGGCAAAAAACAAACTTAGGCGTCAAGGTCCTTGGGGGGGGGGGGGGGTGCAACGCGCAGAAGTAAGCTGCGTGGCTGAGTAAAACAAGACACATAAATAGAAGAAAAATACAAGTTCTCGACTTCAAAATTGTTCTCTATTGCTATGTTGCTATATTCTAGGTCTCACTTGCTCGTAACAAAATAAGGAAGATTCGACAACACTTGAACTGTAGATGAAGGGGGTTTATGATGCTATTGGATCCTTATATAATTGTTCTCAACAAAAGTAAAACGTGCTCCTAGGTGAAGCAAGGTGCCCCCGTGGTGTCCTGCTTCTCGCTTAGGCGTGAGTCACACTTTTAATAATTATTCCATCCACCGCCACTAATGCTGGCAAAAAAGGTGGGGAGGGGTGTTTTTTTTTTAATATTTTTGTTTTATTTATAAAAGGCAACATTATTTTATTTAAAAAATTCAAAAGGATGGTTTTGTTCATTTGACGGTCTTGTGCTAATGGAGGCTTCAAAAAGTAAATGAGAGGGACCATTTATGCCAATAAACTAACAATAGCGAGGTAATCTGCAAATGATAAAAACGTTGGGGGTTTTCTTGAAATTTAACTTATAGTTAGGTAAAAAGGATAAATTTTGCTAAGCCCTCTTGACTTTTCAGTCAAGGAGGAACAATCCCCCTCAAGTTCAAACCAAAAGTTCTATTTTATTCTTGAAAATATGCTAACACTATTAATATTCATCATCATCCAAGCCTTCTCCCATCAGTATGTTGTCGGCGTCAGCATGCTAACACTGTTAATAGAGGCATATAAAAGTCAAAACTACTATTGATTTCCATGTCGACCCTATATCAGCCTGACATGAAGACGGAATCGAGCCGACCACACTCATTTCTGTTTTTCTTCTCCCTTCTCATCCATCTCTCTCCTGACTATCATCTCTTGCGGAAGAGGGAGCCATTGTCGTCTGTGGCATAGACCTCCCTCCATCTCTGTTCCCATTCACCACCGGAATACACACTCGGGTTTGCTGGATTAGGCAGGTGTATGATTAGTAGACATGTATTATTAGTTGTCTTATGGGTCTGGCAAGTGCAGGTGAGGTGCTTTGCCACAATATCTAGCCAAACCTAGAATTTGAGGGCTGTTGGTGAACTTGATTTTCGTGAATACAGTCACGGTTTGCCGAGGCCATCCGCCGGTGTTAATAGGTTCAGAGAAGGGAGAGTTGGCAGGAGAGAGAAAGTTACGAAAGGCAAAATGATAATAATTAATTATAAATGGATTGAATAGCTTTAATTAATTTAAACTATAATTTAGTCATTTTGTTGTTATTTGATATTATTTGCCACTATTTGACATGTGTAGCTAACAAAAGGGCTGCATGTACAAAATAAAATTTAGTAGGAGTATGTCCTTTCTCGCAGGGATTATATGTCCTTGATAAATACTGCCAGGGGTTTTTGTTAAATTTAGCCTTGAAAAATATCCTTTCATGCAAATTTAGCCATTAGATCTTGAAATTTTACTGCTCTATGATTAAACCAAGGCGAGTAATGGTAAAGTGATGAATTACTTATAAATTAATTATAAGACTAATCTTGTCATTTTGTATTTATAATTTTATATGATATTTTGTTGGATTTGGGGCTGGTGTTGAGTCTGGTTAGAAAGGGGAGTTTACCAAGTGCTGTTGGAACTCAGAGTTTTGGTTATGCTTCAAACTTCTACTCTTGCAGATTTTCCTACTTTCTAGAGTTACAAATTCACATGATCTTTCTTTTCAATATTGTTTGGAAATTATTGTTTTCTAGTACTGTTTAGTTTGCACTTAGATGAGAATACTAGTGTTTGCTCCAGGTCTTGCTCTCTTCTTGTAATTGCCACTTATTCTACATAATCCAATGTCATGTGAATGAAAGTTGAAAAATAACCGTGGAACAATATCATTGAAGTCTTGGGTGATCTATCTGCAATATAAACGATGCCAGCAGTTTTAATGATTCGTACATGCTGTTTAGTTGCTTACAGCACTTACAATCTTGTTAAATAAGTTGGGATTTATAAGCCTATAAACCTATACACTTTTATGGTACATTTCCTACATAAGTCCATTTACCGTGCAGTTAGTTTCTTCATTAAGTTGTACTTTTAAATATGTTTGTTCTCAATAGTATCTTGTTTTACGAACACCTTTCAGACATGTCCTGATTTTGCTTTTCATCTGGCCTTGTGATTGATGACTTCAATATTTGTTGCAGGCGGTGGGTTTTGGAGAAACAGTTAGCTTCTTCTCGTGTTTCTCAGGAAGAACAGATCAACTTAATTAAGGATCTGGAGAGAAAAGAGACAGAATACATGCGCCTTAAGCGACACAAAATCTGTGTGGATGACTTTGAACTACTGACCATTATTGGAAGAGGAGCTTTTGGAGAGGTTTGAGGCAGTTTATATGCACAAATTTTGATTATGTTTATGTATTAATTGTTCCTTCTTTTTACCGTATAGATATTTAGGATGATTTAGGTGGGACTGGCTTCCACTGTAAAAAAGTTGCAATTTACTGATCAATTGACAACTCTAGATAGTGGAATATATGCTCTCTTTTTTTTTCTTTTTTTCTTTTCTTTCTGTACTCCTTTATTGACTTGCCATCAGTCTTTCTGTCTTTTCTGAAATACATTAGTAGCACTTCAGAATTTGGGAGGCTGTTAGAAGGGAGCTTCTAATGACTTAGTTGAAGGGAACTGATGGTGAACCGAAGCTTGCGGAAGCGTTACAAATTGTTCACCAAGGATCCACGGACCAAACCTTGCAAGTAAAACTAGAAATACAACATAGAGATTGAAGAAGGTTGGAAATATAACTCCCAACTTCTGTGCGGGTTGGGATGCCGCTCAAATAACGCCTATGTGATGTGTCTCCAACTCGTCAATACTTTCGTGACCCCTTTGTATCTTTACTTTACTCTTCCTTCACAAGGGAGTGCTGCTTCCTTCGTAAGGAAGAACATATGAAGAAGAAGATATACGAAAAGAAGGAAGAGGAAGAAGGGAAGAACAGAAGTTTTATCTTCTCTACATTCTATTTTTTGTGGCTCCCTTCTCTTTTTCATGGTTCTCTTCTCGTTTTATTTTTAGGAAGGATGAGATAATGACAAAGGGACCTTGCATTCTTAAACATGAAGCATGTGTCATCACTCAAGAGCATGAGTCACAAGTTCAAGAAGCATGAGTTGTCAACTCAAGAGGACATGAGTTATAAGTTCTTGCCAACTCGAAGCATGGCTTGTAATCTCTTACCAACTCTCCCGCTCCAATGGACTTTCCTAAGGGACTCCACGAGCTCAAAAAATTTCGTAACATGGTTACCTCAGTTTACCATTTATGTAGTATTCAAAGGGGAACAATGATCCGGGAATACATGTTCTAAAATGTAAAACCCTGATGAGTTGGACGTGGAAATCTATATATCGACAAGCTAATATATCATATACATAGGTTTCCAGCTACATCTTTAAAGGGAAGAGGATATAGTTTTTTGTTATTTTTCGTTAAAGTTTTTAGAGCCTAGGATTTGCTACTAATATTTGAAAAGACATTATTGCTGTCTTCACGTCAGGAGGACCACCTGTCCCTGCCTGTAGCTTGATACGAGTCTCCTCTTGGATCACGGTCGAGATAGCCTCCTCAAGTGTAGGAATCTTCGGTTGGGCTAGAAGTAGTGCTGTCCTCTGAGCAAACAATGCTGCCAGCCCGTAAGAAACTTCATCGTCCTCTCCTGCCGACATACCTGTCTCTCCTTACACTTCGAGTCCTCGCAGCTCGTCCGATCTGAGAAGTGATTATAATCCAACCACAGACGCTCCAACTCCGTGGCATACTCCTGTACCGTCTTCTCTCCCTGTACGATGTCGTCGATCTCCCCCTTGATATGGAAAACCCTCGAGTTATTTTCCACACCATCGTAGGCTCTCCTCAACTTCTCCCACACGTCCACTGTGACGGCAATCGACTGGACTAAAGAATTGAAGAGTCAAATGCATACCACCATATGAGTGGACTTTCACTCGTCGCGTGCTGCCAAGCCCTCATCCGGCTTTGTCTTCTCTCCTGACAAGAAACCCTCCAGGTTCTTCCCTGCGAGAGTTCTCCTCACCCGTCGTGATCAACTCAGGTAGGTAGCCGGTCCATCAAGCTTCAGATCGATGGATGAAAGCTCCAACTTCGCCAATGTTCGTGTCGCGCTCTCACCAGCCGACAGTTTCATCAGCTTCATCAACGTTGCAACCTCCGCAGAGTCCAACTTTTTGATGATCTCCTCCATCGATCCTCCTCTTCTCCGATCACCTCACACCCGTCCCACGATTCACGTTCGTCCTCTTCGTCCTCTCCTAGACCCGATCATGCCTCTCCCCTATCAGATCTAGGCCTTCGATGTCAACGTCTGGAACGACCCGCGGGAGATGCCAGGAACCGCGACAGAAGGTTCCGCGGGAGTCGCGGCTTCGCAGTGGTGGTGGCTGACGAGCGGCGACGGTGGTGGCGGGTGTGGTGCCCCGTTCCCCCTATTCGAGGAGCGCGGCTAAGAAATACAAGTCGGTATCGTTCGATCGGGATAGATTGAAACAAGATCTTATCCTTGTTATGAATTTGTTTCTTCGGAATCGATTTCCATATTCAGTGGACCGTGCCCCAAGGATCGACTTAGCGGCAGAGTCAAGAGGGACATCTCCGCTGCAAGTTTTCGTGCCTAGTTTTCGCTGTCGCTTTGTTGCTTTCGTGCTTTGAGTTGGTTTTCGGATTTGTTTGCGTTTTCTTGAACGGTTTCGATGGATTTTATTGTTTTCGTTCGTTGAATTGCACTTCAATTTCGAGATTGGAAAGAGTGGAAGAGGTATTGATCAGTTGTTCGTGACAATGCAGGTGATCGAGCAGTATGCGACGTGCGAGCGGAGTCTTAAAGCACCTCTTTCCTTTCCTTCTCCAACCAACTTGTGAGTGACTTATATTCGATTCAGTTGACCCTTCTTCTAAGTCTTCACATCTAAAATCTTGTATTATTGCTTGCCCCAATCAAACGATACCATAATAACTAAAAGATGTGAAGATAAAAAGGATACCCTTATTGCATGCTAGTTCGTTTAGAATGTTCTGCCTATGCTTTAATTTTAGTTAGAATGTATACTTCTTTCTTAAATTGTGCTATGTATAGAACATACCTTACTATGCGATAAACTGATCAGGGAAACTATGCAAAATGATTCATGCCTTGCTACTTGTCTTGTGCTCGTGTTGCCTCAAACTGCATAATTGATAACTTACTATAGACGTCGCTTGATCACGGACAACTTGTGCACAAGGTCTTAGTTCCTGCGGACGGTTGCTGGGGCACTGGCATCAATCCGATCCGGACGTAACTCCTGCTTAGTCTCCTGTGCTGGACGGGATGACGTGTAACGCCACACATGCTTTCGTTGCATACCATCCTCGTTTATAGACTATAACTCGTCCCCTATGGCACCTTGCCAGTGATCCCCTCGCATATTTAAACCTATGCAAGCTAACTTGTATTTTCGTGGCATGGAAGGACATGATAAGTATTGTGCAGGTGGTTCAGACGGGCAGGTAAAAGTCACCGAACGGTGGCAAGTTTATTTCAGTAAATTCCATATCATTGCTTGCTTGTAAAATGAACTAAGGCAAGATAGAAAGACCACAAATAAGTTGCATGCTTCATATAAACAACGTGTTGATTGGTATAGTTGGGTTAGCTCACCTTCACTAGTGCATTTCGATGTATTGACCCTCGTTGAAACAGGTTCTCCGCACCAAGGAGATCCTGCGAGGAGCTGAAGTCTCTTCCCAATCCAGTCCAGCTGTCGGCACGTCCTGATCGTGCCTTATTTTGAAGCAATTGAAGACCTAGGAGCTAGCAACCATAACTCATGCAGCTCCGTGGAAAAGCCATTGTCCCGCCTGGAGGTGTTAACATTTTGAAGTTTTAGTACAAGGATGTAATGTACATGACAACTATCTCATTTTGTGTCAACTTTTGTAAGCATGTGCGGCAACCTTCTGACTCGTTCAAGAGTTTGTAAAAGATGTTCATTATCAATAAAGAGAACTTTTCATGTTTCAACTTTGTGTTTCAATTATCTGCGTACTCTGAATATGTGCTCGTTATGCAAAATACCTTAGCCTTGTGCAGTGCACAACCTAGGCACGCACGGCGTCACGTCCGGGGGACGACTATCGATTCCACGGAATCGGGGCATGACAGCGGGCGAGCGGTGCGGCAGCGGTGGTGGCGGACGGCGCGAGAACGGTGGTGGCGGGCAATGTAGCAGCGGTGGTGGTGGTGGTGGCTAGGGTTTGGGAGGTGGTGGCTAGGGTTTGGGCTTTGATATCATGTAGAATATTTTGGAGTAATTGTTATATTTTTTATTGATAATCTCTTGGCTATTTATAGCCTTACAACCCTTCATCTTACATTAATACCCCATTAAAACCCCATGTAGAATATTCTAATATCCCAACAAATATACCAAGAATATTCTAATATACCAACAAATATACCAAGGATATTCTAATATACCAACAATTTTTTTACGACCGCTTGACAAAATTACAATCCGTCAACTCATACACGTCGAGAATTGTAACCACCTATTACCAAGGGAGGCGTATGCTTGCCATTTAATAAATATTTGGTAATTATTTTTGTAGCAATAATAATAATAATAATAATAATAATAATAATAATAATAATAATAATATTATTATTATTATTATTATTATTATTGTATTAGTAGTATTATTATTTATTTGTATATATATTGGGCCTTTGTGTTAGCTAGTTAGTTTGGACTAGTGCATGGACCTAGTTAGCACCTAGCTTGTAGGCCTATGACCCAATTGGTTAGTAGTATAATTAATTGAGTTTAGTTAGAGAATATAATATTTTCTCTCTTATTAGGATGATTCCTTTCCTTAATTGATTATAGAAACCATAGGATATCTCATGAAATCACTAAAAGCCTTTAGAAACTTGTGGAAGCAACTAGTGGACTCACCAACCTTTCCAAACCAAGCCATTGTGGCCGCCCCCCTTTAGGAGGAGAGAAAAGATCACCATTCCATAATTTCATTTCATTAAGCAAGTGCTTCTTCTTCCTCAAGCAAACCATTCTCCACCACTTCCCACCCAATCCACACTCAATTCCAACCAATTTCACCATTAAGGAGGCCTAGGAGCTTGGAGGACACAAGAAGATTCATTGGAGAGGAGATCGCAAGGAGATCGTGTCCAATTTCTTTCTTCATGTCCACTCGGAGGAGTTACATTGTGATCCGACTCCCAATAGGTACAATTCTAACTTTCTCCATCAATTCCATGGTAGAATTAGTGATTGAGACTCTAGGAAGCCACCCATGGCCATGACCAACCTATAGGACTAAGATCTATGTGGTATTATCCCCAAATCTAGGAGATCCATTGAGTTTTGTGTCCAAATTGAAAAAATTCCGAATTTGGGACACCAAGTGTTTATCATTTGGTTAATTGTGATTAATTGCATTTGTATAGGTTGTATGGGGGTAGCTACGTGTCCACAAATGGATACGAGTAGACCGTATCGTGATACGCAATGATATGGAGTGAAACTTTGGTATTTTTCTTGTATATTGTGATGC
Organism: Iris macrosiphon; assembly: GCA_036927795.1. Classification (NCBI taxonomy): domain Eukaryota; kingdom Viridiplantae; phylum Streptophyta; class Magnoliopsida; order Asparagales; family Iridaceae; genus Iris; species Iris macrosiphon. The sequence continues at coordinate 306,973,985 of JAYESA010000004.1, forward strand.
ATGTGTTCCTTTCATATTCATTCATTTGAATTGCTCAAATTTACTTAATTATAGTATTATTCTATATATTACTTGTGTTTATAATGATTTAGTGTGATTTGGAGAAGTTGGGAATGAGTATCATGATTGGTGAAGGTGATATCATTGGTGTATACTAATGTACTCTAGGTGTTTGACATTTGACATTGAAGGGTAACTTTTGTGAATCATATATATATATATATATATATATATATATATATATATATATAAATGTATTTATATAGTTGTATCTTAGTGGTGTGGGGATTTTATACTGCAGATAGGAGTTCAATATGCATCTGTTGGTCTGTGTGGGTTGTGGTCAGGTTTTGGGGTGCTCGAGAGGGTCTGCAGAGCTTACAAGCTCTGTGTAGGAGAGCAGATCAGTGTGCCAGGTGCAGGTGGTGGTGGTGGTTGGGGGGGGGGGGGGGGGGGGGGGGGGACTGATATTTGAGTATCAGTAGATCTGAGATCAGGGAGTGAAGCGCCTATGTGCAACTCCAGTTAGTATGGCAGTTCTTAGTTAAGGCCTTGGGCATTGCCTATGTTAGTTCAAGTGATCTTGTGGGGAGTTTAAGGTAGGCATTGAGTGCCAGGTCTAAGGGAGAGGTATCAGTTTGGGTCGGTTGACATTTTTGACTGATACCAAAGTATCAGTCATGACTGAGTGTCAGTAGGACATTAGCAAGTGCAATGAAGGTTGGACTCGGGCTCTTTAAGTGATCAGTGTTGGTGTTAAAATTGCAGGTCATCTGAAGGGAGGCAGGGTGCACACTGTTTTGAGTGTGCTGCAGTGATGTTGGGGATATCTGTTTCAGTTTTAAAGGAAAAACTGATCCCAGATCAGTGTGGTTGCTTCTGATGGGTACTCAGTTGGGAGGAGCCCAAGTTGCAGGCAAGGATGGGTTGGGAGCAATGTAGGTGATCACTGCATTGTTGCAGTCGAGCGCAGGCAAGGGGGTGAGTGAGACTGATACTTGGTATCAGTTAACATTGGTGTATCAGTTGGAGCATGGATAGGTTGATGTCTGTAGGCTCAGGTTTGATATCTGCAGCTGTGATGTTGGAGAACTAGGATGAGGTGCAGTTGTAGAATAGAGTGGTGTTGGGTACAGACAGGTACTAGGTGTGGTCATTTAGTGTAACTTCTAAAATATAGAAATCAATGGAGTGTTAATATGATGGGTCTTAGTGTTGTAGGAAGGGTATGTGTTGGAATACCAAGTAGGAGTGTAGGTAAGTTAGGTTAGTTACCTAGTGTAGCAATTGATATGAGTATATCAGTTAGTTACACTAAGTATCAGTCAAGTAATAGGTAGAGGGTAAGTATCTTAGTTAGGCTAGGATATTAGTTTAATGATAAGGTATTAACAAGATACCCTTGATACCAATATATGTGAGTTATATATACTAGTAGTATCTAGTATAGCTAATATTAACTAGTATACTTAGTAATATCTAGTATTAACTAGTACACACTAGATATTAGCAAGGTATGATCTAGGAGACCTAGTGTAAAGGTATGGACTTAGTATGTACTAGTATTAACTAGTATAGACCTAGAAGTGGCCTAGAAACATCATCATTAGCTAGTTACTCATGTTTATCATTCAAATCACCAATTAACCTTGATATTCCATATTTAGGATTCTTGGACTTTAGTGTGAGCACTGTTGACTGTTTCTTGCACTAGATACCAGGCGAATACATATTCTGACAGTTTTTCTTACTTTGATGATTACTATGATATCAGTTTTGTAGTGCTATACTTGATTCTTGACATGATGGTACACGGGCTAATATGTATGGATTCTAGTCATGAGGGGTTGTGAATGGTCCATGGTATTAGTAGGGGGATGGAAAAATGTTAGTTGATTATGTGATCATACCCCACTTGTGTATAGCTCACCCTCATTTCACGCAGGGTGTAGTCTGATCTTATTACTTGTGCATAGCTCCCCATATATGATTGGCCTGATCCCCTTACATGTACTTGTGCATAGTCAATCATACATGATTGACCTGATCCCTTTACCTGTACTTGTGCATAGCGGCATAACTAATCATATATGGTAGAGCATGATCTTGTACCCAAGCCGATCACATAATAAACTAATATTTCAAGGCAGATAGCTAGTATTTATTCTTGTTCCAATTTACATTGATGAATTGTCTCTTACCTGTTCCTTTACTATTTATCATTACTTGTGACATTATTACCTGTTCCTCACTGTTCTAGTATTACTTCCATCTTGTATTTTCTTTACATATTGTTTATAGTCTTTATCAACTTAATGTAACTACTGTTAGTTTATGTGCTTCGTTTCAATCCTGACTGGATAACATTTTTCAGAGGACTTAGAGAATTTCTGTCCTACCTTCTATGGACCGGAAGTAGATGATGGATATATCCAAGAGCCCCAGGAGGAGGCAGTTACCGTAGAGGAGACACCACTAGTAGTTACTTAGCTAGTCTTTAGTTTCCTATTGTACTGGATTTGTTTTCAGCCATTTGAGATTTATGAGTTATTATTTTGAGACATATTGGTGTTGAGATGGCTAGACTCTTAGACTTAGATGTATACTTCTAGACTTCTCTTGGATTCTTTTATATCGTATCGTGCGTTTCATCTCTCTTATAGTTATCTTGTGATTGAGTATTGATATTGTCATTATATTATCATCTTGTCCTCCTTATGGAGTTGAGATATCATTGACATGTTATGCTATATTATTGTGAGGTATTGATAGATAATATTGTTGACCTAGACAATGTTCTACGTCGTTGTTTACGGTGTTGGCTGGGCGTTGCCACATACTCGTGTCTAATTATACTGATGCGGGTTGTGACAAGAATCATGTTATTCGGCTTTCGGGACGACGCGACCACATGAGGTTGGTCGAACAAAATAGGACACTCCCCTTGTTTCCCGGCAATGATCGGAGCTCGTTGGGGGCTGCAGAGATGGGGGGAGAGAGAGAGGGTTGAGTCGTCACTTGGGTGGCTGCGTGGCTGCTCGGGAGTGGTCGGGGTTACACGAAGTCGTTGAGGAGGTTCATGGCAAGATGAAACAGGGACTTGCTCTCCCCTGTTTGCGGCTGCTGCTGCCGGAGAGCTCGCCGGCTCCTGTGCGGCTCGGCAGGGAAGATGTGGGCTGGCATAAGGAGTGTGCACTGGTGTGAGACTGCGGTGCTCAACGAATTGGGTTGGCGACACGGTCTGCCGGGGGAGGTAGGTTCTCGATAGAATGGGGGAAGGAATGAATTATGGATGATGATGAATGATGGTAAGGGTGGGGGTTAAATAGAGAGGGGAGTAGGAGAGCTGGGGGGTCGTGGGAACGCAGGAGAAAGTCAGGAGGGGGAGTCGAGCAAAAATGATGGGGAGGACTAAGTCATTGGTTGAGTGGGAAAGTGGGGACTGGGGGAGCTGGGTTTAAAGGGGAAAGGGGGGTTGAATGGGTTGAATTAAAGGGAATGAGTGTGAGGAGAAGAGTTGGTTGTGCTGGGAATTGTGAGTGAGGAATGTGTCCAAAGAATGAAATGATGAGCTGTGAGTGTTTTTGAGTGTTTAAACTTTAAAGGGAGAGATTAGTTAGAATTAATTAGGTTTAATTGAGGGGAGGGTTAATTGATTAAATATCAGAAATTAAAGTTTAAATGAATCTTAATATTTGGTTCAAGATAGTTATTAGTCTAAAATAGTTATCAAAATTTACCTAATTTTTCTATTTAAATAAACAAAAACAGGGTTATAACATCTTCACAGTCAAGATGCCTCAAAAGTTGTTTTACATAAAACTTCTTATACATGTTTCTACACCTATTCTTGGATGCTTACTGTTTCTTCTTATGCAGGTTAGGCTATGTCGGGAAAAGACCTCCGGCAATATTTTTGCAATGAAAAAGCTGAAAAAGTCTGAAATGCTTAGTAGGGGTCAGGTGAGATGTTTAGATACAACAAGTACCTTAGGATTCTGAAAACTTATCATTTTCACTTCTTCATACAATTTAGTCATATGATAAGTTGTCTTTTCCACGTTCCTTTGTAATTTTACCATTTTGTGCTAGCTTCTCATCATCGTTGTCAAGGCTTCACCAATTAGTAAGCGTGAATGCAGATGCATATAAGACAACTGAATTAAGTTGCTGGTATAAAGAAAATCGTCTTAAATTTTCATTGTAATATTCATTACCCATTTTGTGGCTTCTTTGCAGTCTGATGAAGGCTAACCTTTACTTAAAAATGGATAATCTATTTCATGACCTCCTAGAATTTCCTTTTATTCATACAGGCTTTCAGATGAGGGAGGTGAGGATGGCAGATGACATATTGTAGAAATAAATTACATGAAAAAGTGGATAATAAGTGTTTATTTTAAAATTTTTACATTCTCCAATGACTGGGCTGCCAAGTGTCGGACTTGGTTTTTCTAGTTCCCAAGGGAGATCCTCAACCACCCTGGTATGTATCCTTTGGCAAAAGTGGATACTAATTGAATTATTGGGCCTTATGCTTTGTTGCGTTTGGTGGAAAGTGAGGGAAGGAAATAAAATCATTTATTGTAGACATTGGATCCAATTTTAGCTTGATCCCTTTTACTTCTCTTTCCCTCACTTTCTTAGCAATAGCACAAGCCTTAAGGATATGAATATTGTGTGTTTTGGAAAATAGTTGATCTAATTTGATCATAATACATCTTGAAATCATATTTTAAATGTTTAACACAAAGAAACACCATGTTGATTGTTGTTAATCGGTGCTTCTTAACTGCTCTTGTAAGATGGTTTTTCTTCTACCTGAGTTATAACTGCACAAGGGATGTTGATCGAGGACGGCTGCCCAACCGACACTGATGCTAATTTAGAAGGATTTTAGTATTGGGTTCAGAATTGGTAACTGAAATATTAGAGAACATAGAAATCGGAGTTATGAGTATTTTAGAAATTAGGGTTAGGAGTTAATGGGAAATTGAGAAATTGATTTGTGGAGCTTATTTAAGACATCTTAATGGAAGAACAACTAACATGCTTGACTAACCAAAAACCTAGTCTCTAGGGGATTTCAGACTCTAGGACTGGCAAAAACGGACCCATAGGATCAAACCATATAATTACGAAGAACTTGGTGGTTCTACTTCTGGTAGCTCTCCATGTGGAAAGAGTTACAGTATTTTGGCATTAAAGATTTCCATGTCACTTCACTAGCAGTAATTTTTTTTTTCCTGATCAGCACTAGTACTACACTTCTTTAGTTGTAGAGAGCCATTGGTAGCTTTCTCTTTGCTTCCGATGTATGTTAAAGCAAAGTTACCAGGATCGTGGGTCGCTTTGGTACGTGGTACGGGTACGTGTATGCGGTACGGTACCTGCGGTGGGGGTAGGCTTATTCGGTACGCTATTTGGGGTCGCTGTTCGTTTTTATCTGGGTCGTCTTTTGTACCATATACAATTATATAGAAGTATACACCAAATATCATAAGTTCATAACTAAAGCCATCAAAATCGAAGTGAAGGAAAGATAGACAATATTCTTGTAACTAAACCAAATATCATAAGTTCATAACCAAAGCCATCAAAATCCAAGTGAAGGAAAGATAGACAATATTCTTGTAACTAAACCAAATATCATAAGTTCATAACCAAAGCCATCAAAATTCGGGTCGCTAAATTTGACGAACGGGTCGCGATCGCATCCCGTTCGGGGTCGTTCGTCCCAATTCGTGGGACGTAGGAGGGGTTGGCGAATTAGGCAACAATGTGTTAAAGACTTCCAACTTCATTGAACAATCAATGTTCCTGCATGATTTCCTTTTGACTTTGCTTCTTTGTGACATGGTGATCTGAACAAATAAATGTACATGAGACCCCCAACCTTTTGCAATATCAATGTTTGCCATCTCTATATGTATGTCATCCTTAGTAAATATCACATAATGACTTTTTCTCAATTTACTGACTTCAACTTCATTGCAGTTTTCATTTAAGTTCTTACTGATGGTCAATCATTTTCTTACAGCTAGAGGCTGCTGCTGCTGCTGCTGCTGCTGCAGCAACAGCAGCAGAGTGAGTGTAGTTGGTCATTGGAAGTCATTTGTCCTTTCGTAACATTATGCTGTTTATTATGCACATCATTCTGCAAGTTTCTTGTATGTTATCTTTTATTCATCCGATCTGGATCATGTTAGTCTGTTCATTTTCAAAGCAACCTAGCTGATTGATACAAGGACATATGTTTCATATGATACCTTGCAGATGGTATTATTATGTAATTGTAAGTGTTCCCTTATACCCCAGGCTGGAACATGTCTTTTACTGATAATGTTCTTTTCTTTTTATTCTTTCCTATCCTGTGAATTATGTGGAGATATTGTTGCTATACTTTGTGATCCACTTTGTTTCTTTTTTACTGGTTACCAAGTATTAACATATATGTGTTACATTGTATCACAACTTTAGGTTGAGCATGTTAGAGCGGAAAGAAACTTGCTTGCTGAAGTTGCTAGTCATTGCATTGTTAAACTCTATTATTCGTTTCAAGATGCTGAATACCTGTACCTAATAATGGAATATCTTCCTGGAGGGGATGTGATGACCTTGCTTATACGAGAAGACACTTTGACAGAAAGTGTGGCTAGGTTTTATGTTGCTCAGAGTGTTTTGGCCATAGAATCCATTCATAAACATAATTACATTCACAGGTCAGTAATATTTGAACTACCTGCTCCACTACTGATGTTTATCAATGTGTCCAACCTATAACATGTCATTCAATGCAGAGATATTAAGCCCGATAATCTGCTATTAGACAAGAACGGTCACATGAAGCTGTCAGACTTTGGCTTGTGCAAGCCAATCGATTGTGCAACTCTGTCAACTTTGAATGAAAATGAGCCTCTGGATGATGATAACCTAAGGGAGTCGATGGACTTAGATGGATGCTTTTCAGACAATGGTAGCAGGTGGAAAAGCGCCACCGAGCAGCTTCAGCATTGGCAGATGAACAGGAGAAAGCTGGTAAACCAATAATATTCATTTTAGATTCTGTAATAATATTGTTATAAGCTACAATATTCTTGATCCTTTCTGTCAATGCCATACTTTCTAGTTTAATTATGAATTTGGAGTAACAAAATACTGGTTTGTATCTTCAGGCATTCTCGACAGTGGGTACACCCGACTATATTGCCCCAGAAGTATTATTGAAGAAAGGATATGGCATGGAATGCGATTGGTTTGTATATTTATGAGACTTTATGTTGAATTCCTGTTTCGGATGATTAGGGCACTCGTAGTTGCTACTTGATAGTGCTCAAAACATTGACACGTCACATTTTGTTTCAAGTTTCAACTATTAAAAGTAGAATAGGTAAATCCATTATCTTTTTAATAGTGTGCATGAAGAAGGAAAACTGAGTTGTTCAAGCTATAGGATTCCTATTTTTATTGATTCTTATGCCTAAGACAACATGCTTGTGACAGCTAGAGTACGTGGGTGCTGATGTAGATCATGCTGCTTTCTGGTTCATTAACTGATAGAAGTAGAACTTAGAATATCTATCAAATTGCTTACTCTTCTTTCTCTAATTGTCATGTAACATATATTTGTTAGATTTATCTATAATGTTATCTTATAGGTATGTGATTATTCTTGATTGGATGCCTTTTGAATTGAAGAAAATACCAACTCTGGTCTCCGTTTAACAGCAAGTCTGTAACTTGTATTTTCATTAAACTAAACTTTACTGTTCAAGAGGGAAGACATGACTTATGACTTGTGAGTAAAGATGGATAGGAGGGAAGCTGTTCTGAAGGATGGATAGCAACAGGAGTAAGGCCATGGTGGAGTTAGATATCTTGAATCAGAAGTCAAATAGTCTAGGAATCGTACTTTCTTCATTATAGTTTCTTCCTGCTCTAATCATTTATTTCCATTAAATGGAATTAATAACAACATGTTTTATCAATAGTTTGCTCCAAAGCCTACTTCTTTGGACCTTTCTTTAACGCTTACTTAGCTGCATTGATATATACCTTGCATATTGCACGAGAACCTAACCCATAAACTGCACAGTAATGAGATATATGTTCTTGACAAAAGAAAAAGGATTTTCAAACACATATTATTGGAATAATATCAATTTATAACCCTTAACCCTCACTACAACTCTAGAATTATGTAGCACCAGGGACTTAAACATGGTAACAAAATAACCAAGGTTTAAATCACGTCTGATGCATTTTAAGCAGATTGAATAGTGCCACTGCCAATCAAGCTCTTCGCCAGATATGGGCATCTGATCTGCGGGGCATATAGGGATAATATAAATGTATAACCCTTAACCCTCACTACAATAGAGTTTCGGTGCAATGGCATGGACTTAACTTTAACTCAAGATGCTTTGTATCTGTGTCATCGTTCAATTAGTACTTTTACCAGTATGTTCTGATTAAAGGATATAAATTACCTAGTAGAAGTTGTGCATACGTCAGATCCAACAAGATTATTGTTTCCTGATCTTATTTTAACGAGTCAAAGCCAGTTTGTAAGTCACTCATAATGTCTAAACTAAGTACCATGAAGAAACTAGAATATTAAAATAATACAAAGTAAAATGAACAACATTATACATTCCTCTCTCTCTCTCTCTCTCTCTCTCTCTCTCTCTCTATACACACACACACACACACACACACACACACACAGTTTCTACCCATGCATTGTTGATCGCTCTGCATGAAGTGAAGATTTGCTTCAAAATGGAATAGCATCCAGTTCCATATGTTTGACCTTATCAATTTGTTGGATTATCCTGACGGTTCCTTTTGATTTTCATGCATCCTTTCCTTCTGGACATCTTGCAGGTGGTCATTAGGAGCGATTATGTATGAGATGCTTGTCGGCTATCCGCCATTTTATTCTGATGATCCAATAACAACATGTCGAAAGGTTTCCGAACTAAATGCTCTAACTTGTTTTTCCATGAGTTATATGTTTATTGATAACAAACTTATTTGCATGGCTTGTATGATTATACCTACTTAGCTTGACCTTACTGAAGCAGATAAAATATGAGCAAGTTCTTGCATGTCCATCTTGTAAGTGAGGAACAAGAATAGCTTCCATCTGCTGGCACTTCAAGTTTTGAACTTCAATTTTATCATTTCCAAGGAGCTTTTCAACTGCCTTGTTACGCCCTCTATTGAATGTGCTTTAGAAGTTGAGATCTATTATTTTACATTTTATGAATATTCATACGTATAATAGTGGAACTTACCATTGAGCCGCCTAATGAATTTCAGCTTAACAATATGTACCTTTACCTTTAACTGTATTTATCTCTTACAACATAAGATTGTCGGATTTCTCACAAACTTTTGGTAATTGTTTGTTGTATCTTCTTTATCCCGAGTCTTCCTCAGAATGTTCCTTGTACATGCTAAATATTATACTATTTATTGTACCTCATCATCATTGGTGTGTTTCACTTATTTCACCTGATACTAGTTTTAAACCTATTGTAAATAGTTTCAGACTAACTACTGAATACTATTCTTACTCCAGGATTCTTTATTTTGTGTTCCTGAGTTCTTTCGTTTCTAGCTTTTGGAAGTCCTTTCTATTGCCATTGAAATCAATAGATGATCACTTCTTCTAATTGTACGCCTTTTTCTTTTTACGTGAAGCCATCTATGTTTGAAGTTATTGTAGGAGCTATTATACTTTCAATACTTATTCTAATTGTATGTCTTTTGTTTTTACACTGAATTCAACATCATCTATGTCGAAAGTTACTATAGGAGCTATTACACATTCAATAGTATTTTGTTAGATTTAGGTTATTTATGCTGCCACCATTTAGTACTTCATAGTGTGTTATACATGATATCATTTTATGCTTCTTTTAGTAGAATGGAAACGCCTATATATCATTTCTCATTGCTTAATGATCATTTCTAGATTGTGAATTGGAAAGGTCATTTGAAATTTCCAGAAGATGCTAGGCTAACCTCTGAGGCAAGGGATCTTATTTGTAGATTACTGTGTGATGTTGAGCATAGACTAGGCAGCGGCGGGGCAGACCAAATAAAGGTATTTTGTCACATTAGAGTTTATTTATTTGTGTTGGCTTTTAATGTAGTATATTCTTTAAGTACTAGTTTGTATATCTTCTCAGGCTCATCCCTGGTTCAGAGATGTCATATGGGATAAACTTTATGAAATGGAGGCAGCATTTAAGCCTGAGGTTAATGATGAACTAGATACTCAGAACTTCTTGAAGTTTGATGAAGTAAGATGCTCATTCTGATGCTTATTTTATTTATTTATTCCATTATCTAGGTGATTAATTCTTATAGTATGTTCCCAGTTCTCTTTATTGGTTCCTTGATACTTCTGTATTTTGTTTTTTTAATGGATTTCATAGAACCGTTTGATGTCTTGTTTTCTTCTTATACTTTTGCTTGAGCTTTATCCCTGAATATATTTATATATTCGGTAGGGGTGTTATTGAAGTTGATATGTTTCTTTACCATCCTATGTATGGTATTCTGGGATAATTCTATCCAAAGGGTTACCTCTCCAATGATATGTAGAATTGATTAGGTTGAAGTTCGACCATCCTGATGAAAGATGGAACATGTGTTATTTAAGAAATTTAATATATATTTTTAAGTTATTCGTATCTAATATGTTGCAATGGCTCCAAATAAGTTAAGCTTTTCATAATAAGTTCTCGCTTGCCCTGCAGATGGATCCTCCCCAAGCAAGAACTGGTTCTGGACTCTCTAGAAAGGTATTAATATAGAACAATTTTGTAAGGGTATCTCATAAATGTTATTTATTTGCTTTCAGAGTCTCTCTCGAAAGAGAACCATATTCGACATAGGTCTTCCTGACCTTAATTTTTGTTCTCGTGTCCTCTTAAGATCCAGGTAATTCTCCGGGATCTTTTTATTTGCTTGATATTCATCCCCCTTGGGAGTCCTATAATAAGAGTTTAAATGATTTGAGGGGGTATGAACAAGTAGTAAGATATAGTAGACCTCGAAGGCATGATCCAAGGGATCTAGATTTAAAAAAAAACACTATTCTTTTGATTTTAAAAATTGTTGATTCTAGTAGTATTAATGTTCTATATTTTACTTGGATATGAGATTCAAGGGATATGCACAGTTCTAGATATTTCCTTCTTTAGCTAAGGGTGCCAAACAAGTGAGTTTGGGTTCGGTTTGGGTTTAATGTTGGGTCAACCTGTATATGTTCAACAAAATCTTGACCTTGGCCAGTTTGTCTTGATTCATTTAAGCTAAACCCTAACCTGACGGGAAAAATAAACTGGTCAGTCCAACTCGTCTAACCTTTTTAATCCAAGAGTATTAGAGCAGCTCTCTCTATAATATGTAGGCTGGTTTTGTGATACTAATGCAGTTAGTGGGTTAACATACTGGTAAAACAACTTCCAGGTCACAATTTCGAGTCTTCGTTTCTTTTTGCAGAACCATAAAGTTAACTAAATTTAATTCCAAAAAGTGATCATTGGGTCATGCAAGTCAACTCCCTAAACCCGCACCCAAACCATTTAATAACCAGGTTCTTCTGAACCCAATAACTACTCGAATCTGAATAAGCCAAACCCAAGCTCAAACCCAAACCCAAACCCAATAATGAGTTCAGGTTACAGTGGGGTAAAAATTCACACCTTTAGTGTCAGCTGCTTTACATTATAAGAATTCTTTACATGCATTTTCTGCAACAACATATAAACTAGTATAGACTATCAGACTGCTCTATTATAAAGGATTCAAGTTGACAAATTTCTGCAATGATTTGATCCCAATATCTTTTTTGCATGTCTAGACATGAAGATAACCCATTGTTGAGCTTACTTTGCCAAGACAGTTTTGTGCTCTATGTTGGTCCAGGCAGTTATATAAGTTTACAACTCATCCCCTTGTCTGTACACAGTAAGCTATTATTATGCAAATGTCGCACTTGATATTTGACATGTGCAGCCTAAGAAGCATGGAACTCCAAAATTCAAGCTGTGTCCGTGTTGTTGGATACGCCATGGACACTCCAAACTAGGACACACCAAAATAGGTGCTGAATCCGTGTTGCCGTGTCAGAAACATGTCTGTTAAATCCGTGTCCGTGCAACATAGTGTGTAGCGTACACCAATAGATGCTCCACTAAGGAGAAGAGATGAGATAATAGTTAGAGGAGCCACTAGGACTAGAGGTAGGCCTAAGCGAACATGCTAACATGGATAGAAGTTTCATGCGAACTCTTTGTGGAAGCCGTCTTCTATCCTGCCTGCATGGAACCCTTCCTTGATGAAAGCTTCCTCTGTCTTTACCTCCCTATCGGTCACCTCACTTCCTCCCTTCTCATTGCCTATTAGCTCCCTCTTCTTATGCTTGCTTTAAATTCGATCGGGTGCCCCCCGGTACCAAAAGCATAACTGAGACATCAGTCCCCCACTCTACAACTATATATTTGAGACGATTTAGTACATTATCATTATCGTCTTTTTTCTTCATGAATTGATCAGGAAAGCAGGGTATTATTAATAGATCATTCCATCTAACACATGACCTGAAGTGTCTAAAATTTTGTCACGTCCCAGTACCGGAATACGGAGACGGACATGGCCAGCTACCCCATACAAGATACTATACGTCGTACGGCGATCACGACCCTTATAAGACAAGGGGGTGCATGCTACAATCAAGTCTCCTATGGTCAAGAACTTCTACGTCTCAATCATTTAAACAAGAAACAGTAAACATAGAGCATATATGATAAAGCAATAAGGCGTCTCAAACGCTTTCTCAAAATGTTCTGAGACCAGCTGTGCAAAATAAGAAGCTGGAAGAGTAATCAAAAGTACATGACACTGATCAGCTGCAACCTGATTTAATACAATAATGTAAGGAGACTAATGTCCAGACGTGCCGGCTAACAGGTGCCGGTGGCTAAACGCCCAAAGGAATAACTATACAATGGCGAGCAGGGAAGAAGAAAACCCACTCGTTATCCTTTGCGACCATATTCCTGGTACGCGTCATGAGTTGGGGGATAGTATGCTGGATCCTCGAGTGCTGGCTCGAAATCTGGCCATGCAAAACTAGTGGGGTTAGACACCAAATAGCAAGTACCATAAAGGAAGCACGAAATGGAGAAACAAAAATAAAAAATAATAATTATATAATAATACATAGGTTCAGTGTCGTAACTTAGGTCCATGGCATACCCTAGCGCAAAGGCTCAACCCTTACAATCAAACAAGGACAAGGGTTGAACCATCACACTATGATAGTCCATTTTTCTAGGCTACTAACCGAATAATACAACCACAACTAAGTCCATTTCTTATATCGGCCAATCACTTGTATGGTTTGCTATTTGTGGAGTCTGAGGTTATCTCAGAAATAATGCATAATAGGTATCCTCAGATCACGCCAGTGCCGAAAATGAGCTAACCGAGCCAAATAAGAAATATACAGGCACTTATAGGATCCACCAGTTTCCCGTAGGGCCACTGCGCTAAAAATACGGGATTATCAGTTCCAGTGCTCCTATAGGGAGATAATGTCTCGGCGTTATTTATAATAGGTCAGATATTGCACTCCACTAAGATGTATGATATACAGTATCTGTGGTGGCCAGCCCACATCGTACTTAGAATGAATCTCTGTGGGAAGGTTCGTTGACATAATCTTGGGATACCGTTTCCTCCAAATGTTACAACTTTTAGTTACCTAATTAGCCCTATATTGTGTTCGAAATCTCAAGATGTGGTCACATAAGAATTTTTCTTAAGATGTCGTACAAAGTACGTGCACGCTAGATACGAATCCATGGAAGTTCAATCTGGATTCACCCGAGCGTGTATGCAACATTCAGCCAATCAATATCCTAGTCACGCTTTGGTATTCGACTCGCTTATCATGCCCGTTATGGAAAAAAGTAGTATGTATATATAATATCACACATTCAGGAGATTTGGAGGCATTCTCGATACACAACCCAAATATAAATCACTTAACACGTGACACGGTGTGTCATACCCCGGCGCACATCCGATCATAAACACTTTCAAGCAATAATTTGTATCAGCACGAATACAGTATTCGAGTCCAATTACCAAGTATACATTGGGTCACATGAATCAAGATCACATTGTAAAACGAAGCTTATATCATGCAAATAGCCGGTTAGTCACTATCCACTTAGTCGGGTTCATACTGAAATCTCAGTTCAACTCATACCATGTTCATAGCCAATCTTAGCTCATGGTTATGTCTGACACGAGGTCTGGTTACTAAATCTATTCTTCCTTAGAATCATAACACAAGCATTAACCCAATTATGAATCATAAAAGAATAAGAAAAATATTCAATCAAAACAATCAAGGCCGCATGAGTCTCTAGGCCGCATGGGAAGTCTAGGACGCATATGAAGTCCAGGCCGCATATGAAGTCAGGGCCGCATGCTCAGGGTTAAAGTCTACACCTTGGGACAAGTGTTGAAGTGAGGGCCAATAAATGAAGTGTCAGTGAAGTGACATAAAGTGATTGATGTGAGTGATGTGACAATGCAATAAAGTGTGTCACAAAGAAAAGATAAAGTCACAGAAATATGTGCTTAGTGTTACAGAAGACGTGACCCTTAATAGGGCTGAATGGAAGGAAAAAAGAAGAAGATTCAGACAGCCGATTCCAAGAATTTGGGATAAAGGCTTTTTTCTTCTTGTTGTTGTTGTTGTTGTTGTTGTTGTTGCACTTGATATTTGACATGCCTTTCATAAATAAAGAGAATATACATGCAATTGTCTTAAATAGGATTCTATTGGAAGGACGGTTGTGGAAATTATATACTGTGTTGTGATGTTGTAGTACCATTTGGTTCTTCTGGATTAGCATTAGACATGAGATGGCCTTACAATTGCATGGCATAATATCTGTAGTGAAGCTAGAAATCATGTCTGCCATTAATGAGTCTTCATCTGTTGCATTTTGACACTAGGTGGTGGGAGCATGCTCAAAGCCAATCCCTGAAAGGTCCTTTAGGGATGGTACTCTGCGTTGCATCCTTGAGGAACTCTGGGGTCAATAAACTAAAGATAGATAAATCTAATAGAGATGGAAATAATCTCGTAGAATCAATCTACAAAGGTTGACTAAATTTGCTAAACAAACCTAGAAATCCTTCCTAAATTAATCCAAAAATTGGTGTTGACCAAAAATATTAACCTAAGCATATTTAAGGTCATAATTGACCGGAATTACGGTCAACTACTGACCTTATTCTTCTACAATGCTTTTGCTTCATATATGATTAATGGTTTTCCGATATTATATTCATATGATGGACAGTTTGATGTTTGATGCGTGTGTCATCGGTTTCAGTTTCCTACCCTTGATAAGAAATTCATACCATATGGCAGATATATATGATTTGTTGCATATGAAATTCTAGCAATATCAATTTACAAATCAAATTGCTGATGCTTTTGAGTACATAGTTTTGGTTTTTGGCAGCGAACTAATAATTTGTTTTTAGATGTTGCTGACCCCCAAAGACTTGAGTTTTGTTGGGTATACATACAAAAACTTCGATGCTGTCAAAGGGATGCATGGTATGTAACATAGTTTAAATTGTTGATCATTATAATCTTACATCTTCGTTATCGATAAACATGTGACAAGTTTCTATGCTGCTTGAATCTTAATGATCATTTGCATGCATTCTGCTCATCTTGTTGGATTTGTTTCTTCATTTATGTTTAACACAAAATGCATGTGCTATTTCTAATGTGAGCGTGCAGTTTGGCATGCTTCTGTTAGCTGTGAATAGTCTGAAATCACATACACTGATCATATGTAAACCATCTGTTATCCTTGCACTCCTTCATAATAATAATATAAGGATAAGGATAAGGAAGAAGGGTCCGAGATAGTCACCGATACCGATATTCATGAGGACCTTATATCCGTTTCTATATATCATTCTTACTTGGCTAAATTACCCTAATGGCACCCGCTTTTTGGCCTCTTAACTTTTCACCGCTCGATTTTAGCACACCAACTTTATAAATTGCTCTTTTGAAGCACTTTTCGTCAATTTTGAAGTACATCGGGACCACTTCAAAAGAATATATAGCAATACAATTATTTAAGTTGCGTTTTTTTTACTGCAAGATATACTTTTGAAGTAGTTTCGATGTGCTTTAAAATTGACGAAAGGTGAAAGAACAATTTATGAAGTTAGGGTGCCAAAATCGAGCAGTGAAAAATTAAGGTGCCAAAAACGTGTGAACGCTATAGTTAAAGTGCCATTAATGTAATTTAGCCTTCTTACTTTCCTGTTCACCTACTTCAGTGATTGTTGTTATATGTTTGCTAGTGGTTCGATCTTCAGGAACATTAACATGTTGATTTTTCGCATACAAATAAATTTTGTATACAATAGTGCTTCTTCCATCAGTTGAATGCATTTGTTACAGTTGTATTACATGATTTAACTGATCATTTTGAAGTATCAGTGTATGCCATGCCCATACTCTTGCTTGTCTACCTAAGCCATAGATTTCCCTGTGGCTATTTAATGTTGAAGTCACTTTATATAATACCGTGAGTACAACAATTGTATATTTTATCATAGTGATATAGGCATACTTGTAGCAATCCCTTTCTCATAATGTCCGTGCTCTTTTGAATTCCTTATACTATCCATAATTCCTCAATCACAGAGCAGTAAGCCGAGATTTATGTGTTCTCGTTATAGAGGCTAAATTTGCGGCAATTGAGACCTGTGGACCATAAAACTAGAAACATCTAAAGCTTTGTGTAACTGGCAAGACTGGATTCTCTGAAGGCTGAATCATAACACTTTTATTGTAGACCTCTATTTTAGGGGCTCTGATGCCCACATTAACAGGAATAGGAAGAAGAGTAAACTGTCCTACTCCAGCTGTGATGCTGTAGGCTGTGATGCTGTGCTTTTTGATTATATAGTCCATCAAGTGCTCATTTTGTTTATTTGTAGTTTGTAATATTATAAATAAAATTTGTCACAAGCATAGACTGTTTTAAGACCCTTCACAGATTTATCTTTTAAGTCATGTTCTTACTAGATTTATAACATGTAGATATGAGGAGAAGTACGTCACCAAGGCGATCAATTGATTCCATCTTTGGTAAGTGGTAACTTCTCCAGATTATACCATAGTTAATGTAGTCATTCTATCATTTTGTTTGATTGTTGTCCAAAGATTGCTGACATTTTCCACAATTTTCTTTTTCCCATATCATCAGGTGCTTCAGCCAGGGAGTTCAGGAGGAAATTAAGTGCAGGGGATACGGATACACAATTGGTTTCTTCTGGTGATGCCATGTCTCCATAAGTTTCCTATCTGTACCTGCAACTTATCAGGACACAGCGCCCTTCCAATGTGGCTGGGAGTGCCCTGCTTGCTTTTAGTTAGGTCTCCCAAGTCTGTGCTCCTGATAAGTGGTCGAACCCAAGTCAGCACATAGGTGTACAGTAGCAACCTAAGGGTGCTTAGAAGAGCCTCCCGTGTATCGGATTGTGAGGATTAAAGCCATTGTGCCTGCGGGTATAGAGATGCTGGGTTCGAATTAATAATGTCCCTGCTGCCCAGGTTGGCAGAGCAAAATATGCCTTCTCTTGTGGCAGTTTCTGGTCTGGTTTTGATATGGTGACAGTAAGATTTTACTTCATTTTCGCCAGGTTGCAGCTATGCCAGAACTGTTGAAAACTGTAGCTAGAGAACTTTGGCATTTGCGTAGATGGTGTTCTCCTTCATTAATTTCTCAATGGTTTTGTTTGCTTCAGATAGATTGTAGACAATTGCAGAAAATGGTGATATATCTGACTTTTAAAGGTTGCATAAATTGCTTTGACATTCATTATTTGTAGCATCTTTCATGTCCAAAGTATTTAATAGTAGCTTATGAATGTTCCCTACAAAATTTTGAACCTAGGTGTGATGACAGGGGAGAACTTATATTGGACATAATTTGCTTGCCTCCAAAATATATTTGTCAGGAAACAGAGGCTGCCAGAGTTTTAAGTACCCTTTTGTCTCTTTGGGTGGCGTGGTAATAATATTTTGAACCAACATCTATGATCATGCATACTAGGTTTGTCGTGAGAAAGGATTTTGAATCTTCATGTTGTTGTGTATAGATGCTTGTCAATTGTTCTCGTCTTTCAGTTCTTTTGACATGGGTGCAAGATATTTGATTAATGCATCTGTCTTTTTTGTTTTGGCCTGCCTATTACTCTTGTTAATTGTGCACCATTTCCAAGTGTGGTTTCTAGGGCCATTCCCAAGTGTTGGGCCTTTGTTTGGTGAAAGGAAAGAAATCAATTATTTGCTCTTTATTTTTCTTTAGAAAATTGTATTTCCTATCAATTTTGTACTTCCTATCAATATTTTTCACGGTGTTTGGGAAGGCAAAGGAGATTGGGAGGAAAAGTTAAATCTTTGAGTGGGAAAGTGAATTCTCGGGGGGGGGGGGGGGGGGGGGGGGGGTGGGGGTGGGGGGGTGTTTCTCCCAAATTTTCTTTTCCTTTGGAAATAATTTTCTTCTTTGGAATAAAAACACAAAAAATAAATGATTTTTTTTTCCAAGGTTCTGCGCACCAAATATGATCTTGGAGTAAAATTTTCAGTTTTTATCAATGAAAACTGTTTCTAAAGACAACTTTGTTCTAAAGCAATACGATAACACGAGTGGATAAGTAGGAATCCGTATCTACCTACCAAATCACTGATGTACGACTTTTACTCTTGTATGACTTTGCATTCTAGGTCTTTACGTTCTATCGTCTTGCTTATGTTCTTGATGTGGCATTTTCATTGAAAAACTGAAGGTATGCTGATATGTCTGCATAGTACAAGTACTTTATAAGACAATAGAAATATATCTTTAGAAGACAATATTAGCCAAAAAAAGAATATTTGCAAAGTGGAAGTGATAAGGTTCTTTCTGCGTTTATCATATATTGTTAGTCTTCTAGCTTAACACAAGTTTATTTTGTTGAAGCCATATGGTTAAGTGCACCTTTATTCAGATATGTCAATTTAGTTTCTTGCATTCTCACCATCTTAGGTCTACAGAATTAAGGCATATAGAACTACCACCACACAAAAATATAGGCTAATGTTTGTGTGTCTTCAACTTTCACCCTTTTAGGTTGCTTACCTTTATAAAGTTTTGAGTGCTTACATTTAACAACTGATGTAAGACAATTTTGCTATTTAAGAAAGAATTTTAGTTCCTACACTTGTCAATCGAGTTCAAAATATTCACCTTTGGCGGACACCTCTCAATTTAGTCCAAAATCTCCACCTCCTGGACCATATAGCCAAGGTTTTATGTCATGAATGCACATTGATTGTTAGCAGACGTCTGGTAGTCTTGTATGTGACACGTGATAGTCATGTATGCACATTGGTTGTGATTAGACACGTGTTAGTAATCAACACACGAGTATATGAAATATAAATTCGTAAATTTTACGGATTTTTTCGTTTAAAGTAATAATTTATAATATAATTATAAAAAACGGGAAAAATTTGGAGAATTTGCATATGGGGGGACCACTCGCCAACTTACTTGGCGGGGTGCTGAGTTGGATAGCATTTCGCCAACTGAGTTGGCAGGGCGCTCTCCTCGAGAGGCCGCTCGAGCCGCTGACCGTTACTTTTTATCCGTTGCACAACGGACACATTTCACCCCTATAAACACCCCCCCAAATACTCCTCACACAACACATTCTCCTCCTCACACAACACATTCTCCTCATTCTCCTCCTCAGACAACACATTCTCCTCCTCACACAACACACCCCCAAACACAATTCTCTTTCTCCTCCTGATATTTACTGACGATGGCTACCCGCAATGACGGTCGTATTCCTGGCGGACGACTACCGCGCTTATTATTAAGCAACGTGAAGACCACATTTCTAGTCAAATATTTACTGGCGAGGTAATTTTTGAAATTACAAGTTGCCAACTTTATTAATGCATATATTTTTTATAATGCATATGTTTACTTTATTAATGCATATAAATTTAAACACAAAATATAATGCATATATTTTTTATAGTTATACGACCATGATCATGCTTTACGAACCCGGATCCATGTACATTGGCGGGCCGAAAGGAATTATCGTACGTGGGAGCTAAATTCGGTACAAAAGGCTTTGGTGGAATCCTTTGGATTCCACTATATAGATCGTGTTAGATATTTAATCCACGATCTTCATTTAGTTGTAAGCCTTGCGGAGCGTTGGTGGCCAGAACGCAACACTTTCCAACTCCCATTCGGCGAGATGACGATCACCCTTTTTGATGTGGCGAATATACTAGGGTTACCTATTAAAGGTAACGCTATATATTTTGATCCGCACTTAAAGGGATCTGATCTGATCCGGAGGTATCTCGGTGTTAGCCCTCCTTCAGGTCTAAAAGACGGCAATTATGTGAAATTTACATGGCTCCGTGGCAACTTTATGGACCTACATCAAACTATTGATGGGGTGGTTGATGTAGATGAAATTCGGGTATGTATTTTTATTAGTAAATTTGTTTATTACTTAATTTAGTGGTGCAATTCTATATAACACTTAATAAATCCAGGTCATTCGTTGCACTAGAGCGTATCTGCTCTTTTATGTGGTGCAATTCTATTTTTCGATGCATCGGGAAATATGGTAAATGTGCAGCTTTTACCATTCTTGGATGATCTGACAAAACCTACTGAACATGCGTGGGGAGCTGCTACTCTTGCCTTTTTGTACGCCAATCTGACAGAATTTGTCAGATCCAATCGCAAGAGTATTTGTGGATGTATTTCACTGATACAGGTATGAATGAAAGACCTTAAAAAGTTAGAGTAATTTTATATGTTTGTACTAATGTCATATTTTTGTTTTATAGTCCTGGTCCTACGAGCACTTCTATATTGGTAGGCCTGTTACCAGCATTCTCAGTGATGTTGGAGTATTTCCAGTTGCTATGCGCTGGCCTACAGACGTAGTGGATTATCAACACTACCAATACAGGACTGTATCACTATATCGTAGCCAATTTGATACACTGCAGTATAATGAGGTAATTTTTAAATATGCAATAAATATCTTTAAATTATTTAAGTTTTGATCGTAGATAAACATCACATCTAATTGATACAATATCTTTAAATAGGTAACCTGGTTACCGTACTCATGTGAACCTGATGCTCCAGAAATCAAGATGACATCCTATGTATTTACTTTACACATATGTCATATTATATATGATCGGTTCACCATGTACCATCCGGCAGACCGTGTTCTTCGACAATTCGGAATGGCCCCAATAATTCTCGATGATCCACCGACAGTCGGTTATGAGACATCAAATGCATTACAACGAATCATTGGTCTCGTTGCTGACTGGAATAATCGGTTCGAGAAATATAGTGTGAGGGGCATGTCTCCCAGACTAAATTCTGCTGAGGAATGTAAGTTATAAGTTACTCATTATTTGTATTGATTTAGTGTAAATAGTTTGCTAAAATTTTGTTTACATTTTGCAGACATAGGTAGCCTGGACTACAGGCAATGGTGGGGATGCCCTCTTATGAGCAACTGAGTATACCACTACGAGGAGCAAAGGTTCAAGAGTAGATCCGTAGACGATTCTACTATGCGTGCTTTTGTCGATGGAATGCATGATTTGGTATGACTTCATTTTACTTTCAAAAATACATATACATAGATATGATAAATATATTAATTTACAAGTTTCAAATTTCAGAGTGG
The DNA here is from genome assembly GCA_036927795.1 of Iris macrosiphon. Classification (NCBI taxonomy): domain Eukaryota; kingdom Viridiplantae; phylum Streptophyta; class Magnoliopsida; order Asparagales; family Iridaceae; genus Iris; species Iris macrosiphon. Next base: position 306,995,858 of record JAYESA010000004.1, read on the forward strand.
TGTATACCGGGAACATTTACAACGACCTCATATGGAGGAACATGTGACTCGTCGTCTTATGGAGGAACTTGTGACTCGTGTTGAGCATCTGGGTATTGGACGGGAACCGAAAATGCCTCCAGTACAATCCCGTCTTCCACCGGACTATCCGACCGGCTTAGTACGACAGAGACACTCTCGTCGTCGGCGGCGGGATACTGCTAGAGCGGGCCTGAGTGACCAGTATGCTGGAGGGAGCCCGAGTTACCAGTATGCAGGAGCGGACCTGAGTTACCAGTATGCTGGAGCGGGCCCGAGTGACCAGTATGCTGGAGCGGGCCCTAGTTACCAGTATGCAGGAGCGGGTCCGAGTGGCCAGACTGCTGGAGATAAAAGCTACCAGATATTCACACAATTTTTTTCGACTCCACCAGCACCGCTGCCTACCCAAACTCAACAAGACGAGGACGAGGATTAGTAAAAAATTTGTAACATTGTATGATTACAATTTTTGTATGATTTGTAATAGTTTTTTATTACAATATTTGGGTATTGAACAATTCTATTTTAATCTCTCGGTTGACTAGTACATCTTCTTCGGTTGTGTCCCATAGCACCACAATTACTGCAACGTAGATCTCTTGTCGATGAATCCCGGGGTTTGATGCGGTTCTTCTTTGGTCTTCCGGCTTTGCGTCTTACATCTGGCACCCCAATTTGTCCTCTTACCAAAGGACCTTGGATCTCGTAGGGAACTGGAATTGGCTCCATTTTTGGCGCGTATACACTTTTCAAGTTTTGCGTCAAAAATACTGCAGGATAAAAAGTATCAATACTAATATTGCAATATATACAAACAAAACATGCATGTATACATGGTATATAAGTATGGTACCATCTAAAACATGTACAAGATCTGTTAGTTATATGAACAATATAGGTTCTACTTGTTGCCCGGTCTATTATTTCAAACTTATAACTATCAATAGCTAATATTTCTTGGTGGTTCTTCTCTTTGATAATAGAAGCCATATTTTTTAACATCTTCGGACAATAATCTGTGTTTATATTTTCAGCAAACTTTTTACGATTGTCATGAAGTGTAATAATCTTGGCTCTAATACCATCGAGAAGTATTGTTATTGGCTTATCTCGTAATTTCTTAATCCAGCTATTGAAACATTCAGCAAGATTAGAAGTGTTAATATCTAATCTAGGACAAGTAGCATACGCTGTTATCCAATGTTCAAATCGACGACTTTCATCGTTTACACCAATAAGCCAATCGTACAACACTATGTTCTCGGCTTTAATTATATCAAACACACTCTCTGCATCCGTTTTATTATATGATCTAGCAAGCGAGTCTAACAAGCGTTGAAATACTGGTTCTTTTGAAACTTTTTTCATGTTTTGTTTAAAATGTTGAATACAAAAAAATGAGGAGATGCAGGAAAAATAGCACGAACATCATTTATTAATCCCTTTTGCTTGTCAGATATAAATAAAATTGCACTCCAATCATTAAAACAACTTTCAAAAGATATTTTAAGAGAATTTAAAAACCAAGACCAAGAATCACTATTCTCACCTTCAACAACAGCATAAGCTATATGATATAATTGATAGTTAGGATCGTGAGCACAAGCAATAAATAAGATACCTTGATATTTAGACGAAAGAAATGTAGCATCAGTACTAATAATTGGTAAACATCCACTTAAAAATCCATCAATACATGACTTAAAACAAATAAAAATTCGTTGGAAGCTATTGTTTTCGGCAGTTTTAATAAAACATGTACTACCTGGATTTGTCTCCATAATTCTATAACAATACTCCTCAAGACTAGCGTATGCCTCATCATAACTACCATTAATTTCAGCTAATGCTGTCTCTCGGGCTCTCCATGCTTTGGAATAACTAACTTGTATACGGTGCTCCCTATATATATCTTTAACAATTTGTGATGGACTGTATGACTGGTTATCTCTAATAATGTCAATTATCATGGTCTTAATCCATGAAGCGGTAGCTAGTCGATGACGTCCTGTACTAAGTCTTCCTAAACAAGAATGACGATTTTCTAATGTACTAACTTTAACTATATCGCCATTTCCAATAGATTTGACATATACTCTCCAATTACAATTCGGTTGATCACAACTATATATAATTCCACGAGCATTATTCATAAGACTAGCTGAACAACTAAAATTATATTTAATTGCTAAATTACTTATAAAGCTTCTAAAGTGAGAACGACTAGGAAATGATTGTCCTTTAAATAATTCATCAGTGATAGCTTTTACAACATCATCATCTACCGTATAATCTACATTTTCAACTAAATCATCACTATTTCCATCGTCGTTGTCACTATCATCATCATGGTTAGATTCAGGAGATGAATGACCTTCTTGGATAAATGAAACTATTTGTTGAGAAGAACTAGCACCCGAACTAACATGCTGATATTCAGAAAAATATTCATTATTTCTACTATCTAAGGTTGCTGCTACTTTAATAACATATATTTTTATATACCGTGATTGTGAATTAATCTCAAGAATATAATTCCATGCATCTTCACTATCTATCAAAAAATAATCAGAACAAAAAATAGACTTCAGAATAAAATCATAATGAATAGAACAACGTTCAATAATATGATTACGTATATTTTCAAAACTAATATTCGGATAAGTTAAAAAAATTATACTTTCTCCTCCTTCGTAATTTAACCCATTTACTTTACCGCCGTGCGAGCATACAATTCTTACGCTACGATCCATGACGGTTGAGAACTTTTGCTACAGAAAACTCAAATGAACTTTAGCTGCAGGCAGAGAGACAGAGAGAGTGTTGGAGAGTTTGCTAGAGGGAAGAGAGGAAATAGAGGAAGTAGATTGAGTGTGAGATGATTTGGTTGAGATAGGTAATTTATAGAGGGAGAATGTAATAGCCGTTGTTGTTAATAGCCGTTGTGGAACGGTCGAGAAACGGATCCTTACTCGCCAACTTAGTTGGCGAGCATATTGCAACGGGTCTAAGCCAACTCAGCATGACCCGCCAACTGAGTTGGCAGCAGCCTCTCGAGGAGAGCGCCCCGCCAACTCAGTTGGCGAGATGCTATCCAACTCAGCATCCCGCCAAGTAAGTTGGCGAGTGGTCCCCCCATATGCAAATTCCTCCAATTTTTTCCTTTTTTATAATTATATTATAAATTATTACTTTAAACGAAAAAATCCGTAAATTTTATATCCATTTTATTCCGGTTCATCAAGATGCTAATAAAAATAGGCTCTTGATAAGGCACTACAAAAATATCTCAGGACTGTCAAAATTTTGACAGTCCTACCAATAGGACTGTCAAAATTTTGACAGTCCTAAAAAAATATAAATATGTTATTTTTTTAGGATTGTCAAATTTTGATAGTTCTTCCAATTGGTAGGACTGACAAAATTTTGACAGTCCGGAGGGAAGGGCTACGCGACGAGGGCGGGACTACCTGGAGGTCGAAAGGGAGGACGAGACGGAGGAGCGGGAGGAGGAGGCGGCGGGAGGCGGGGGAGGAGGCGGAGGCGCGCGCGCACGGGGGCGGCGGCGCGGCGTAGGTGCGCGTGGAGGCGGCGATGAGGCGTAGGCGCACGCGCTCGCCTCCGTTGCTGCTGCCGCTTTTGCTATTGTTGCCGCCGCCGTCGCCGGCGCGAGGCGTAGCCGCAGTCCCCTACGAGCGCGTGCCTACGTCGCTCGCAGCCCTCCACACATTGCTTCTTCTTCTTCTTCTTCGTGACGGAGTCGACGGGAAGGTGCTTGAGGTGCGGCTCGGCGACGACAACGCGGTCGATGGCGAGGTCAACGACGAGGAGAGGCGAAAAATCGCAATAGGAGGGAGGAGGGGAGGCCGGAGGAGGATGGAGGTGGGGGAGGAGCAGGAGGAGTGAGATGAAGAGGGTGGACAACCCTAGTAAAATTTGGATTAGTCTGAATAAAACTTCTTTCTAACTGGACTAGCATCAATATTGGACTAGTCTCGAGTCATTTTTGTAGTGTCTTTATCATGAGCCTAAAAATAGTACAATTAATTCAAATATAAGTTAGCATAAAATGTTATGGGGGGAAGAAGTACTCCAATATATGCAAGAAAAAGGGAAATTTCACTCACCACATGAGAGGCCATAGACAATTTGGACTCTCCGCCAAGACAAAGTAGCGCACACACACACACTAGTGGCCGATAATATCAGTTCAGGATTTAAACAAACAAAAAATCCCACCAGATCCCTATTTCCTCCCCCTTCTCCCCCTATGGCTCTCAACTCCGCAACAATCCCCGCCCGCCCCATCCTCTTCCATCCGATCGCCAACTCCCGGTCCCCCTCCGCCGTCCGATCTTCCCTCTCCTTCTCTCGCACTCCCAATCACTGGGAGAGGAAAATGAGGTCCATCTCCACCATCCGCTCCTCCGCCGCCACTTCAGGTGCAGCGGCGCCGCCGTCGCCCGGGGGCGTGGCACCGGCGATCCTGGTGACGGAGAAGGCGCTGAGCCATCTGAGCAAGATGAGGGAGGAAAAGAAGGAGGACCTCTGCCTGAGGATCGGAGTGAAGCAGGGAGGGTGCTCCGGCATGTCGTACACCATGGAGTTCGAGAAACGAGCCAACGCCAGGCCCGACGACTCCGTCATCGAGTACAACGGCTTCGTCATCGGTACTATTATGTTTAACCTCTTCATCTTCTTCAGATTTTAGGGTTATTTACGTTAACTAGAATGTTTTATGTTTATTACACGAGGTATCTCTACTTTGAAACTAATGACACGGGATACCCCTCTCCTTTAGAAAATAAAATAAAAAATAGGGATAGTTAGTGTTATACCTTTGTATAGAAAATATAAAAAATAGTTTCAAAATATAAAACATAGGATACCCCGTGTAATTAGTTTCAAAGTAGGGTTACCCAGTATAATAAACATAAAGTATGGAGTTGGACGCATGGGACGCATGGGTCGGTTTTGTACAACTTTTCGTCAGGACATGCATGACAGCTAGCGGTGCCTACTGACAGTCGGTCGAATGAGCAATTGCTTAAGCTTGGCGAGTTCGCATCGCCCTAGACTTCTTCGTCCTAGCACGCACCGGTGCGTAGTATGAAGAGTCCAAGTTTACATCTTCGCCTTTCTCAGCATGGCGCATGGAGTCAGCGCTGCATGAGATTCGGTCAAAGACGGAACTTCTGTTGCTGTCCTGGCCGCATGTGGCCATCTGGCTGCGGCTACTGACCGGTGCCGCATAGTCCTCCTTATGCGGATTTTGACGTGGCCGCATGGAACGTGTCTTAGTGCTCGAACTCCTGGCATCGTAGTATTTTCCTCTGTCAGAGCTCAAGTGCTGATCACTTTCCTTGTCGGAAGAGGCTACCGCATGAAAGACGTCAGCTCGTGTGGACGCATGATGTGCGTCTCCTGTGGAAGGTAGAGAGACGGGGAGTGCATGCTCCGCAGTTGGGTGAGGCACAACGGCCTTTGCAACCCATGTTCTGCGGGTCTTCTTAGGCTTTTGCCAGCCTTGGAGAAGCTCCATCCTCAGAGAGCATTTCCTCAAAGGCTTGCTGGTCGAAGCGTACAACCAGCATCCTCTGGGTCGAATCCAGTTTTGATGCGTTGGACTGCGTCACGACCTTCTCATCAGAGGAGAAGGAAGTCCCCAGCAGAGTCGCCACCTTGTTTGCCATTGAAGTAAGTTTGAAAAACCTTCGTTTAATAACAAACAAACAAAAAAGTAGAAAGAAATCATAGACAGAAAATCTAAGTACAATACTTTTGATCTGGGTAATGTGCCTAAGGCAAGTGCCAATTCATAAACACTGTAAGACAGACGAGATCACTATGACTCAAATAATAGGAAAGGCGGATCTAACCAAGCGAATGAACGAAGGTTATAAAACAACTTGAAGCTAAGACAAGGTCCTGGTTCCAATTCAAAACTAACCTTTCTGTTGTTCTAAGCGGATCTGGCTTTCAGCTTCAAAGGCCCGACCCGGAAAGCGTTGCCTGCTTATCATTTCTCATTCCAAGGAGCTTCCTTGGGAGGCTCCCTTATGGACATGGGAGGTCAGTCAAACCTGCCCAAAAGCGGTTAGCAGTGACCATTGAATAAGTCTCTTCGGCTTGAGTTGGGTTAAAAGCACGGAATGTATTTGCGCCATCACCATCTTCGAATAAAGTATATTCTACGGTAGCGCCTCAGTACTGCAGCGACTCTTTTACTCCGTTGACGGTCCGACGAGAGAATGGAGATGCTTTCTTCTCTCTTCTCTCTCTTGAGCTTGTGTGCACGTACGTTGCTCGCCTGGAGGGGTATGGTCTATGAAGCAGAAAAATCAGCCATTGGAACATCCAAGTTGTTCCTATTTATAGCCATCATGCTGATGGGCTATAGGTGTCACATGTGCTTCTGTTTTGTGGCTGCAAGGGGCTCCTTCAACAGAATGCGGTTGCAGCTGTAGGCGCATGTTATGGACAGGCTGCCACATGTACACCCTTAACAGGATGTAGTTGAGTCCAGGCCGAGCTGCCACGTGGACGTTGTTGCGATTTGCTGTTGCTGAAGATCTGAGCGGTTCTCGTCTTTTGTTTGCGTGACTTGGTCAGCTTGACACGTGGCCCACATTAAGTTGGAGAGAATCACTTCAGTCGCAACAGAAATATTTTGTTTTAGGGAACCCTGCCATATTGGATGCATGGAGTCTGGGACGCATATGACGCATGAAACACAATGAGTCTGGAACGCATGAGACCAGAGACGCATGGAACGCATGGAGTCTGGAACGTATGGGGCTAGAGACGCATGAAAGACACGGAGTCTGGAATGCATGGGGCCAGAGACGCATGGACCGCAAGGAGCTGGAACGCATGAGGCCAGAGATGCATGAACCGCAAGGAGTCTGCAACGTATGGGGCCAGAGACGCATGGAGTCTGGGACGCATGTGGCCTCGTACACGTGGCGCTGCACGTATATTAGGAGTAAAGTTCGTGCTGACGTGATGTTCTGTCGTTTAGCGTGCTCACGTCTTTCGAGGCGTTTAGAAAGTCCTTTTTGTCAGGATTCTGTGTCAGGCATAATCTTTGTGTCCGGCATTTATGTGGTCAGTATTGGGACGCAAGGATGTTTGAGGGAGTAGTGGCGCATGGCACTGCTGGCGCATTCAGACACTAGTTACTTAGTGGCGCATGGCACTGATGGCACACGGAAACACTAGTTATGAAACGGTCGGCGCATAGTAGCTGCATTTCTGGGTCGCATAGTCGTTCTGCGACCTGATTTCTTCTGAGTCGATCTTGGGACGTATGGATCTAGATTTTCTATGCTTCTACATTGACATGTCCAGTTAGACATACCAACACATACTCCCTAGATAAGTAGGACTTAGAGATACCAGGGATGTGCCCAAAGAATGCTTACTGTTTTGATATTCTAGATGCTAGTTTTTCATGTAGTCTTTGTTATACCTTATTTGCCAGTCATCTTTGTGTTCAAGTCCTAGCCACCACCAAAACTTTAGAGTTGTGATGAGGGTTATGTATTTATTCCAACACGCTCACAGGTTGAATGCCCATTTATGGGCTGAGAGCTGAATTGACGCTGAAACGCGCGTGAAACGAGATTTGAACTTGAATTTCTGTGATACTTCCCTGACACTACATAAAAAACTCTAGAGTTTTGATGAGGGTTATATATTTATATTTATTCCAGTAGTTTGCATATGATAATGTTAAACTGCCCATAGATTTTGCTTTATATAGTCAGTTCATATTAATCATTTCATATTGTGAACTTAATTTGTCGTATTTCATATACTGAAGTATATCTAAGTTTATTAGCATAATTGGTAAATGGTAAACCATACTTTGCACATGCTTCATTAAAGCCATAGGTTTAGAGTGTTATTGGGGTTCTCAAACAAGTTTCAAGAGAAGTCAAAGAAATGAATTGAACAATTAACCTTAGAAGGACATTACATAGAGTTGGTAATAAAAACTATCAATCGATAATTTAAACTAAGGAATTAAAAGTACATGGCAAGTAAGAAATTAATACACAAGACCAAAAGCAAACATAGGGGTTAATTGAGTCCTGGAGAGAGAAATACTCAGGCATCTTGCTATCCAAGACCAAACCATGCCTTGTGCTTTAAAACCTATCAATTTATCTAAGTGATCTAAGGCAACAAAATGATATTGCACATGTTTGTACATAGGGCCAAACCCCGAAGAGACAGGTTTCCAGAATATTGGCAACACATTCCAGTGACAGTGCTCAAACACAAGACCGACACCCCCCCTCCCCCCAAATTGATTTACAATATTAAATACACTTGGTCGAATAAGTAAAAAAGACAAGAAAAAACTATGTAGTGCACTCAAGTCCAGTGACTACATCTATTGGACGGATGTGCTAATTCACCACCTCACCAATACTTCCTTCCGAGGCTGCCAGCTCCTGCACAAACAAGACATAACCCACCTGTGCATCCGTGTCGATTTCCTGGTGGACATGGGGGTTTGGTGGAAAGAGTTCACAACGAAGAGCAGTTTCACAGCTTCACGTTTTTTGATCTCTGTTGTAAAAATTTCTATTACTTGCAGCATGCTCACAGGGTATTTGCAAAGCTTTTGACTCTTCTTACAAGTCACTTTGTTCTGTCAAAAAGTTTCTGTGGGTTCCTAGCTCCCAGGGTATGCAACAACCCTTACATTCACCTCCTGCAGAGGGACCACCTCTTCATAGAAGGATTTAAGGCGCATCATCATTTCTATTACTACAAAGGATTGCTGCATGAAAGCTAGTCAAAATAAGGAAAAGTTGACAGGAAAACAATGACAAAAGATGAGTAGAGTTATGCCTCAATAACAATTGTTCTTGAGAGGAGAGATAAAAAAGAGAGGCTATTTAATGATAATATATGGCAAAATAGCCCAAACTAAATTAGCTTGGGCCGAAGCCAAAAGCCCAGTCTGACCACTTATAACCTCTATACAGAAATCATAAAAGGAGGAGATTTTCTCAAAATTAGAGGATATAATCAAATATTAGCGAAACTGAATAATTTCTACTGGGACAACCAAAGTCCTATGGTAATTAATGGAACTTTTTCTTCAAGGCTAAGTCCTGAATAATGTGTCCCCAAAATCTCTACTACTCAACTCTATAACAGCACAATAATCAAATAAATAAAACACAAAAATCAAAGACAATATGCACACTACTACACTCTTATTTGAGTCAATTGAAAACTTTTTATTACATTATATTTCTTTGGCCATGAATCCTATTTAAACATTGGCGAGATTCCAACCTAGAACTCCCTACGCTTTTTTTTTGACCTCCGTACAGGTCATTTGAAGTTGGGGTAAAAAAAATTTGTGCCGTTGCAGGCTAGGAAGCAAATCCAATCCATCTCCTTCTGTTGCTTTGCTTCTACGTTATCCAGATTCGTTCCAAGTTATTTTTCAGCTGTTGTCTTGTAGCATCACGTTGATGCCATTCGTGGGACCTATTTCGTCAATAGTTGTTTGATCTTTAGAGAGAAGATCGGTCAATCCTCTAGCTCTCGTCTTTCGAGTTGCATGCAACTCTCGTTTGACAAAATACATTTCCAACACTTGGGGTCCGTTTGGATATGCTTTCTGAATTTTTTCTTCTTCTGAAAACAGTTTTCTGAAAGTAAGCTATAAAGTTGTTTTCTAAGTATAGAGATTTTGAGTTTGTGTTTGGTTACTTTCAATCTGAAAATAATTTTGAGAAACAAAAGTTAAAATTCTGTTTGGCAATTTTTTTTCAGAAAATAATTTAATCTGAAATCTTTGTCCTATCTTTGTGTCTTGTGTCCGTCGACCGGAACGTCGTAGGTGGAGCCATCGCGCGACGGAGCTGCAGAGAGATCCAAAAACTATTCGAAGGTTCAGACCCAACCTGACGCTTGACGACACAACCCGCCGCTCGACACCCAGCCCCTCGAGCCGGTCGACACCCAGCCCCTCGAGCCGGTCGACGACACAACCCGCCGCTCGACACCCAGCCCCTCGAGCCGGTCGACGACACAACTCCCCGCTCGACACCCAGCCCTATGCGCCAGTAGACGACCCAACCCGCCGTTCGACACCCAGCCCCTTGAGCCGGTCGACGTCCCAACCCGCCGCTCGACGACACTACCCTCCGTTCGACGACCCAGTCCCTCAAAAAACCTAACCCTAAAATTCTAGTCCGACAAACCGGTGCCCGATCGTCACCACCGCTCTAAGAGGTCGTCGTCCCCATCCATCTTGGAGGTTGTCGTCGTCCCCATCCATTGTGGAGGTCATCGTCACCATCGAGTCCCCATCCATCGTGGAGATTGCCGTCCTCATCTCATCCAGTTGTCATCCCTATCGCTCCGGTCGGGGAAGTCGTCGTACCCATCCCGTTGTCGTCCCTAACGCTCCAGCTGGAGACATTGTCGTCGTTCTCCTGGCATTTGGGCTCCCCCCTTCCAAGTAAGAAAAAAAATAAAAAGAGGAGAGAAGATGTAGGGGTGGGGGTGGGGGTGGGGGTGGGGGTAGAGAGGGACACTCAGTGGAAGGCTCGGGTTCCAAGAGGAAGGAAAAAATTGGTTTCTCAAAGCTGGTTTTTTGAACTCTCAGAAATCTAAGTTATAATGTCAGTTTTCAAAACTTTTTTGGGGAAGCTATTCCCGAGTGAATGCAGCCAAACAAAAAGTGGGTCTCTTTTTACGTTTAAAATGAAAAAAACTGAGTTATAAAGTGGAAGCAAAAATGCCCTTAGTCGCTGAGATGTCTATGTCTTATAGATACACGTTGTACAAGCTCCACGATCACACATTGTCATATTTTTATTTTCATATCTACAAAAAAGACTATAAAAGGTAAGGGTCTGTTTGGATATTCTTTCTGAAATTTTGTTCTGAAAACAGTTTTTTGAATGTAAGTTATAAAGTTATTTTTTGAGTAGAGAGATTATGAGTTTGCTTTTGGTTACTTTTATCTGAAAAATAGTTTTCTGGATTTTTTTTTAATATTTTGTTTGGTTAAAAAATTTTCGTTATGTTTCCTAAATTCCGTGTGTCCGACCTCGGGTCCGACTCTGATGTGTCCACACCAATTTCCTGTGTCAGATACAACCAAAAAAAATCCAGCAGAAAATCCTATTCCTTGTGTCCTCGGGTCCGACCCCGAGGACACAATACAAGCCCCTACACAAGCTCTAAGACCGTCGTCGTCGCTAACCCACCCCCGTCGTCATCGTCCTCGAGCTCGAACTCGACCACCACACCGCGGTCGTCGTTCTCGAGCTCGACCACCCCACAACAGTTGTCCTCGAGCTCGAGCTCGACCAACCTACCGCCGTTGACCTCAAGCTCAACCACCTACTGCGGTCGTCGTCCTCAAGCTCGACCACCCCACAACCGTCGTCCTCAAGCTCGAGAACCCCACCGCCTTCGTCCTTGAGCTCGAGCTCGACCACCCACCACGGTCGGTCGTCCGTGGTCATGACCTTGGTCGTCGTGACCTCGGTCGTCGCCATCGTCCGTTCTTTTCTTCGAGGAGGAAGTCGTCTGAGAGGTCGTCCTCGTCGAGGCTTGATCGGAGAACCGTCCTCGAGGAGGAAGTCGTCCGCTACGGTTAGGATTAGACTTGGTCGGAGAACCGTCCTCGAGGAGGAAGATGCCCTCGTCTTCCAGGTCGTGGTCGGAGGAGGAGGAGGAGGGGGAAGCGGAGGGGGGGGGGAGTGGGAGGCGGGTGGAGAGTTGGGGAGGAGGCTTTCCTTGTCCGAGCAAACGAGGAGAGAGAGAAAGCTAGAGAGTTTGGGGGTGGGGCCCACTAACTTTGAGCGGAGAGGAAAAAGTTTTACTGTGAAAACATGTTTTAGTAGCTTTGAGAAAGCTAAGTTTAAACATGAGCTTCATTTTTTTTCCTGAACCACTTTTTGGAGTTATCCATCCAAACACAATTTTTTCGGATTTTGACATTTTTACTCAGAAACCTCCGTTTAAAATTGTAATCAAACATGACCTAAATCACATGTGGAAGAGTTTGCTCAATGGAAGGATGGATCAAATCTTTCTTCTTGGCCTACAACGGGTTTTGACTTGCAACAACTTTTCACCCCGGCCCCAGATGGCATGTAAGAAGGTTCCATAACCGAGTTTTTTTTGGGGGGCGGGGTGGGGGGTGGGTTACCAATGCAACTTATTCACGAATAGTGACGTTGAGTTTCTCGACACTTTGTAGGCTTAGTTAGTTATATTTCTTGATATGGCCGGGCCCGGAAGGAATATAACTCAACCGTAGTTTGTTAGCTTGAATTGGTGAAAGTCCACAGTTCGAGCCTGATTGTTCATAGATGCGGTGTGTGTTTTTTATTTTGACTTGTGTCCTGCACATTCCAAATGAGAATGGATAAGTGGCTTATGGGATGGATGCAATAGGGTAGGGATGGCTATATTGTTTGGAGCAAACTCCTAGACAATATGAAGCGCATGTATACATGTTAGGCCTTGGAGCATACCTTTGTCTTGATATTGCTATTTATAGAGTTAAGCGTAGTAGAGGCTTGGGGGTCAAGCTTGATATTTATAATAATATCTATGGTATTTTGTGTGTTTGAGAGAGATTTGTCTTGGAGAGAAGATTTTGCTAATTATCACAGGACCTTGGTTCTGGTCCCAAGAGGAATTATTATTTGAATATAGTGCCCCCATTTTATGGGATTCTTTATGGAGGGTGTAATTTGGTCGGCCTGGGTTTTAAATTTGAAACATGCTATTTTAGTTTGAGCTACTTTTGAAACATGTTACTATCGACAAAAATATAGCCTTAGCTTTTACTCTTTTTCTTTGCCTCAAACCTTTCAAGACTTTTACCACAAAAAGTCATGTTATGCACAGCCATTAAGGCCTAACAAAACCAGATATAAGGACCAATTAAACCAGATGAAGAAGAAATAATTGCGTGTATAACATCATTATAATTTTAACAAGTATAGGCCAAGGCTATGTTATCCGGACTCTCCATTTTAGGAATAAGTACCTGTGTCCACCCGATAGGACATGAGTATGGATATGAAATCCGTATCCGATCCCTCATGGTGACAATCAGATCCTTCATGGTGACAATCAGAATACTGGTAGTGAAGTAGATAATTTATTTTAATGTGGTAATGAAGTTGATAGTTTATTTTAATATGGTAGATTGATAGTAAAGTTATGAAACCTTACAAATTTAATTATATGTCTTTTTATGAAACTATGCAAATTTAATTATAAGCTTAAATATATGAAATCATGCAAACTTTATTACAACTGTATCTTTTTATGAAATCATGCAAACTTTATTACAACTGTATCTTTTTATGAAATCATGCAAATTTAATTAAATAATGTCTTTTAATGAAACCGTACAGATTTAATTACTTGTGTAGAATTAGAATGATGAGATATTTTCATTGATGAACAAAGACTACATATATATAAGAGAGACTGACCCCTCTCTATTATTCTACCCAATATGGGGCTAAAGCTCACTACCTAATATAACGCTTAACATCCTTCCTCAAGCTGGAGCATATATATCAATCATGCCCAGTTTATTACATAAAAATTGTACCCGTGGACCCAAAAGCGATTTTGTGAAGATCATCGGTCCTCACGTGATGGAACTTTATCATTCCCTTTTTATACTCATCACGGACAAAATGGGCATCAATTTCAATGTGCTTCGTCCTTTCATAAAATACATGATTGGTAGCAATATGCATTGCAGATTGGTTATTACACCACATATCTGCTGCTTTAGATCCTGCTTCTTCTCCCAGCTCTTGTAGAAAATGCTCAGATATAATACCTCTGCCGTGCCATGAGCCATGTCTCGATATTCTGCTTCGGAACTTGATCGTGCGATCACACTCTGCTTCTTACTCTTCCATGATACCAAGTTTCCGCCAATAAATACCGAATAACCAGACGTAGATCGTCTATCTGTCAGGCTTGCACCCCAATCAGCATCGGTAAAGCACTCAACATTTGTATGTCACTGGTTCTCCATGCGAATTAATTTTCCATGATTTTGGACTAAATAGCGCAGAATTCTGAGAACTGTCTGCCAATGTGGAACTCGTGGAGAAGACATAAATCTACTCGCGACATTGACGGCAAAGAAAATATCTGGGCGAGTCATAACCGCTAAGTAGTTGAGTTTTCCAACTATACGACGATATTGATCAGGATTCGTCATTAGTATCCCCTCGTCGGGGAGTAACTTTTCTCCTGGGTCCATCGACGACATTGCTCCCTTGACTTGCATCATTCCTGCATCATGTAGTACGTCTAGCACATACTTACTCTGCGACATGACAATGTGCTTCTTTCCCGTATGACTTCAACACCCAAGAAGTAATTTAATGATCCCATATCCTTGGTCTAAAGTCGTTCTCCCAGAAACTTCTTCAGTCCTACAATGCCCTGACTGTCGTCTCCTGTGATTACAATGTCATCAACATAAACACCAAGGAGTATCCTTCCCGCCGATGTCAGTCTGTAAAATACTGAATGATCATTCTTTGATTGACACATGCCAAACTGAGTGACCACATCTGTAAACCGACCAATCCATGCACGAGGTGATTGTTTGAGACCATAGAGGGCCTTCCTTAGATGACACACTTTACCCTCCTTTGCAATTAACTCGGGAGGTTGCACCACATATACCTCTTCATCAAGGTCCCCGTGGAGGAAGGCATTCTTGATATCAAGCTGGAGTAGCGGCCAGTCATAGCGAACAACTAAGACCAAGAGTACACGCACAGAGGTCATCCTGGCAACTGGGGATAATTTATCAAAATAATCCTCACCATAAGTCTTGGAATATCCTTTAGACACCAGACGTGCCTTTAGTCGATTAATGGTGCCATCTGGTTTCACTTTGAGCGTGAACACCCATTTCCAACCGACAGCCTGTTTACCAGGTGGCAAATTTACCAAGTCCCAAGTATGGTTCTCCCGAAGCGCTTTCATCTCTTCCATAGTAGCACGCCAACCGGGATGTTTGAGACCCTCCTCGATAGAATTGGGAATCCGAATCCCATCAATAGTAGATGCTATTAAGGACTGAGTGTGGCTCGCAAGCCCTTTGTAGTTATCAACATCCAAGGGATGATCTCGACAGGCACGACGAAGTCGAGCCGGTGGAACAGGTGGAGCCGAAGGCGGAGACGAATCAGTCGAGCCAGAGGAGGATGGCTCTGTGACCATGGGCATTATCTGCGACAATCGATCGGGCGACGGTGGTGCTGACTGAATCGGTGTCTGCGGACCGTCGGGCTGGAGTATCGGCTCGGTAGGGGAGGACAGCCTAATATGGGGCTGTTGTGCTTGAACCAGGAACAACAAGAAGTCCTCTTCTGGGTAAACTTGGGGCACTGGTCCTGGAGTTTGTGGAAGTGGAGGAAATTCGGTTTCAACAAAGGTAACATCCCGAAAAAAAATCTCTTCAAGACGGGAAAAACACCGATACCTTTTCTGATCCTTAGGATACCCAAGAAAAATACATTGGATAGCATTTGGATCTAATTTAGAAAGATTTGATCGGGTATCCCTAACATAACACAAGCAACCAAAGATTCAAAGAGGTAGAGGAACCGACTCGTTTGGGATATAACCGAGAGAAGGGTGTACTACCATTGAGGACAGACGACGACATGCGATTAATGAGATAGCAAGTCGTAAGAACGACATCCGACCAAATTTTTTTTGGAGTACGTGTTTAGAACATAAGAGCACACGTTGTTTCTAAGAGATGACGATTTTTGCTTTCAGCCACACCATTCTGTTGTGGTGTGTAAGGACATGAGGTTTGGTGGATGATGCCATTCCGAGACAGATGTGAAACAAACTCACGATACATATACTTATGACCATTGTCACTTCGAACACATTTAATCGGAATACCAAATTGTGTTTTTGATTTTCGCATGAAAATTGCACCAAATGTTAAATAATTCGGAGCGATTTTTCATGAGATAAACAAAAATGACACGTGAGTAGTCATCAACAAAGGTAACAAAGTACTTGAATCCCATCACAGATTCAACCGGACAAGGTCTCCATATATCGGAATGCACCAACTCGAAGGGAGCGGAAGCAATTTTATTCTGACTAAACGAAAAGGAAACTCGGTGATGCTTAGCCAAGCCACATGACTCACAATGAAAAAGAAACATCTAAAGATGTGTACATTTTTTGGAGTGCTTGGACAGATGGATGTCCTAACCGGCAGTGTAACTCAAAAGGATCAAGTTTTACACCAGCATAGGCAACAGAGGAAGTTTTGTCAAATAAGTACAAGCCTCCAGCCACATGTCCCATACCGATAGTCCTTCCAGTCTTTAGGTCCTGAAAAACACAATCATCAGGAAAAAATGTTACCGAGCAGTGTATATCACGAGTAGTTCGACTAATTGAGAGTAAGCTGAATGGGTTTCAAGGGTATGTAATACATAATGTAGTGACAGTCCTGAAGAAAGACGGGCAAATCCTTTTCCACGGACTGTCAGCGAACCACCATTGGCACATGTAATATTAGACATGCGACCAACAGGTACATAGTTTCGTATCATACCTGTGTCGTCTGTCAAGTGAGCAGACGTACCAGAATCAAGGACCTGTTGCTTTGACTGTATCACACATGCCGCTGAGTACCCTGCTGTGGACCCAGAAGGAGAGGCTTCACCTCGACGTTGAGCTTGAAACTCAACAAAGTCTGCATATGCTTCATTAGTCATTTGTACTGATCGGCCGCCAAGATCAGGAGTATCTGAGGTAACATTGGCGGTAGGAGCTTTAGTACACTGCCACTGGAAATGATCTTGTAAACCACAGTTGAAGCAGGTGCGCGGTCGACCTCTATCACGACCGCCAATGCCTCGTCCACCATCACGACAAATAATGAGGCCACCACGTCGTCCACCACGACTACCGCGAAATCCAGTACGAGCGGCACCAAGAGCAGATCGATCAGTAGGAGCATCACTTGGAGATCTCTCGACGACCATTGCTGCCCGTAGAACACGAAAATGTGCTTCCATTAGAGATGGAACCTCGGCTCCGGCAATGATCTGAGAGCGAGCTGAGTCTGCATTAGGACGGAGAGTGGCAAGATATGCCATCACATGAAGCTGCTCACGTTGAGGCCTCGCTTCATTGATATCCGTCGTCAGAGGTAATACATAGTCAACTTCATCGACTATAGCCTTAAAAGTCCGGAAGTGGTCCTTATGAGACTTGTCCTGTTTTGCCTGGTAGACGCCGACGACCGAGTCGTAGATACGAGACAAGTCGCATTTTCTATCAAACGTCGTCGATAGGACCTCCCATAACTCCTTTACCGTGTCTGTGTTCTGAACCATGCCCTCCACCAATGGTTCCATTGAGTTCATCAACCGTGTAAACAGTCGAATATCATTCGTCTCCCACTGCTCAAATGTGGGATCGGTCGTCTCCTGAGAGTTATCAGTTAGATGCTTGGATAACCTCGTTCTTCAAAGTGTTTTCTCAACCTTCTTCTGCCATGTTGAGTAGCCATCTGGTCTGTCCAACCGCCGATCGACGAATCGAATCGAAGAAATCGTCGTGCCAGTGCCCGTTGGTCCCGCCAATGCGTTCCCGACACCGGTAGTAGTAGCACTGCTAGTCGTATTAGTGTTAGTTATCATGCTCTTTGATTCGACCGTCGCTGGATCTACCCAATACCAATAATCACATCAACTTTACCGATGTGCTATCAACGTGGCCAGAACCGGCACACACATGGAAAGTAGAGATCGTATGGAGGGATCACACAAGCAAGGACACAGAAGTAACCTAGGTCACTCCCTGTGTAGATCCTGATGTGGATATCGGGATAGGACGGAAACAAAGATCCACGTAAATAAGCCACTTGTATACTCTTTGTTAACTCCTGAAGTCGTAATCTAGGAACAGAGGTTGTGCAAACAAATTATTGTCTACCCTCTAGCTTCGATATACGCTCCTGAAGTCGTAATATAGGGACATAGGTTGTGCAAACAAATTAGTGTCTACCCTCTGGCTTCGATATACGAATTTTTTTTTTTTTGTATTAGGGTTTAGACAACAAGAAGGGGCTACGGCTGCATGTTAGGGTTAGGATTTTGGGCTGGAGGCAGAGGGGGGAGGCTTGGAGCGGGTGGGGGGGTCGGAGGGGGGTGCAGGCGGGGTCGGGCAGCAGGTGGGAGGGGTGCAGGCGGTGTCGGGCAGCAGGTGGAAGGGGGTAGGCGGAGTCAGGCAGCAGGTCGGAGGCGGTGCAGGGGGGGCAGGTCGGAGGCTGGGACGGGGGGGGGGGGGGTGGCAACAGGGTGGCGAGGGAGGCGGGCGGGGCCGTGGGTGGTGGCGGCCAGGGGCAGCGGCGAGGCAGCAGGGGCCGGCGACGAGGCAGCGGAGCAGCGGATGGGGTGGGGAGGAGATGGGTGGATGGTTATGGCTCTGATACCATGTAGAATTAGAATGATGAGATATTTTCATTGATGAAAAACGACTAAATAATATATATAGGAGAGGCTGACCCCTCTATTATTCTACCCGATGTGGGACTAAAGCTCACTACCTAATATAACACTTAACAACATGTCTTTTATGAAGTCATACAAATTTAATTCCATGATGTCTTTTTATGAAACCATGTTCAAATATATTTATTTTAATAGTCATATTTTCGTACGAGTATCCAAAATTTGAACCTTTTTAGCCGAGTCCGCGTGTCCTTCAATTATGAGTTTGAAGGACCCGACTCTTGGATATATACCCGTACCTGACACCCGTACGCGAGTCCAGGTTACATAGGGCCAAAGTGTAAAAAAAAACGTATTTATCTTCTTATTGAGACACAAGGGTATACTCAAAATAAAAAGTGCATCCTCAAAATAAAAAAATATATAGACCAAAGTTGTTCGTTCTTTCAAAATCATACTCAAAATCAAAAATGCGTCCTCAAGTCACTTTGCTTTGTTCAAATCATTGTGATTGTGGTTTTAAATCATGCCAGCACTGTGCTGTTCAGGTCCGTTTTGACTACCCTCCCCCACTCTTCTGTCAAGCCCAACCCCAAAAAAGTTAGAAAAGGAAAGGGACAATCATAACCATCCTCGATAGCCAACTCATGAACCATGGTTTCTTATCACAAAAGCCCATTGTGACAACCATTCAATGTCCAGCTCTCTCATCTCCAAAATTTAATATTTCCTATTTGTCACTCTTTTTCTTTTTGTATTTGTCTTTTCTAATTACCCATACAAGGCCTAGGTATTATCTGTTCTTGATTCCCATCACAAGGCCTTAAATCTTCTTTACAAAAGTCCTTTCAACTGGCTTTCAATTCTTTGTTTGGATAATGCCAAAACTATTTCGTGCCAAATTGACAAGACCTTTTTGGGGGAAACGGCATAGTTCTTTTCGAATTTTAAAATAACTTGAAGATAATGAAGCCGCGACGTTCATTACAAATCCTTACTTGGCTGATTGGAAAGGTATAAAAGCTGATGTGTGTAGTTTGTTACTAATATACAATTATCCTTGGTTTTGCTGTTCTGGCTCCTCGTGTTAAAATTATTGCAGTCCTGATTGCATATGGAAGTAACAAGACTACGATTACTATTGGGTTTTCTTTGAATCCCATTGTACTAGCTTCACAAAAAATCTGTCTAATTTTTCTCCCATGAGAAGCTTTCTGATTCCTGATTCTTTGTTATTATTTGCAGTTTGTGATCCCAAGAGCCTTCTCTTCGTATATGGTATGCAGCTAGATTTCAGCGACGCCCTCATTGGTGGTGGTTTCTCGTTCAAGAACCCTAATGCAACACAAACTTGTGGTTGTGGCAAATCCTTTGCTGCTGAAATGTAGAAAAATCATGATAATTACATCAAATGAAATATAGTAATGTGAGCATGATTGTAAATTGTACGTACAAAGAAAACATTTAGTTTGGATAGTCAACTTTAGTGGATAGCCTTCAAAGTTGTATGACCTGAATTAATTAATTATTCTATTTGGAGGGCGTAAAAGTTGGTTAATTTATATTCTGCTGCTGGTGGTATACATTTGTTTACACTTTCGATCTTTTGTCAGCATCGGCCTTTTGCATTAATTTTTCCAGCTGCATTTTGGTCATGATAGTGGTTTTATTGGTTGATCATGCAAATGTTTGTTTTCTGCAATTGTTCAGTTGATAACTTACTGAAAGGTGCTTGCTTAACTGGAAAACTGATCTGCTTGTCTGAAGCACCCACTGTGTCGGTTTCTTGTGTTAGCGTACCAGTTTTAGATGGCTGTATATTTATCAGTTCCGATCTATTTATAGAGTTTGACCCGAAGTAATCTTCAGTTTCATTCCGTAGGTTATTAAGCCCTAGAAACTGATTATATGGAAAGTGATCAATTTCTGCACACAAGGTCTAAAGCAAGGTTCGCACTATCGGTTTGGAATAAGTATCGGACCATGGGTGGATGTATTGGTTGGCTGGGTGGGCTGGAGCCCACCCCAAATTTCCAATTTTTTTTTTCTATATATGTAGCATATAAGATCCCAGCCCACCAGCCTAGTTCCCACTTGCAGGAAACTTGAAATTTGGGGTCCTCATTTGCACGAAGCTTGAAATTTTTGGTGAAATTTTTCGCCGCTTCCTCTCCCATCACAATTCACAACCTATCAATGAACTACTCCACTGCTATCTCCTCTGTCTCTAGAGGATGGACCCATTTTTATTTTCAGACAAAGAAAGAGAGCTCGAGAGAGCCCGCCATTAATGACGAGGCCGAAAATGAAGCTGTTCTCCAACATCAGCGTACCTCCCGAATCATCCACTCCCACTCCTCTCTCCAGCCTCCTCCTCTCCCTGCACAAGACGAAGCTCCTGAGACGGTGTAGCTTAGAGTCGAGGGGGCAAGTGATGCCCTCGCGAAAACGATAGCAAGAGGTTGAGACACTGCGTGAAAATCTGTCATCGTCCGAGAAGAAGAAGTCAGAGGTTGATAGTTTTTTCTTTCTTTTTCCACCATCTGTTTGATGAAATGCTTGCTTCATAATCCTTTTTTAAGCTATGCTCCATGCTATGTCTTCTTAAAGGAATGTGTGTTTTTTACAAACCTTTGTGTGCCGAAGAAGTTGATGGCTTCTCCTTATTTCCTCTGTTAAACAAATGTTGAATAAGAATGATTCATTGATCAAATTATAGTTATAATAATTTGCTCAATCGCTAGTGATTGGGTTCTGTGAATTTCGTTCCGAATCGAGGAACATTTTTGTTCCAAACTGATAAATGTTGCATTTCGGAATTTTAAAACCGAGCTAGATGGATTAACATTATCATCACTACAATCCTACCAATAAGTATTAATATCATCAGGTTCGTACACGTTATGTTGGTTTTGTAGGAGCAGAGGGTTGGATAGATATTTTATAGTGAGCGGAAAGTATAATAGAAGAACTTACAATCAACTAGAGTGAATAGGACTATAAATTTTTGTCAGGTTTTTATTTTTTTTCGTATATTGGACACGGTTCTATATTAGTCAAACACAATATGGTATGGACAAGATGAGATATGGACATGCCATTCATTTGTTAAAAAAAAAGATCAAGACGTTTTAATAAAGTTCAGCCCATGGTAAGCTAAAATCCTGGCTCCGCTCTTGATCGGACCTTTCCTATGGGTATCGTGATCAACGGTATTAGCCGTTTTGGATCAGTGTATCGAATTTTTTGATATTGGAAAACAAATTATTATTAATAAATTATTCCAATTTTAGCAAAATATATTTTATATATTTAGGTATAATTTTAAGTATCTTATGTTTTATTTTTAGTAATTTTGAAACTAAATGAAATAGTAATTATCCTTGCCAATTAGTTTATTTGCAATATACAAGTTTTTTTTTTACATGCTTTTACAACCTTATAATGCTTTTATACCTGTACTGATTTGTCTTTTTTGTTTAATATTTTTTTGTCGAATTGACTGAAAAAGAGATCTAATGTCGGTATTGGTTGATATCAGATATTGATGTATCAAACTATATCGATAGTATCAGATCGGTATCGACCAGTACTGCAAACTGTAGTATAACGGAGGATGGGGTCCTTTCAGAAGACAAAAAAACCTTCTCAATCGATAGAAGTTTGAAACTGGAAGAGTTTCCTAAAAATAGTTTTAGCTTACGTACCTGTTTTTTTTTTCATACTTAAGTGAGCATTTGTACGTACATGATATTTTTGGTGCATGGAATTGGAAGGAGTCATTTGTACGAGAAAAGTGAGAACCGGGATTTTTACATTAAAATTCCAAATCCTGTTCACTCAAATATATGACGATATAACATGAGAAAAACCGCTCCAACCACTGGACCAACAGGTTTGGCTGGCCATGGTAGTCCAATCGGACCGGTCGGACTGATCAGCGGGCCTAGGCGGATTTTGAAAATGAGGTCCCATGAACGGTTAAATGGAAAATATCCTACTTTTATAAAAAAAATAAAAAATTATAAAAAAAATTTGGATACTAATTTTATCAATCAATCTAACAAATAAAATATTTTAAAAAATAATAATAAAAAGATGATAAAAAATTAACTACTTGAGTAACTTTACATACGTTTTTTTTCTAACAGTCAAACAACACAAATAAAAACAAGATCATTTGGAGATAAAATGACAAAGTAATTGTTACAATAATAAAGATATTTAAAAAAAAAGTAAATTAGTTGGTCGCATGTAATATCTCTTAATACATTTCTTGATCTATGGTTTGAACCATGTTATTTGGTTACTAAAGCTTACTATTTATACGTGGGTGTAGATCATTTTGGACTGCCTTCACTAATGTCATTAATACGGAGTACTATTTAAGTGGGTCTAGAGCCTGTTTGGACCTTCCTATTGCAATAACTGACTGGACTAGTAAGTAACCTTGGATCCTGTTTGGAGGCTTTGCCTATTGGGGGGTCTGGGAGTCCAGGACGGTTGTCCAACTCGTCCATCCTCTGTGTGTCGGTTCTGCTCTCTAGCTAAGGTTTACATTTCAGTTCATTGTTCATTGAATATGATTCAAATAAATTTATTAGCCAAAAGAAACTTTATAGAAATAGGTAGAGAAGAAAGGAGCTTCTAAAGATTGAAATCCAGAAAATATTTCATCAGTACTTACTAAATATTTTCTGGATTTCAATCTTTACAAGCTCCTTTCTCCTCCGCCTATCAATCCATCCATTATATAAAACAGCTTCTAGATTACTCAAAAATAAGCCGTCTAAACCATAAGTAAATATTTAAATGGGTTTAGATCTATACTAAGCCGTAAGTAAATATATAATAGTTTTATCAATCAATCAAACAAATAAAATATCTTAAAAAAAATTAATAAAAAGATGGTAAAAAATTAACTAGTTGAGTAACGTTACATACTTTTTTTCTAACAGTCAAACAACACAAATAAAAACAAGATCATTTGGAGATAAAATGACAAAGTAATTGTTACAATAATAAAATATTTTTTAAAAAAAAGGTAAATTAGTTGGTCGCGTGTAATATCTCTTAATACATTTCTTGATCTATGGTTTGAACCATGTTATTTGGTTACTAAAGCCTACTATGTATACGTGGGTGTAGATCATTTTGGACTGCCTTCACTAATGTCATTAATACGGAGTACTATTTAAGTGGGTCTAGAGCCTGTTTGGACCTTCCTATTGCAATAACTGGCTGGACTAGTAAGTAACATTAGATCCTGTTTGGAGGCTTTGCCTATTGGGGGACCTGGGAGTCCAGGACGGTTGTCCAACTCGTCCATCCGTTGTGTCGGTTCTGCTCTCTAGCTAAGGTTTACATTTCAATTCATTGTTCATTGAATATGATTCAAATAAATTTATTAGCCAAAAAAAACTTTATAGAAATAGGTAGAGAAGAAAGGAGCTTGTAAAGATTGAAATCCAGAAAATATTTCGTCAGTCGAATTGATAGATAATGTTTTGTGGATATCAATCTTTACAAACTCCTTTCTCTTCCGCCTATCCATCCATCCATTATATAAAGCGGCTTCTAGATTACTCAAAAATAAGCCGTCTAAGCCATAAGTAAATATTTAAATGGGTGTAGATCTATACTAAGCCGTAAGTAAATATATACTAGTTTTATCAATCAATCAAACAAATAAAATATTTTAAAAATAATAATAAAAAGATGGTAAAAAATTAACTAGTTGAGTAATGTTACGTACGTTTTTTTTCTAACAGTCAAACAACACAAATAAAAACAAGATCATTTGGAGATAAAATGACAAAGTAATTGTTACAATAATAAAATATATTAAAAAAAAAGGTAAATTAGTTGGTCGCGTGTAATATCTCTTAATACATTTCTTGATCTATGGTTTGAACCATGTTATTTGGTTACTAAAGCTTAAGTAAATATATACTAGTTTTATCAATCAATCAAACAAATAAAATATTTTAAAAATAATAATAAAAAGATGGTAAAAAATTAACTAGTTGAGTTACGTACGTTTTTTTTCTAACAGTCAAACAACACAAATAAAAACAAGATCATTTGGAGATAAAATGACAAAGTAATTGTTACAATAATAAAATATATTAAAAAAAAAGGTAAATTAGTTGGTCGCGTGTAATATCTATTAATACATTTCTTGATCTATGGTTTGAACCATGTTATTTGGTTACTAAAGCCTACTATGTATACGTGGGTGTAGATCATTTTGGACTGCCTTCACTAATGTCATTAATACGGAGTACTATTTAAGTGGGTCTAGAGCCTGTTTGTACCTTCCTATTGCAATAACTGGCTGGACTAGTAAGTAACATTAGATCCTGTTTGGAGGCTTTGCCTATTGGGGGACCTGGGAGTCCAGGACGGTTGTCCAACTCGTCCATCCGTTGTGTCGGTTCTGCTCTCTAGCTAAGGTTTACATTTCAGTTCATTGTTCATTGAATATGATTCAAATAAATTTATTGGCCAAAAAAACTTTATAGAAATAGGTAGAGAAGAAAGGAGCTTGTAAAGATTGAAATCCAGAAAATATTTCGTCAGTCGAATTGATAGATAATGTTTTGTGGATATCAATCTTTACAAACTCCTTTCTCTTCCGCCTATCCATCCATCCATTATATAAAGCGGCTTCTAGATTACTCAAAAATAAGCCGTCTAAGCCATAAGTAAATATTTAAATGGGTGTAGATCTATACTAAGCCGTAAGTAAATATATACTAGTTTTATCAATCAATCAAACAAATAAAATATTTTAAAAATAATAATAAAAAGATGGTAAAAAATTAACTAGTTGAGTAATGTTACGTACGTTTTTTTTCTAACAGTCAAACAACACAAATAAAAACAAGATCATTTGGAGATAAAATGACAAAGTAATTGTTACAATAATAAAATATATTAAAAAAAAAGGTAAATTAGTTGGTCGCGTGTAATATCTCTTAATACATTTCTTGATCTATGGTTTGAACCATGTTATTTGGTTACTAAAGCTTAAGTAAATATATACTAGTTTTATCAATCAATCAAACAAATAAAATATTTTAAAAATAATAATAAATAGATGGTAAAAAATTAACTAGTTGAGTTACGTACGTTTTTTTTCTAACAGTCAAACAACACAAATAAAAACAAGATCATTTGGAGATAAAATGACAAAGTAATTGTTACAATAATAAAATATATTAAAAAAAAAGGTAAATTAGTTGGTCGCGTGTAATATCTCTTAATACATTTCTTGATCTATGGTTTGAACCATGTTATTTGGTTACTAAAGCTTACTATGTGTACGTGGGTGTAGATCATTTTGGACTGCCTTCACTAATGTCATTAATACGGAGGACTATTTAAGTGCGTCTAGAGCCTGTTTGGACCTTCCTATTGCAATAACTGGCTGGACTAGTAAGTAACCTTGGATCCTATTTGGAGGCTTTGCCTATTGGGGGGCCTGGGAGTCTATGACGGTTGTCCAACTCGTCCACCCTCTGTGTCGATTCTGCTCTCTAGCTAAGGTTTACATTTCAGTTCATTGTTCATTGAATATGATTCAAATAAATTTATTAGCCAAAAGAAACTTTATAGAAATAGGTGGAGAAGAAATGAGCTTGTAAAGATTGAAATCCAGAAAATATTTCGTCAGTCGGATTGATAGATAATGTTTTGTGGATTTCAATCTTTACAAACTCCTTTCTCCTCCGCCTATCAATCCATCCATTATATAAAACGGCTTCTAGATTACTCAAAAATAAGCCGTCTAAGCCATAAGTAAATATTTAAATGGGTTTAGATCTATACTAAGTCGTAAGTAAATATATAATAGTTTTATCAATCAATCAAACAAATAAAATATCTTAAAAAAAATTAGTAAAAAGATGGTAAAAAATTAACTAGTTGAGTAACGTTACATACGTTTTTTTCTAACAGTCAAACAACACAAATAAAAACAAGATCATTTGGAGATAAAATGACAAAGTAATTGTTACAATAATAAAATATATTTTAAAAAAAAGGTAAATTAGTTGGTCGCGTGTAATATCTCTTAATACATTTCTTGATCTATGGTTTGAACCATGTTATTTGGTTACTAAAGCCTACTATGTATACGTGGGTGTAGATCATTTTGGACTGCATTCACTAATGTCATTAATACAGAGTACTATTTAAGTGGGTCTAGAGCCTGTTTGGACCTTCCTATTGCAATAACTGGCTGGACTAGTAAGTAACATTAGATCCTGTTTGGAGGCTTTGCCTATTGGGGGGCCTGGGAGTCCAGGACGGTTGTCCAACTCGTCCATCCGCTGTGTCGGTTCTGCTCTCTAGCTAAGGTTTACATTTCAGTTCATTGTTCATTGAATATGATTCAAATAAATTTATTAGCCAAAAGAAACTTTATAGAAATAGGTAGAGAAGAAAGGAGCTTGTAAAGATTGAAATCCAGAAAATATTTCGTCAGTCGAATTGATAGATAATGTTTTGTGGATTTCAATCTTTACAAACTCCTTTCTCTTCCGCCTATCCATCCATCCATTATATAAAGCGGCTTCTAGATTACTCAAAAATAAGTCGTCTAAGCCATAAGTAAATATTTAAATGGGTGTAGATCTATACTAAGCCGTAAGTAAATATATACTAGTTTTATCAATCAATCAAACAAATAAAATATTTAAAAAATTATTAATAAAAAGATGGTAAAAAATTAACTAGTTGAGTAATGTTACATACGTTTTTTTTTCTAACAGTCAAACAACACAAATAAAAACAAGATTATTTGGAGATAAAATGACAAAGTAATTGTTACAATAATAAAATATATTAAAAAAAAGGTAAATTAGTTGGTCGCGTGTAATATCTCTTAATACATTTCTTGATCTACGGTTTGAACCATGTTATTTGGTTACTAAAGCTTACTATGTATACGTGGGTGTAGATCATTTTGGACTGCCTTCACTAATGTCATTAATACGGAGTACTATTTAAGTGGGTCTAGAGTCTGTTTGGACCTTCCTATTGCAATAACTGGTTGGACTAGTAAGTAACCTTGGATCCTGTTTGGAGGCTTTGCCTATTGGGGGCCTGGGAGTCTAGGACGGTTGTCCAACTCGTCCACCCTCTGTGTCGATTCTGCTCTCTAGCTAAGGTTTACATTTCAGTTCATTGTTCATTGAATATGATTCAAATAAATTTATTAGCCAAAAGAAACTTTACAGAAATAGGTGGAGAAGAAATGGGCTTGCCTAAGCCGTAAGTAAATACTCAATCAATTAAATTTTAAAAAAATTACTTACGGTAAATAAATAAAATCTTAACCAACTTCCATCTTATCCATCCAAACCGGTAATAAATACTCAACCAATTTAATTAAAAAATAAACTAATGGGAGATTTAAAAATAAATCTAAAACCAACTTCCTTCTCATCATCCGTAACCCACTCTTTTTTTCCACTAAACATAAAAACTAAATTTAAAATCGTTTAAATACTAAATTTAGAATCGTTTAAATAGTAAATTAAAAAAAATCAAAAAAATTAAAATTGGTTAAGAAGTTTTAATTCAAATATATTTAAATATTTGAATTAAGTACATGATATCTGACTCATATATCCAAAACTATAAAAACATATATATTACAAATTCTAATTAAAATATATTTAAATCATATTTTAAATATTTTAAAATAATTTAAATATTTATATAATTTTTACGTGCAACGTACGTGGAGGTAACTAGTAAAAACTTAAACCAACTTTTCTTTTGTCCGTTAAAAAAGAGAGTTATAATTACGAAATAAAAAAGTCTAAGATAAATTATTATTGACAAACAATACTTAGCTTTAAATATATGTGCAACATACGCACACGTTACTAGTTTCTATAAAGTTTCTTTCGCTATATAATTTTTTTTGAATATGATTCAATGTGGTCCAACCTGGTTGGTAGCATGCCGACTCACTCCTTGATAGTGTCGGGCAGAACCGGTTACAGCAAAAGTCGAATCGGTTAGACAAGATGATAGGAATCAGGATTTTGGAACACTACTACAACAAAGTCTCTTCTAATTTTCTGAGCTCGGTTGTTTGAAACGTCGCTTTATTAATGGTCATGTTCTCTGTTACGCTAACAGATGTATTTTTTTTTAACATTTCAAACAAAGTTTATGTCTTACTTCTAGTCATAGCGACTCCAGACATATTATATTACCAATCTTCCTTACCAGAATATGATGTACATTGTAGTATGGTACATGTCCAAACATAAGAGCATGTCTGGTTGCAGGATCTACGAGTAGGAAGTGCGATCTTTCCTTGCACTTTTAGTCGTTTGAATGAAATTGGAACTGCCGACAGGATTTGTGCTCCGTACTTTCCCTCAGCTTCCAAAATGTTGTCTTTTTTCAGATCCCACATCCGAGTTAAAAACTCTGATGTGGACCCAGAAGTAAGAGCAAAAGCCACGACAACGAGGGCTCTCTCGGCGACCATCTTCGACTGTTTCGAGTAGAGGCAAGGGAGGGAGGCGAGGGTGGTGGCCACGACGATGAGGAAGGCGAGACATGGCGTTCGCGGAGAGGAGGCAGGCTTTTTTCTCCAAGGAGGAGACGAAGGAGGCAGAGAGGAAGAGGAGGAGGAGAGAATGAGAGAGGGAGAATGAGAGGGAGAAAGTAGTCTCTGTTGTTTTGAAGAATATTCCTTTGTTAAATAAGAAAATAAAAATAATTATAATTAATAATTAAAAGAAAATAGGAAAGATGAAAATAATTAGAATTAATGATTAAAAGAAAATAGGAAAAATAAAAATAATTAGAATTAATAATTAAAAGAAAATAGGAAAAGATTAAGAGAGAGAGAGAAGAAAAATTAATAAAAAAATCATTATATTTATAATTAAGAAATAATGTTTTTTTCAGAAGAAGGTAGATTTTATTTGGTCCCTTTAAGAGGCTACAACTCAGCTCGAAAGCTTACAACTAATCCAGTCCGAAAGCTTACAACTAAGCTAATCCGAAGGTTTATATATACAATTTCTAACCCGAAGGCCCCCATCCTGGCCCGAAGGTACCATTACAGTCCGAAGGCTACATCATGGCCCAAAGACACCACACCCAAATGCTACATCTGACTTGAATGCCTCACGTAGCCGTAGTCGCACCGCACCGCACCAGCTCCGCACTAGTACCGCACTGACACCTGCATCGCATCCATGTACCACCCGGATCGCATCGCATCGCTCCCGCCTCCTACGGACAGCACCTGCATTGCGTCCACCTTCACCCCACTCAATTCCCCCTAAAAGAAATTAAATGACGTCCTCATTGCTCGAACTAAATTCTATTTCTTCCAATCATCCAAACAACAGAATTCTATATTCTCCCACTTCTAACTTATGCATATGCAATGCGTACTCAAATTCTACTTTAAAACTATCGCATTTTATTACAGTTTCGGACAACCAAACAGTCCCTAAGTCCACTTTGCCACGGATACATTTATTTTTTATTCTATCCTCTGCTCATCTATTTCAGCGTGAGATCCTATATTAGTTTGGTAGAATTTTCTTTTCTAACTTAATGGGAACAATATTAAAAATATCAATAATGCTAAGTTTACAACCAAATGCTTACAACTTTCTTACAATCCTCTCTCCTCCCTGCTATGTGGGCCACATCCGGCTCCACCTCTTCCTCCAATGAACTGCTACCACGTGGCGTTCCTGTCACGTGGCGGCCATCCGGGCAGCCACCGGATTCCACCTCTCTCCTCTCCTCCAATGGACGTGCGCCACATGAATGCTACGTGACAATTGTAAGAAGGTTGTATGCATTTGGTTGTAGTCATTGCATAGTCCTAAAAATATACATATAAAGATTTTTGGAGAGGAAAAAAAAGAAAAAAAAGAAAAAAGAGAGGAGAAGAATAGGGTGAGCAGATAACACTACTGGTAACAAAACAAGTGAATTGGCTGGAGCAGCAACAACGAGAGCAGGGAGGGAAAAAATGTTTTCTTCTTCCTCCTCCTCACTTTCGTTGGCTTACTTTAACCACAAAAACCATCACAGCAGCTACATCCACACGCGCAGCCCCTCCTCCGTCCGCCTCCCCGCTCGTGCCGGAGTCCCCGCACGAGCCAAGTTCGACAAGTTCGCCGATGCCACTTCAGGCCCCCCAGTCGCAGAATCAGAAAACCAACAGCTAGAAGAAGTTCTAGACTATGATGAAGAAGAAGAAGATCAAGACAGGTTCTACATACAAAACGAAGGAATTATTAACAAATGTTTTTCTTTCTTTCTTTCCTAATTTCTTTCTTTTGTAACCTTCTTTTTTTGGTTTGGTTTTTTTTATATATATATATATATATATATATATATATATATATATATATATATGGATTTTCAGTGATTTACCTGCGGATCTGGAGGACGCAATCCGGCAGTCGAGTCGCGCGAGCACTGCCTTCGTGTCTTCTGGAGGCATGAGAGCAATTGTAAGTTTGTGTGTTTATTGTTACATGATTCTCTGTTTTATCAATATTGCATTATCATTCTTATGCATTGTGGAGAAGTGATCTTGCAATGATTGACGACTACGACTGCCGGGGTTTTAAGTGTATAGTTAGTTAATTTCACCCTTTCCTTGAGTTGAGCAGCTAAGGAAGCACGGACACTCCAAGAACTGGTGCAGGGCTGTGTCGTGTGGGACACGGTACAAACACTCCAAAATATAATAGGACACGTCTATGTATCAGTACTATAAAGCTCTCTTGGTTGCATTAGTTTAAACTGTATATCCAGGATGTTGGTCTACCTACTTCCCAACTTGTTGTTTAGGTTTTATTGCATTACCCTATCATGCTCACAACTATGTTAGCTTGGAATTGCGGGGCATGTCGTTTCTTACACATATCGTACCCTTCCAATCTATTAGATGTTCTCTTATTGCTCCAAAAATGTGGATCTTGTCGTGTTGGACACGGATCAGACACGCATAGACACAA
The DNA here is from genome assembly GCA_036927795.1 of Iris macrosiphon. NCBI lineage: Eukaryota > Viridiplantae > Streptophyta > Magnoliopsida > Asparagales > Iridaceae > Iris > Iris macrosiphon. The sequence goes on from JAYESA010000004.1 coordinate 307,027,443, forward strand.
TTTGTCACGTTCCGGTTCTGTAGAACCGAAAGTCGCCACTCGACGTGATATCGTACAAGCCTAAATTGTATTTGTACAAGACAAGAACAAACAAAATCGATATAAACATCTCAGAAAATAAAGTCATTGTAGCTAAAATAAGCAAACAAGTTGATAGACACGATATATGAAAAATGATTATCTTTATTAATAATTTGCAACAGAATTACAACGACTCTAAGCCAAACGAACAACTCGATTACATACAGTGGATCTTATTACAATGAAAGCTGACACTGGATTTTATTACAATGAAAGCTGCCATAAGGCTTACAACTCATGAAACTCATTCAATTAGCACTGTTTCATACATTATGTCATTTATAAACAAAAGATAACATCTCCAGTCGAACATCTTCAAGTTGCCAAACGAGTTCCAACGTCTCAGCACGTCCAAGCGACTTTTCGCACATGTGAAGTTGGGGGCCAGCACATTGAAAAATGCACTGGTGAATGGTCTCTAGCCAACTCACCTAACCAACATGTTATATAAAATTATTAAGCAGTCCTTTTATTCTTGTCTTAGGATCAGTTAACAATTTATAAACAAATACATATGAACATAAAAGTGTCATGGGTTAACAGTTTCATATATATATATATATATATATATATACACACACACACACACACATTTTTTTCGAAGAAGGGTAAATTTTATAGATAAACACGAAGATTACAACTTTAATCTAGCCCTGATTACAAAATGGTCATCTAGGGTCTAGTATATCTATGTCAACTTGTATATTTCTTTGTACATCTATATTACTGAGGGAAAGATTCTTGAAGATACGTCGATTACGTTTCCTCCAAACATGCCAAACCACCACCCCAAAGCTATGCCGTAGACGACGGTAGTCACTCGCTCCGCTGCCTTTGTTAGCTTTGACTTCTTCTATAACAGAGAAAATATCTCTGTTTTGCACGACAGTGAGCCCAAACCTAGTTCTCTGGAGCACCATATGTCCCAAACGAAGTCGCAAGCAAAAACCAGATGATCCCTAGATTCATCCGCCTTGTCACATAAGCAACACTTCATATCCTCGCAGAAAATTTCGAATATGATAAGCATGTCCCTCGTAAGGAGTCTATTCCTGATCATTTTGTAGAGAGATAAAATTCTTGACCGCCATCCCTTTTGTCTATACCAACTCCGCCCAATCGACCTCCTCACGTAATGTCCTAATCTGGTTCACTACTGTTTGGAATTTGAAAGTGTCTTTCTCCATATGCTCCCTCCCCCCCCCCCCCCCCCCACCCACATATATATATATATATATATATATATATATATATATATATATATATATATATATATATCACTTGACACAGTGAAATCTTACCCAATGCTACCATCATTTCCTGCAAACAGGAATATCATTAATAATATACTAGTATATATGCACGTGCTTTGCACGTATATTGGAGTGAATGATGTTGATGAGTTAGTTTATTTCTACTGCTTTTAATTATATAGGTTAATGGTTCAACCCTTCGAATTCTTTGGTAACAATTTAAAAGACTTAGCAAGTAGCATGAACCCTTTGATTTCCGTAAATGGTTGTCATTATTGTATCTCTTAAATGGTTGTCAGTGAAATTTATTGTAGGTATTCTTTTTAATTAGTAAATATGTTGAAGGGTATTTTTGGAATTTTTTTTTTCACGGTGAAGCCTAGTTTTGGCATTATATAGTAGAATAGATAAATGTGTCACTTGACACAATGAAATCTTACACAATGCTACCATCCTTTCCTGCAAATAGGGATATCATTAATAATATATAAATGTATTATATGTGTGTCTCTGCATCAATTGTTAGCCTTCATAAAGTATAAATGTGTCGTTAATTCATCCCTGCATATAACTCGATATGTTTGCAAACAGATTAACATTAGCTTGCAACCTAACTATATGACAGTCACTAGCACCACAAGCCATTTTGGACTATTTATGGTAAGACGACGATCCTTCCAGTACGGGTAGCTAGCCCTACTGAAGGTCCCTAATTACTTATGCTTATCACTTATTATCCTTGTTCTCCCTAGACCGAACTTGTTCCGGTGCTCCGACAATCGTTAGAGGAATCCAAACCTTGTGCACAAGTAGTCCATGACCATACAAATGCGTGAACAATTTAACTATAAAATATATGCATGATATAAAAGATGAAATAACTATACAACACATTCTCTTTTCCACTACCACATTCCTCAAACCATCGCTCGCACTTCCAGTTTTTCCAATCCAGAAATTTTTACCTTGACGACTCAACGGTCCCAAAACATTTCCGCATTTCCATCTCTTTGTAACAATAACACTATATCCCCATGATAACACATCAACCCTATTATATTCCATGTTTTTATAATAACAATACGATAATCCATGTCTATAACAACAATGCAAATCTATGTCTATCACAGCAGTAAAAATATCCAAGTCTATAACATCATTACAAATATTCATGTTCTATAATAGCATTACAAATATTCATGTTCTATAACCGAATTACAAACTCATGCCATGTTCTATATAGCAAGTTAACAACAATCATATTACTCGCTTTTATCTTGGTTCTTTTTATTTAGCATTAACAAATTCATGGCATATAGAAAAAAAGACACTAGCAACATCTTTTTAATTAAGTGTGAAGGTAAATGAGAGAAGGATCAAAACCACCATTATTGAAGAATAGTCTTTCATCTCGAACACCAAGATCTCTGCATGATTCCAAGTCCAACCAAGCCCTTCGAGCCAACAATTCATCACAATGCATCGTGCGGAATGGAGTATTACAATTTGGACACTCCAAAATACACAAGGACACACCAAAATAGGTGCTTGTCCATGTCGACGTGTTCTTACGTGTCGTGTTGTACTCAAGTCCATTCAACATAGGTCATGACACATACTGTCCTGAAGGACCTGAACTAACTTGGCTCAAAAGCTTTTGTTTGATTTTGGTGTTCCCGTTACATCTCAAGCCACTTTACACTGCGACAAGAAAGATGACATCCACATAGCTGAAAATATCTCAAGCCACTTTACACTGCAACAAGAAAGATGACATCCACATAGCTGAAAATCTAGTTCTCTATTAGCACGCCAAATATATTGAAGTCGATTGCCACTTTATCACATATAGCTGATCCATGGTATCCAGATCTGGAAATCCTCGTTGTCTTCCGGAGGTGGATCTACGTAGTTGGCCGGCGTCTGCGCGGGTCAACGCTACTAATATTCTCCTGCAAAGAGATTTAATATCCAGTTTTCCATGAGTGTTTATTTAGTTCTAGAAATTGACACGCTTTCGTCTCATTTTATTTTAAAAATGTGCAAATACAAAGTTTGTGGCAATTATATAATTTTTTTATCTTCTAATAGGACCTTCTTTTTCCATTTTGGGTGCATGTGGTTCACATTCTATTGGCTTTCAGGTGGAGCTTTTAATCCCTCAATTACAATTTCTTGATGCTGAAGGTGCCCAAGCTGAGTTGTGGTCGTTATCACGGATATTTCTGGATTCCTTCATAGAAGAGACAGGAATTGAGGTTTGGACAGATAGTTGTCTTTGACAGTATATAAATCGATGTGTTTATACAATAGGTGTACTAATGTCAGTCATGCACAATAGTGATAGTAGTATAAACTATTTGAAGTAGCAGCATTCAGTAAACATTGGCACTGTGGCCCTTGCAGTTTTTCTACTAAGGGAAACTGGGCATATGACATAACTACCATTAGGCCAATTCAATCATATGTTTTGTACATTGGCAAATATTTGTAATTACCAACAACTGCCAATATGGTCACCAGGGGGTGACTCAACCGGTGGGGGCTGGTGAGGGGTTACAGGAAGGTCCTGGGTTCAAGCCAGGCCTTAGAGCATCTCCATCCCTATTGTGACTTTCGAAAAAAGTTGTTGCCACATAGGAATGACAAAATTTTATTCAAAAATCTTTCTCCAATGCAATTGTCAAGTAAATTGTGAAGCTTATGTGGCAAAAGTTATAGAATATATTGTGAAATTGGTTGTCTAGTTCTAGACAATGCACTTGACAATGACTTCACCTCCATCTCCATGTCATCAATTATGAATAAAAAATATTTAGAAAAAGGAAATTGTCTTGGAAGTTGGAAAAAAAAAAGTAAGCATCTCAATACTTTTGCGTTGGAGAAGATTTTCCTACTTCATTGTCTTTTGTGAATATAGTCTTGCCACCTAAGAAAGACATTGTCTTATGCCTAATGCCACATAGGAATCACAATACACTACAAGACAATAGGGTTGGAGATGCTCTTAGAAAGATTTAAAAAACTTTCAATATGGGTTAATTTGTGTTACCTTAAATTCGTTTAATAGATTCTGTCAAAAGTTTACAAGTATAGTTATTACTAACTGGTTCTTCCTGAAGGTACTTGGATACAAAGTGGAATAGCTAATTCCTGGAAGAAGGAATCACGCCTAATATTGATTTCTTCAACTAGGTCCTGCCAAATGCTAAATTGAGAAAAAATGAATAATGGGATCCAATTCCAATGTACTTCTTTGAGTTTAAGGAATTTAGATCTGTAATTTCGAATTTCTTGTCTGTTCTAGGAACCTAGAAATTAGCCAAAAGTATAAGATACAAGAAACTAGAAATGTTTACAAAATTGAGGAATTATAATTCTCCGGGTGATAAAATAGCAGTGGATTACACCCCAATTCCTTAATCTCACTTTATTCTAGCATCGTAATAGTACAAAAGGTAATTCTTTTACTGAGATAAAATTTGACAAACACGTTGTACAAATAGTAATTACATAAAGTCATATCTATGTTCTGAATCTATACATAACAAACAAATGCATGTGTTTGCGCGTCATCTGTGTAGCGTCCCGTTCTCCCGGTGCGGAGAGCGCGGCTAAGAAACACAAGACGGTATCGTTCGATCGGGATAGATTGAATTAAGAACTCGTCCTCGTTATGGATTTGTTTCTTCGGAATCGATTCCCATATTCAGTGGACTGTGCCCCAAGGATCGGCTTAGCGGCAGAGTCAGGAGGGACCTCTCCGCTGCTATCTTTTATTGCCTCGGTTTTCGATGTCGCTTGTTGCTTTCGTGCTTTGAGTTGGTTTTGGGAATTGCTTGTTTTCCTTGAACGGTTTCGATGGTTTCATTGTTTTCGTTCATTGAACTGCACTTCTATTCCGAGATTGGAAAGAGAGGAAGAAGTATTAATCGAGCTGTTCGTGTGCAGGTGAACGAGCAGTAGGCGGCTTGCGAGCGGAGTCGTGAAGCGCCTCTTTCCTTCTTCTTTCCAAAATCTAAGTGAGTGGCTACCAACCCGATTAGCTAGCCCTGCTTCCAAGCTTCACATCTAATAAATCTGCACTCTTCTATGCCCCGATCAAACGATACCAAGTAATAATAAAAGAAACCAAGATAAAAGAGAATAGACTTGGTTCTTATGCTTGTCAATCAAATATGTGAACTGTTATCATACTGTATGCTAGTTCGTTTATAACTGTTCTATGAATCGTGCTAAGTATGGACTACCTTGTATGCGCTAAACTGTTCAATGAGGCTATGTTAAATGAATCATGCAATACCGACTGTCCCGTACTACTGTTGCCTCAACTGCATGAACTGTTAACTTAGCAACGTACTGTTCGATCACGGACAACTTGTGCACAAGGTAACTGGTTCCTGCGGACGGTCGCTGGGGCACTGGCACCGATCTGGTCCGGACGGAACCCTACTGTATAGTCAACAGTACTAGACGGAATGGCTTGTAGCACCATTGTACTTTCGCTGCAAACCATTCTCGTCTATGACTAGTGTCCTTTATGGCAACGCCAGTGATCTATTGTATATTTAAACCTGTTGCAAACTAACTTGTGTCTTCGTGGCAGGGAAGGCATGGTAAGTATTGTGCAGGTGATTCAGACGGTCAGGTAAAATCCACCGAACGGTGGTACGTTCATTTCAGTAAATTCTATATGCTGCTTACTTGTAAATGAACTAAGGCAAGATAGAAACCCACAAATATGCATGCTTCATTAAAACAACGTGTTGATTGGTATAGTCAGGCTAGCTCGCCTTCACCAGCATGTTTCGATATGCTGACCCTCGTTGAAACAGGTTCTCCGCACCAAGGCGAACCGAGCGAGGAGCCGAAGTCGTCTTCCCGATCCAGTCCAGCTGTTGGCGCATCTTCACCGCGCCCCTTGAAGCCTTTTGAAGTCCGAAGCTGCAACTCTTCATACACAAATGCAGCTCCGTGGCAAAGCTATCCTCCAGCCTGGAGGTCTATATCTTTTGAAGTTTAGTAAAGGGATATAATGTACATGACTGCTATCTCATTTTGAGTCAACACTTTTGTAAGCCGTTCGGCATATTAGCTGACTCGTTCAGGAGTTTGTAATAGATGTTCATTATCAATAAAGAGAACTTTTCCATGTTTCAAATCTGTGTTTCAATTTATCTGCGTACTCTGAATATGTGTTTGCTATGCAAAAATTATTAAAGCCTTGTGCGGGCGCAACTCCAGGCCCGCACGGCGGTCACGATTCGGGGGACGCCTCAAACGATTTTACGAAATCGGGTCGTGACAATCTGATTGTTTGATATTTAAGGAACATGTTGATATGAGGATATCTTAATTGAGGATGCTAAGATTGGTGAGTGACAATAGATTGAAAAAGAAAGAAGATAAGGGGTATATTTGTTGAAAGTTGGAGGCGGTGCCAATTGCTGATTAAATTAGAGAAATTCTGAGGGGGTTTGGAGATCGATAGATGCAACTATTAGGAGGATAGGATAATACTTAAAGGAGTTGGTAGTACTAGGAGTAGGCCTAAACTAACTTGGCTAGCAGTTGTTAGAGAGAATATGTTATTGGCTAATATGAGAGGGAAATGGCCTGAACGGAGTATAATGGAAGAAGATAATTCAAATAGTTGACCCAAAATTTTGGCATTACATGCTTTGTTTTTGTTGTTTTATCATAACTCATAAGATCCATAGATATCCCTAGTTAGATAAGCTACGCTATCCTTATTATTACCTCTAGTTATAGTCTTCCTGAAACAACTACTCATGCTCCTGGTTACATTGTCATAGATTCTTCTGAAGACCGTGATCTTATGATGCTTTCCTTTCTGAAAACGTCTACAATTCCTTCTCTCCGGATAATCAAGACAGTTGCAGTCAATCCGTGTCTGGCAAGGATGTACACTTGGTCCTTCTTATGGAACATTCTCTTGATTTACCTTCCTCCACCAATTTTCATCTCCTTTAATCAGCATCAAAAGTTTAGCTCCACCCAACTTTTCAAATGGAGTAGGAAAAGGAGCCACAGTGGCATGGTGTGGTTCCTACTCTACAACTCCTTACACAATTAACATACTGGTTCCTATTCTCCATCCTGGAAAATTTTCTCCATGTCCTGGCAATGCTTCATGTACCATCCCAAGCTTGGGAGGTAATGAGAATTAGGCGCACCACTCAATGGATCTAGTGATCTGTTTTGTATTCTTGTAGAACCTGAGGTAGTGGTTTCTATGGTGTCTATTTTAATGCGTCAAGGTCAGGTTCTGCTGCTTCTGTGACTTTCTGCACATTTATCTGAACTTATGGAATATTTTGCTGTGTAAGATGGGGTAATTCTAATTTAGTTGTTTATGCATATCGAATGGATTATGCTGCCACCTTAGATGCTTATAATAATATTACAAATGCCGGAAAGAAGAGTAAGCTATTGCATTTATATGCCCAATGACTTTCTTATTGCATTTCTCATTTGGGTTAATGTAAAACTTGGTCAAATTTTAGAGAGTAAGAGCCATATTCCCTGATGCTGGAGCAGCTGCTCTTTTGAAATATCAGTGGAAAGATGCAAGCTTTGGCTTTTCCAGGTACTTGTTCACTATACCAGATCATTATTGCTTATTTGGAAACTTGAACTTGTGATTTGTCTACTCGGTTTTATCAGATCATTATTTTCTTTTTCTTTTTCCGTGAAGTTTACTAGTGACTTATGTCATGATGTTCACTAACAATTGAGTCACATTCGTTGAATAAATCTGACTCTTGCTTTTAGGACTACATGGCTTCCTTTTACAAATGCAATCTGGCATCTAGCACAGATGGAAAAGGTGCAGACTTAGTTAGATTGACAGCCTGTAATAGAAGATAAGTGGGGACTGAGAAGTCAAACAATCCTCCCTATTGGGTTGTGTTTGAAGTTAGATGATTCGATTTACTTTCCAATGTGAAGGGATATGCTTTCAAGAATGACCATACTAACAATGTTTTGGAACTTCATGAATAGGATCTTTGTGCTTCCTGTATTATGATTTCCAAGTATTGGTTAAAATTTTAATTTCACTTTCTAGTTTTATGTTAATTTCCTTTCTGGTATAATCACATCTGCCGCTATTAACTTTCTGCTCATTTGCAGCTTAAGTGACCGGAAACCTGTACAGGATGAAGATGAAGTTGTGGTGATGATAGTTCCTGATTATCAGATGTTGGAATATGTTGAGCGTATAGCTTCTCAGCTTTCGGGTGATTCGGTATATGATTCTGTCTGTCGGTCCATCTCTCTCTCTCTATATATATATGGTTAAAGGCTATATTGCATATGCATTTTCGGAAGTTAAAGTAAGGGTTAGACTAGAGGTGAGAATAGTTTAAATAGATCTTGGTTAAGCAAACCAATACCGTTGGAAAATCAATGATAAACGTATCGTGGATGTGGAAAGTAGTAGTTGATTAACATATGAGGTCAGCTTGAATTTATTCAGATGAACAGCCCTAGTTATTTTATGATTGATGCTTTATGTTGTTTCTTTTAAGTAAACGAAATATGCAGTATAAATGAGAAAAAAAGAAGGAGAAAATGCTGAGAGAACAAACAAAAACAACAGCAACAAGCAATTGAAAACAGGGAGAAGCAGCAGCAATAACCCAGTATAAACAAAGACAGCATCATCATTGTCCGGTCTGACCTGTCAACACTGACTGGCCAATGGGTCGGTAGACCTCTTTTTCCAGACCTAGTTGGTCTTGCAGGTGGTTAACGATGTTTTGGGTTCAGTATCGTGCAGCAAGTACCTTATTTAAGTGACTATAACTCTCAATATCATCTCTGTCTACTACCTAATAAATCTACTGGCCTATAATTTCCTACGCGATGCTTAATGTTTTATCCATTGCACAACATTCATATATTCTTACCCCACCAGTTTTCACTTCTTATCATATTTTGGCTTTTTTTTTTAAGTTAACGTTGTTGTCCAATTAAATGAATCTTCGTCTAGTATATATAGTTTAATTTGGTGCTCTTATTCCATAATGCCTATCACACCTGAATTAATGTGCTTCATTTTATGTAGCATCATTTTATGTAGCTTCATTATCTTTTGAACATGAGTACATGGTCTTCTCTTCTGCGTATTGAAGAAGTGCCCTGCTGTTCTTACAGTAACAACAACGAAGCCTCTATCCCAAATTTTTGGTGTTGGCTCTCTGCTTTTCTTTATACTATTTACCAAATAGTTTGTCCGGATCTAATGATTGAACGTAAGTGGCGATGCTGTTATTTCTTGTACTAATTTGTTATTGTAATATTACTAGCCAAGACCCCTCATCATGTGGAACCCACGTCTTGTCAGTGAAGATGTAGGAGTTGGTTTCAATGTACGCAAACTACGCAAATACTTCCTAAGGTAAGCTAGTTGGCACAAGGAAATTTTGAATATAAGTTATGCACATTGATAAGTTAAGAAATGAGTAACTATGACTATTTCACTACATTTTGCATTTGTATCGTAAGAAATATTCACCAATGGAGGGTTTTGAATTTATTTCGGCAAGCAGTCTTATTCATGGTCTGATCATTTGTTGTCATCCAGGGTCAAGCAAATTCTACTGAATTGGAATCACGTCCTAGAACATTCTTCCCATGGGTTATCTAAGAAAAGCACCTAATTAGACTGGTACTCCAATTATGATTTTAACCATCAATCCTTCCAATTACATTGTCCACTTTCATATAGGCAGCTCAATCATAGTCTGATATGTCTTCTTAATAGTCATGATTTTTGTTCAGCATCCGCCATTGTTTCATGTCTGATATGTCCTTAAAACGACTTACTTTCTCAGTGTGGTATTTCAATTGGCAGATCCTCCAAGTAGTCTGAGGCATAGTTTTTTACTTCACAATTAAGGGTCTGGTTTAGTCATCAGTTAACCCTGAGGGGTGGAAAAAGGGGTGTAATCTGAGATGTCAACTGAAGCTTGCATTAGTCTTCAACATAAGCATGTCCTTGAAATATGCATGATGTTTTCTTCGTTGCGGACTGCATTAATGAGTGGAAACTAGAGAGGGCTGCTTTATTTTTTAGTTTGATGAAAACTAAAAACTAATCATACAACTTGCAGCACATTTACTACTGTGTATTCGATGAGACCTCTTCCAACTGGTGCAGTATTTAGATGTTATCCTGGGTGAGTTGATCAATAATGCAGTTTTTACCATCTTGAAAATATGGCTAAAATATTTTAGAATATTATCAAAACAGTGACCAGAATTATGCAGCTAATAATTTCTTGGTTTCCCTTGCAGAATGTGGAAAGTTTTTTACGATGATTCAAATAGGCCAAATAGGTATTTGTTGGCAAAGGAGCAACCCAGTCGTCCAGATGCAACGGAAATTGAGGTCAGTTACTGAAATAAGTGGACTAGTTTTAAGTGCATGCTTGTTGGAAATTGGGAAGATATTGGAAGATGACTCCTTAACGAGTCTAGCCCCACCTGTAAGATGTAGATCCCAAAAGTGCGTCTTTTAGATTTATAAGTGTGGGCCTTGAAGCAGCTTTTGCGAGCTTAAGATCTTGCCTATAAGGGACATATGGAAATATGAGACAGCTCATGATATTAATAAACACTAGGATTTATAAACGAATATACATAAGACAAACTATATATTTGGCATGTGCATTTGGGTCAATAGTATCATAAGGTGTACAACTATAATTTTTGGCCCACATTGGTATAGTGAAACCAGGTTAAATGTTCAAGTCATTGTTTTGTAGGAAGTGGCAAGTTTTTCTAGGACTTGGCTGTTGGTATTTGACTAACGTCCTAGACATTGTTTTAAAAGACATTGTTGACCTGGCTTCTTTAATCTTCACTAAAAATCATTTCCTACTAAGAACATAGATTCGAGAAACATACTTTCCGAATAATGTTTGTTTCTAGCAATTTAGAGGAAAATACTTTTGAGCTGTGTTGGTTTATTTCACAAGCTACAGCGTTCATTTCTGATACGGTTTCAATAATGAGTGCATTTATGCCTTTATTCTTTCACTCTGCAGATTATCTTTGGAAATGTGGCCGAGGAATCAGAGCAACCTCCTTCTCTGCTGGCTAGAGCCATTGGCATGTTTTCTTCTGTAAACAGATTCATGAAATCTCTCTAGGTGAAACCTTAAATAGTGCTTGACACGATGCTCGTCTGTTGTAGTTAATTCTCAAAATCTTGTATAGCTGACGGCCATGTAGTTGGAACAAACCATAAGAGTCCTGTTATTATTTCATTTCTAGTTGATAAAGATGATTAGCATGTCGTTTGGCAAAAGATGGAAGGAATTGAAGGTGCATTAAGGATGATATTTTTGTAACTCCTATCATAATTGGAAGGATTTATCTGCTTTCCCGTGGGATCGAACCCTTTCCACCAGCACCAGGATGTGACGCTTCTAATCAATAGGATTACAAGGTCAGTATCTGGTACTGTTGCAGTTAATAATGGCTGGCTGACTCTCGTTTTGTTTTTTTGTTTTGAGTGTTACTTTTGAGTTGCGTATATTAGATTCAATCTTCTCTCGGGACTTTTACCAAACTATGTTGATAGAGCTGCTTTCTGCTTGAGTGGATGCAAGCTCGCGGAATTGAAGTTCCGGGGTTCTGTGACCATTCTATCACACCCACAGTTGCTAAGTTCAACACTAGCATCAAAGCATAGGAAGGTGACTTGAGACTGGGGGAAGGGGGAGTGGAGGAGGTACCCCCGTTGATGTTGGTCAAGATATGACTGACTTCTTACGTTGAGTTTGATATTGTCTTATACTGAATGTGGCGATCCAATTGTATTTCGTTTCTATATACTTGGTACTAGTCCCCTATGTTGTAGTTTAGTGGTAAAGCTACGGAACATTACCGAGTAGATCCGGACATCGAGTTCCGACATCGGCTAAGGGGTGGGAGGTGGTTTCGGATAGGGAAAAAAAAAATACTTTGTACTAGTCTGTGACCCTTGCCGTTGGCAATGTGATCCAAATAAATTAAATTTATAATTATAAAGTAACATATACAATGAAATATATATATTGAATTTAGTAAGCTTTCAGATGATTTAAAGTTTTCATATTATAAAGTTGAAAAATAGAGAATCAATTAATGAATTTATCTAAAAAATTGTGGGACCAACTATTAGTTAATTTCCAGAATAATGATGGAAAGTGAGAGTTAATTAAATATATAGAGAAAGAAAACTCTAAATCATTAGATATTAGTGTTTTAATCATGATCATCCTTTATCTTTACATAATTATCAATTAAGTAGAAAGTCCTAAATCATTATATATATATATATATATATATAGAGAGAGAGAGAGAGAGAGAGAGAGAGAGAGAGAGAGAGAGAGGTTAACGGAATATGAGTCATAGTGCTCATATTCCTACATGAACTATGCACATGTGGACCAATAGGAATAGAGTGTACTAATGCACATGAGATGATATATATATATATATATATATATATATATATATATATATATGGGACGAGATATTGCATCAATATTGTACCAAACAATCTCAACCACATATTTTTTGAAATGTGTGATTATAAATTATCCTATAAAGTTACTGTCACGTCAGCATACTTTATAACCACGTATTTTAAAAAAATGTGTAGCTAAGATTGCTTGGTGTAATAATAGTGCAATATATATATATATATATATATATATATATATATATATATATATATATAGAGAGAGAGAGAGAGAGAGAGAGAGAGAGAGAGAGAGAGAGAATAAGGGAGGTGAGATGGCACCTCACTCTCAAATGAGGGTGGCGGTGAAGTGGCACCATCCCAGCCCTCCATCTCACAAATCACACTTAAGTGATATATTTGCACTTAAGTCCAATTAAGTGCAAACCCTAATTACTCTCTCACCCGTACCTCATCCTCCCTCACGAGATTCTCTCTGCCCCCTCCCCCACCCGGCGGCTACCGCCCCCTCCCCCTCTCACCCGGCTTCTACCGCCCTCTCCCCCACCCCTGGGTCTGCCCCTTCCCCCACCCGACTTCCACCGCCCCCTTCCCCACCCCTGGCTCTGCCCCTCCCCCACCCAGCTTCCACTGCGACCTCACCCTCCCACCCGGCTCTGCCCCTCCCCCTCCCACCCGGCTCTGCCCCTCCCCCGCCCGGCTTCCACCGCCCCCTCCCCTACCCCTGTATCTGCCCCTCCCCCACCCGGCTTCCAACCCCACCGACGGCTTCTCTCACCGCACCTTCCACCACCGCCGCCGCAGCAAACCCTTTCTCCCCCCCCACCGCCCACCCGACGACCCCCTCCCCGGCCGCCTCTAGGGTTTCTCTCCCTCTTCTTCTCGCATATGGATGTCCCCAGGTTAAAAAGTGAATCCTTTCAAACCCTATTTTCTTTAATCCTCTTCATTTACTGACAAATCTAGGTTTCGGTTTGTGAAGGACCGAGTATGATCGAGGAGTCAACACCTTCTCCCCCGGTGGGGAGGCTGTTCCAGGTGGAGTACACCATCGAAGCCATCAGGCTGAAGACGAAGGAGGGTGTCGTGCTCGCTGTAGAGAAGAGGGTCACCTCTCCTCTGCTGGTATATCAAACACATCCAGTCTTTCCTATATATTGCTATTTACTTGCTTGGTGTACTTTCCAGAATGCCGTGTCCGACACACACTAAGAAACACACTATAGGCGAGTTGAAGAAAAAGTCATTCAAATTTTGTTTATTCGTTATTGTGTTTAATTTTGTAGGAGATGGTGTTAATTTGGGAGATAGTGTAGGAGATGGAGATGAAGATGATTTGGACACCATTATGCCGAAGATAGGAATGGAGTTTGCTACACAGGAGGATGCGTACAATTTTTATAATGGGTATGCATTGAAGATGGGATTTGGAACTAGATGGTCATCCACTAGTAAGTCTAGGTCTGATCCCAATTTAGTCATATCCAGATTAATTGTATGTAGCAAGGAAGGAAAAATGAGAGTCTTGAAGAAACCAATTGTGGACGAAGAGGTATATCATCGTCGTGAGATACGGGTTGATTGCAAAGCAATGATCAAGATTTATCTTACAAAGTCAGGACGATGGAGAGTTAAAAATTTTGTTCCTGAACATAACAATCACGAGTTATCCACTCCATCGAAAGCAATAAAGCATCGGTCTCATAAGAAGGTCCACCGTCAACCAGTAGTGAAGAACTTAATTACTCAGCTTCATAGCAAAGGCATATCAAACGCAAGCATTGTAAGGGTTGTCAATTCCTTCGAGCCTGACCTACAACACTTGATTACACCACAACAAGTCCATGATCACCTAAGAGTTGAGAGGAAGAACAATTTGGGAAAAAACTGTGCTAAAATTGTTAAGCATTTTATCGAAAAAAGGACCAAGATCCTAATTTTTACTCAAGCATTGAATTAGATGATGACTACACATTAAGAAGTGTTTTTTGGGCTGATAGAAGATCACAAGAATCCTACCAAAAGTTTAGTGATGTAATTATATTTAATATGACATATCGTACTAATAATTTCTGTTTACCATTTGCTCCTTTCACTGGTATCAATCATCATCGACAATCTAGCTTGTTCGGATGTGCATTGTTAGCTGATGAGACAGAGCAGACGTTTGTGTGGTTATTTGAGCAGTGGCTTAGATGTATGGGGGGTAAAGCACCAAGAGCTATCATTACTGATCAGGATGCAGCTATTGGAAATGCAATTGCTAGAGTTTTTCCAAATACTATACACCGATATTGTGATTGACATCTAGACAAGAATGTTGGAGAGCATATGGTCCATCTCAAAGCTATCCACGGATCCGAGTTTGAATTGCATTTCAATAGACTAAGAAGTAGTAGTAGTATATGTGAAGCCGAAGATTGTTGGAAAGAGATGATGGCAACGTACAAGCTACGAGAAAAAAGTTGGTTGCCAAAGTTGTGGGAGCAACGAGCTAGTTGGTTACCTTGTTATTTGAATGATAAGTTTCTTGCAGGCACGCGGACGAGTCAAAGAGCAGAAAGCATAAATGCTTTTTTCGATACATATGTTAATGCAAGTACACCCTTAACTGAGTTTGTCGTTCAATATGACAAGGCATTGGCAAGTCGTCGAAAAGCCGAGGAGGATGAAGATTTCAAAACTATCGATTCTAGGCCCGTACTATCTTTAGAATGGCCACTTGAGGAGCAAGTTGGTAGATGCTATACAAAAGCCTTATATTATATTTTCAAACAAGAAATGAAGGATGCCCAGATTTATTGGGCTGATAAAGTGCACAAAGAAGGAACAATAACTACATATCTTGTTGGGCGGGCAACAAAAGAGAGAAGTAAATGGAGGACTGTGTTATATGATTCTAATGGGGTTGTAGTTTCATGCGTCTGTAGACATTTTGATTATGTTGGATTACTTTGCAGACATGCCCTGTGCATATTGTGGAAGAAACATGTTTCAGAGATACCAGATCGTTATATTTTGAAGCGATAGACCATTGAATCTCGGCATCGATTTGGAGATGTTGGCATGGGTGCTACTATTGGAAATTCTGAAGTGGATCGTAATCTTCATTGGGGTATTCGTTACAAATGCAACAAAGCTTTGGAGGTTGCATATAAGGTGCCTAACTTTGCTGCTGAATTTGATAGGTTTCTAACAAGCAAGTTAGAAGAATATGATAACTTAAGATTGTCTGAAGGAGATGATGTGCCATCCCAAGGAATGAATCACCAAGTTTATCCTATTGCACCAACCGTATCCCAAAATTCATCAAGTTTAATTCCTGAAATTAATATTCGTGATCCTACGACATCTCAGAGGCATAAAGGGCGACCAAGACTTCCTTCCAGATTATCTTCCGGAATAGAATTGTCTCAAAAAGAGGCTACTAAAAAAAGAAAAAACATGCGGATTTTGTGGAAAAAAGGGTCATTACAGGACTGGGTGTAGCAAAGCTAAGGTATTGTATAAGTTCAATAATTTTTATCTTTGTCTCTTTTTAATGAGGTAATTGAGAATATGTTGAACTTTCAGGTAAACAATATTGTATACAGTGGTCAATCTGATCCGGGTGGTTTACAAGCACTTCCAAGAACTCACTAGGTAATTTTAATTTACTGAAGTCTATAGTTCAATTATTGAATGTAGTACAAGTTGAAATTGTTGGCTCAAAACTATTTCAAAACCATAGTTGATATTATTGAATGTAGTATAAGTTCAATT
>JAYESA010000004.1:307049038-307072445 GCA_036927795.1 Iris macrosiphon
CAGAGGCATTCATAATGAAAACCAAGACAATAGCATATGCAACACGAGAGTCGTTATATCCAGATCGTTCAGGTGTTCAGTTTGATGCGATAAATGAATCGCACGCGGATAGCCGTTAAGCGAGGATGACTTATCTATATGAACATGAGTCGCTGGCATAGCCATAAGGACAGGTGTAGCACATGAAAGAAAATAAATGCAACGCACGGATCAGGAGCGCTACAGGTCATTCCTTCCAAGGCAGGCGACTACTTAGTCTGGGAGCAAGAATGGCGTAAAGGATAAGTTCACAGGCGCTACACGCCATTCTGCCCGAAGCAGGCAGACTAACAGGGTTCCTGTTCGGATCGGATCGGCCCGGTGCCCCGGAGGACCGTCCGCAGGAACAGAGATCCGAAATCTCACTTTTGAACAAGTGTCCGCGACATGCAGGTCTCTATCATCAGGTCTCAGGTCAGGTGCAGGGACAAGTTCGAGGCAGGATATACATATATATTGGAACAAGTTCGAGTCAGTATATATATATATATATATATGGAACTTGTTGAGGCAGGCTAGTTGATTCAGTAGTTTGCTCCACGAGCTGTGATTTTGGGATTCATTTATGCGTGGTGCAAATTCCCTGGTTCAGGAATTGCCTTAGCGACCCAACGGTCCCGGATACTTGCAGGTTCATTCAGGCACGGAACGACTACTTAGTAGTCTTCCGGGGTTGGATGAAAATAAGGCAACATACAAGCAGACAAGCATGCATTTGTATAAACACAAACATTCTCGTTTAGCTCGGGCCCGAAGGTAAGCCGAGGAGTGAGATCGTAAGGACTTCCCGAGCAACACGTTCTAGGGTAGCATGCGAGGGTCTGAACATATATAAGCAATGTTTCATTTCCATGTTTAGCATAAGCAATACAAGTTGGGATTATTTTCTTAGCTAGGTGCGTTGTATTCTTATTAGCATGCAGGGGTGATTCACCTAGCGACTAGCATGTATCATTCCAGATTTTTATTGTGTATTGGCTAAGCAATGACAAGTTCACCGTAGCCACCCACCTTAGCGATGATTCGCCTCGGTAGAGCGATACGTCAAGCGAGCCTCTGAAAGCCTAAGCCGGATTCCTATAGGGACAAGTCTGGATATCCTTTGCCTCAAACGAGTATTCTCCCTTGAGCAAAGCGGGTCGGGACATTGCACTTTTACCGTTTGAATCGGCAGTCCGCTGGAGCGGAACGGGGTGTTATATCCTACCCAACTCAGAAAAAGTCTCGTCCTCGAGACTTACTGAGGACAAGCAATACGTTTCAATCAATTTTGATTTAACGATACCAGGCTGAGGCAAATCTACACAAGTCGTTGTACTTGTTCATTTGGATATTCACTTGCACAAGCGTTCGAGATCAGCATATCGCTAGTCTGGATCGTGCGCACATTTGAAGTGCACTTCTAGCGTGAGCACGCCAACCAACTTAGCGATAGCGAAGTCTTAACACTATAGTTTCACATTTTCTTAAGTCTTGGATCGTGTACAAGTTCAAGGCATCCCTCAAACATATGCATTCAACCAAACTTAGGGATAGTGAAATCGGACAAGCTACTAGCGATAATCTCAAGGGTTCGCACAGGTTGGCTCAAAAGCCACTCGCAGCACAATATTATACAAGCAATCATATCATTCAAAACGAATTTTGAAAGTATTTATACTTATTGTTGGAACATCCCATCGAGGCATTGAGAGGAGAGCGTGCACATAACCCACGAACGAGCTTTCGAAACTGAGATAATCAAATTGAAGTCCAAAGGCGTAAAAGCCAGGCTCTGATACCATTATGTCACGTCCCGATCTCCCGCAGGCAAAATTGGCCGTTCCCGCTAGGTGAGAATCACCACGCCAGCGCTCCCGCAGAACGATCGCTTTAACCCATCCGGGCATGATGCCGCACGAGCGTGAGCAACGCCCGTGTAAGACCGTGGTTCATTGGCTGGCGGTAAGAGTTCTAAGCCACAGAGTCACACAGATTGCCCGAGTGCAGCGGAATCATAAACGCATAGGCGATTTGGTAACAGGTTCACTGAGTCGACAATAGCGGAAGCATTGAATAACACAAGTTGTAGCAACTCTTTATTGATATAAACAAGTATTACAGGCGGCGTATACCGAGATTACAAGTCGCTCAAGCCTCTCTCTCTGAAACAGTAAAAGCGTGCCAAGTGGCTACAATTTAGGAATGATTGTACAGGCGATGATCAGGCGATGTTCACAATATTATATCTTGTATATGTGCTTCAGTTACAGACGCATCACTGGTTCTGAGTGATCTCCACGCCTTAGCACGCACGAAGGAGTATCCGCACCAAACGAGGTTATCCCGTACCCTGTATACAATCTGGTGGATTATCAGTACATTGAATGCACTGGTGGGGAAGCTACTCGCCCGTTCGACAAATCCAAACACGTAATATAAGTTTGTGCACCAACTATAAGTTGTCTTTCTAGTTACCTTAGGATCAGTTTCATGCAAACATTGAATAGCCCAACTTACCATTTGTCCTTCCCTGTCCAAGGAAAACATTATTAATTCAAGCACGGGCAGGCATAAACATTCAGGGGCATTCATAATGAAAACCAAGACAATAGCATATGCAACACGAGAGTCGTTATATCCAGATCGTTCAGGTGTTCAGTTGATGCAATACAATGACTCGCACGCGGATAGCCGCTAAGCGAGGATGACTTATCTATATGAACAGGAGTCGCTGGCATAGCCATAAAGGACAGGTGTAGCACATGAAAGAAAATAAAATACAACGCACGGATCATGAGCGCTACAGGTCATTCCTTCCGAGGCAGGCGGCTACTTAGTCTGGGAGCAAGAATGGCGTGAAGGAGTTCACAGGCGCTACACGCCATTCTGCCCGAAGCAGGTAGACTAACAGGGTTCCTGTTCGATCGGATCGGCCCGGTGCCCCAGAGACCGTCTCAGGAACAGAGATCCAAAATCTCACTTGTGAACAAGTTGTCCGCGACATGTAGGTCTCTATCATCAGGTCTCAGGTCAGGTGCAGGGACAAGTTCGAGGCAGGATATATATATGGAACAAGTTCGAGTTAGGATATATATATATATATATATATATATATATATATATATATATATATATATATATATATATATATATAATATATATATGGAACTTGTTGAGGCAGGCCAGTTGATTCAGTAGTTTGCTCCACGAGCTGTGATTCTGGGATTCATTCTATGCGTGGTGCAAATTTCCTGGTTCGGAATTGCCTTAGCGACCCAACGGTCCCGGATACTTGCAGGTTCATTCAGGCACGGAACGACTACTTAGTAGTCTTCCGGGGTTGGATGAAAATAAGGCAACATACAAGCAGACAAGCATGCATTTGTATAAACACAAACATTCTCGTTTAGCTCAGCCCGAAGGTAAGCCGAGGAGTGAGATCGTAAGGGACTTCCCGAGCAACACGTTCTAGGGTAGCATGCGAGGGTCTGAACATATATAAGCAATGTTTCATTTCCATGTTCTAGCATAAGCAATACAAGTTGGGATTATTTTCTTAGCTAGGTGCGTTGTATTCTTATTAGCATACATGTGGTGATTCACCTAGCGACTAGCATGTATCATTCATGTATCATTCCAGATTTTTATTGTGTGCTGGCTAAGCAAAGACAAGTTCACCGTAGCCACCCACCTTAGCGATGATTCGCCTCGGTAGAGCGATACGTCAAGCGAGCCTTTGAAAGCCTAAGCCGGATTCCTATAGGGACAAGTCTGGATATCCTTTGCCTCAAACGAGTATTCTCGCCTGAGCAAAGCTGGTCGGGACATTGCACTTTTGTCGTTTGAATCGGCAGTCCGCTGGAACGGAATAGGGTGTTACAAAAGTCAACTTTTGCCGTTTGAATCGGGACTTGACTCATTACATGTATTCTTGCTGGACTCACTACACGTTCTTGTGCACATACTTGATCTTAGTTTAGATTTCTTGTATCTTGCAGTCATTACTATCTTGCTTCTGATATTCATGCATCTTTACCTTTATGCACCAGTGATATGTATATATTTCTTGTTCATACTTTATTTCATTCTCCTTGCTACTTGCTACAATTGTTTTATAGTTTTTATCATTTAACTGGAACTGCTGTTAGAGGTGTACTTGCTCCAATCCTGACTGGATATATTTTTCAGAGGATCCAGAGGATTGGTGTCCGACGTTTTATGGACCTCAGCCTGTCGATCGTGCATACAGGGACCCCCTAGTTTAGGAGTGATTTCCGGGATGGTAGCCGGGATCACTAGGACCTGTTATTGTATTTATTAGCTTTTGGTACCGGATTTGTCCCCGGTTTTGGATTGAGACATTGTATTGTATATGATTCAGGATGTTGTTGTATTATTATTGATGTTGTTGTTGTTTTAGTAGCAGTTGTTTAGACTTTGTAGTTGTTAGACTTCTGTGTTATCTTATCGTGCTTAGATTCATAATTTAGTACTTGTGTTATTATTACTATATTGCTCCTCCGTTTGGAGTTAAGATCTTGACAGGTACCTATATTGATTGTGTGAGATTGTTAGCTAGATAGTAGACCTAGACAGCGTTCTACCGCCGATGCTGCGGCGTAGGCTGGACGTACCCACGACTCATGCCCGATTTTCGGGGTGCGGGTCATGACATATTTTTGGTGGCGGCCCCATGCAGGTCTCGAGCTTCGCAATTAGTGCGATGTCGTGGTGGTACAACGATTTAGTTGTACTGCTGTGAGCCTGCTCTAGGATCTAGGATCTAGGATGAGAGTGTACTCAATCACGACTAGGAACAATTCCAATCTAATTATTCTGAAATTGTTTCTTTTGAAATATCACTGTCCTTCTTTGATGATATCGTATCTTGCACCGTATTGACTTCTTTTGATCTGTGTTGAGGATGCCTCCGAAGACACGATCCTATAGTACCGCCCCAGCAGTTGCCACCGAGAGGTCTGCTACCTCTCGTCCAGCTCGTATTCAGGCAGCTGCTACCTCTCCACTCACCACTCCTGCGATCGAGAGAGCATCTGTTTCTCTCGGGGATCCTCCTCCACTTGTCGATCCGAGGACTACCCCAGTCGTTCCGGTGGTTCCTCCACCACTTCCTGCACCAGTAGATGCCGCGCAGTTGTTTGCGTTCTTCAGGGAGATGATGGACGTGCAGCACCATCAAGTGGATGTGATGAGGCTGGGCATTGAGAATGCCCACCAGGTGGCCATGATGGCAGTGGATAGGGTGGCACAGATTCAGCCACAAGCAGATCAGACTCAGCATCCGAGGCCGGGAAGCATCATTGACTTCCAGAGGATGCGGCCCAAGGAGTTCCGGGGTATAGAAGGGATCCTGTACGCGGATGACTGGATACAGCAGATTGAGGGGATCTTCAGGCTGGCACAGATTCCAGGCAGCATGCAGATAGAGGCAGCAGGCAGTCAGATGTTCGACCTCGCTTTGACGTGGTATCGTACTGATACGATGATCCCGACACCATGACTTACTTGGAAGGCTTTTAAGAGGCTTTTTAAGGAGAAGTTTTTTCCAGATGTGGCGCTCAGTGCTTTGGAGAGCCAGTTCGAGGCACTCATCCAAGGGAGCATGATGGTGGACGAGTACGCAACAGAGTTCTATCGTCTGGGCAGATTTGTGGAAGGCATGAGTGAGGCAGCAAAGGCGAGGAAGTTTCGCAAGGGCTTGGTCATGGCGGTCAAGTCTTTGACTAGGAGCGACCGTGAGGCAACTTTTGAGCAGATAGTAGGAGACGCTCAGAGAGCAGAGGATGACTTGGAGCTCAAGTCCAAGAGAGGCAGGGATGATTCAGGTAGTGCGAGTGGTAGTGCGGGACCGGTTAAGCGTCCCTATGGGCAGAAGACAGCGCAGCAGGGTCAGGATTAGAGAGTGCCCACTTGTGCCTTCTGCAGGAAGGCATGACACACTTGGGATGTTTGTAGGAGGAGGCTGAAGGTGTGTTTGTTTTGTGGATCCGCTGCTCACCAGATACGAGATTGCCCCACTGCACCTCCATTTGGTGGAGCACAGGATCGGAGAGTTGGAGCTAGGCTATCTGTGGCACAACATCATGCCCCGCACCAGCAAAGGGAGATACCCCAGCATGGCAGGGCTTATGCGTTGACGGTCGAGGAGACCGATGCTACGGGTGTCGGGTTAGCAGGTTTGTCTCTTTGTTCCTCTTTCTGTCCTTTTCCATTCCTTGTGGTGTGCTTCATTAGTACCTGTTAGACTTTTTTTGTGTGCTGTGGTAGATAGTGTAGTGGCTCTGATTGAGACTGTGATAACACGACCAGTAGGACCATGATCTTGCATGTTGTTAGGTAGAATTTTTTGACTGTGATTGTTGGGGTTTTGACCTAGAAGAAGTGCGATCGACTTTAAATTTCGAGGACAAAATTTTCTAAGGAGGATAGGCTTGTAACTACCCCATTTCCAGAGCAGGGTATTTTTTTATTTTAATTTGGTCAATTGTGTATTTATCATAAATATTTGTATTAATATTTAATTAGTTGGTTGTATTATTTTTTATTAGTTATTTTAGTGTTTTGGCTAGCCTGGACCCATGTCAGACCCTAGTGGACCCATGCCAGACCCAACCAACACCTTTGTTAGACTTATTTATTGGCTTAGAATAGTTATTTATATTTTAATTAGCTAGTTGGAGTGATTAAAGATTTATTTGAGTGCATTTGGAACCCCAAATCCAAACCCTAATTAGGATGACTTGATTTGGAGGGCATTTTGGTCATTTCAACTAACCCAACCCTAACCTTTAGCCCCTTGGTCGATCATAACCAGCAGCTTCCCATCCCATTTCATTTTATTTCTTCTTCTTCTTCTTCTCCATTTCCACTCCTTTCTTCTTCCAAATTTCTCATCCAAGTAAGTTTTCTTCACTTTCTTCTCTTCCTTCTTCTATTTTCTTCCATCAATGCAACCCTAACCCTTTATTTTCCCCTAACCTAGTTGTGTAGAGCTTAGATTTGGTGTTGGAGCTTGGGTTGGAAGCTTGGAAGCTTGGTGTGGTGAATTTGGAGATTTTTGGAGACTTTGGCTTGGGATTCCAACTCCCAAGAGGTAAACCCTGATTTTTCTCCTTGTTATTGCTCTTATATAGTGTAATTAATAGTTTAGAACCTTCCTAGACCTTAGGGCTACCCGTGGGAGGAAGTTGGAGCTTGTTTGGATGTGTTTAGAGACTTTGACATTAGATTTTATGTCAATTTTGGGTGAAATCCGAGATTGGCCCAATTTTTGGTGTTGCCCTAGGTTAGACGGACCTAGGTAGACGTGCTTAGGTGTCTTGAGGGTAAGTACGTGTCTTCGTTCAGACACGTGAAGTCGAGTCGCCGAGAAATGGGCATTTCGGGCGATTTAGGGTTTTTCGTCGTCGTAGGTTCTATGTGCGTGCGTATTTTGCCACGGATCTAGAATCGACGAGTTAGCATTTTTTCTATGATCTAGACATCGATTAGAACTCATGGGTAAATTTTGGGCAGATTCTGAGTAGGTTTGGTGTGCGTTTCACGAGGTTTCGCGAACCGCACTCCACGTTGTAAACCCCCTCGATTAATTCTATAGATAGTCAGGTTTGGATTTGGAAAATTTTGGATTAGCAGCAGATGTTGAGGTTTAGAGTAGTGTTGTCTGTTATTTTATTTAATTAAACCCTTGGCGCGCCCTATCATTGTTTAATTATTCGGAGCCCATTATCAGTCCATGAATTCCATCGGACTATTGTACTTCTGACTTGACTCGCCAATTTAGGCACTGGACTTTTCGTCACACAAAAATCAAATCCGTTGTGCCTTAAATTAATCGCACAACTTCCCGTATCCTAAAATTCATATTTAATTCCGTGTTGGACACTTGTGTCGTTACCCTCAATTTTGAGATACCAACTTAACCCGTTGAGCCGGACCAGCTAAAGGGTCCAAGACTGACTCCAAGCCCCCACCATTTTTGACCTTGTGTTATTTCCAAATTTTGACCCCAAGTGCCCCCATTTAATTTAAAAGCGCAGGGCACTTTAATTCTATTTAAATCGGGGATACCAATTTTGTCTAAACTTTTTAATCCCCAAATTAATCCCAATGGCCATTAAATTAAACCCATGCCACACACACAATACCCCCTCACTATGCAAATCACCAAACACCTTTTTCTCCATAATTTTTGTATTATTTCATGTGTTCGTGCAATTTCCCGAATTTAAGGGGCTTAGTTGTAATTTATTAATTTAGGTGTCCTCACCCTATTGGCCATGACCAAATGGAGAGCTTACCATTCTTTGACCTAGTCAACGTTTTCCCCCCCTTCATTTGCATGGAGAAACCCACTCCTCCATGTGAAATTCTAGCCCTCCAATTTAAATGAGAGCATCCCCACCACACATCACTCACACACCTCCCTATAAAATATCACCATCACCCTCACAACTCCCAAGCCGGCCCTAATCCCTAGACATTGGGAACCACACTCCCTCTCTCTCTCTCCTCCCTCCTCCATATTATTCTCCATACAAATTCTTCTTCTTCTTCCTTTCTTCTTCTTCTTCTTCTTCTTCTTCTTCTTCTTCTTCTTTCTGGAGAGAAACTATCATCCGGCCTGTGCACAGTGCCTCCGGCCGGCCGACTGAACCGACTCCAGTCTGCAGCTCCCCCTGACCCGCCTACTGCCGACTGACCGCTCTCGACTCCACGGCGTTGTTCCCCCGACTCCGACGGTGCACCCCGCACCCGCGCAGCTCCGGTCTGCAGCACCCCTCGCGCAGCTCTGACGACGCTGTGCAGCACCCCCCGACTCATCTGTGCACTGTCAGTCCGACTCCGGCCCGCCCCATCCATCAGTCCGACTCCGACCTACTCCCATCCGACCTCCTCCCTTATCCGGCCTACTCCACCCTGTCCAGCTTCCATCACCACCACCACCACCACCACCACCACCACAGGCTTCACCACCACCACCACAGGCTGTGCACCCCCATCCGGCAGCCCGCACTCCGGTCACCCTCCTGCACCACCTCGCTCCGGCCAGCGATCCGCCACCTCGCCGTCGAGGTATACCAATTTCCCCCCTCCCTATATTGATATATATATATTGTGCTGTGTTTTAGTTAGGGTTGTTGTTATATATGGTTTTGTGTACATTAGCTAGGGTTTGTGATTAAATAATGTTGTGTAGATGTAGTGTAGTATAAATGATCATGTGTTATTAATGGATGATTAGGGTTTAATGGTGAACTTGGGGTTTATTCGTCATAAGTATATTAAAATAGAAATAAATGGATAAACATGAGATAGGGTATGAGAATACATGGATTGTTGTTTATGTGTCGGGATAATATCAGAAGGTTATGAACTATATGCATGGGTGGAAATTGCAAGAGTAATATTTAAGGTATTGAGATACGTTGAGATGTTAGGGCATTACAATTTATATATGCACTATTGATTAATATTGTTGAACAAATTAAATTATTGCGAAATAACACTATGATTTATTCATCGTGGGTTTCAATGATTAATATTTATCTTATTCAAGGTTGATATATTTAAACGTGCATATTAATGTCGGTGAATACCAGGGTAAAATATGAGGATGCTCATGACTTGAACTACTGAAAAACATCATGATAAATATTAGAGATTGAGGATTGGGTCTGATGATATTATACAGGTGATTGATTTTGAGATAGGTATTATTCGGATCAAGGATCAGAGATTGAGGACTGTGAAATTAGTAGTTAACTATTTAAGATTGAGACTGAGTTTAGGTGTAGATGTGTGTCGCATCCCGGTCTGTCGTAGAATAGATTATTAATTATTGGTTTGTATCTCATCTATAGGTACTGCAGGACCTGAGGGCTTGGACGCGGTACCGGGACCCCGTCATCAGCAGCCGCACGCAAGCAAGTGTACCTTGCTATCCTGTATTTCAGATTACAGACATTTGTTGTTTCTTTATGTACATTGTGCACGTATTTATGTGACGTTCGATACTTCGCGTCCGGATCACAACCGGGTGCTGACGTTCGTCGTAACGTCTTAGAATAATTAATAGTTTCTTCGTAGCACCTCGATGTTCGTACCTGAGTATATCGACACCCCAGGACACACTCATACACTATGATCGTGCCAGATTCCTGCATCCTGATACTGACATCATGACCAGAGACTGGGACGACCTTAGGGTCGCGTCTGTTGAGTTATTTCTGTGTGTCGAGACTGTAGTTAGAGGTTCAGGTTTAGCGTACCATCGTTGACTGCTTGGGAAGGGGAAGACAGTTACTAGATGTTTGGGCTCCTCTGTACGCGCTTATATATGTATATATATAGTATTACCGTACTCTAGAGTAGTGTATCACCCGTATGACTCTGTGTTCGGAGCTACGGTACGCCCCGTGTGTCTCTGTGTTCGGAGCTATGGTTTTATTTTAGATAGCCCACGCGTCGAACATTGTCTTCAAACTGTGTCTCACTTATTTGGTTATGATAGAGTACCCTGTTGTTGCACTTGTACTTTTCTGTATACTTGGCATGCTGTATTTTTGTACCTTGTTACGTCCCTCTGAGGACCTGGTTCCCTTCCAGGTATAGGAGACGAGGATTACCCGGAGGAGTACGGACCGGGCATCTATCCAACAGCTGTACTCACTGCCGAGGACGAGGTCATCCCTGAGGACTTCGCCTGATCGCTGGTAGTGACTCTTTCCTTGGGACGGTATCATTACCTAGTTACCTGATGCCGTTCCAAGTCATCTTATTGCTTACTTTCATTCCAGTATTTTGTACTAGCGGGTTTGTTCCCGTGTGACTACTTTAGTATTTGTACTTGATACTTATCTTGGACTTTTCCTTTCTGCACATTAGTTGTTGTATTTACCTCTATTGTGCTCTTATATTGCTGCATGTGGATGAGATTTAGATTGACTATTTATGTGTTATGTGATGGGTTATTCATTATACTTTACAGCTTAAGTGTACTCCGACGGGCCCATTAGATTGGGATGCCCGCCGAAGTGCGCTGCTGGCCATTGCCACGTGACTCGGTTCCTTACCTATGGAACCGGGGCGTAGGTAAGTTGGGTATTCTTGAAATATGTATGTGGATATATATATATAGATACGTAGATAAATATATACATATGTGTTTATATATATATATATATATATATATATATATATATATATATATATATATATATATATATATATATATCTAGGTGTATATATTTATATAGATAGTTAGCTATATGGGTAGTGTTAGAGTGAGGTAGTTGGGTATCTCAATACCTCGAGATACCCAAGGTATTGAGGTATTAGGGGTAAGGTATTGAGGTAGCCTAATACTAAGATATATATATATATATATATATATATATATATATATATATATATATATATATATATATATATATATAGTAGCATATGGTAGTATATATATATATAGGTAGATAGTTAGTTAGCTAGTGTTAGTGAGGGGTAAGGCTTGAGTATCTCAATACCTTGAGATACTCAAGGTATTGAGCGTCGGGGCAAGGTATTGAGTTTTACCCTAGGAATGAGGTTAGAGATGCTTTTATATATATATATATATATATATATATATATATATATATATATATATATATATATATATATATATATATATATATATATATATATACGTGCTAGTATATATTTTAGAGGGTATAGACGAGGCGTATAGCGTAGGTTGAGGTATCGGATACCGAGGGTATCCCGGTATCTCAAGGAGGCGAGTTTGAGGGTTTATTAGCTTAATGACCTAGTGTTGACCTAGAATTTTAGGGGCACCCTAGTTTGACCTAGAGTTGACCGTAGTTGACCCGGTTGACCTCCAAAGTCAACTTTTGACCTAGTTTTGACCCAGACTTGACTTTTGGACCTAGAGTTGACTTTTTGGCCCAGATTTCACCGGTTTGACCCGTTTGACCTAGAACAACCTTAGAAGCTTGTTTTTAGCTATTTTATATATGTTTAACTCTTTAGAACCCGTTTTAACCTTGCTTTTCGTAATAGGTCCTTGCGACACCAGTTCGGATTGCCAGTTGTCTAGGACGTCAGGCGAGTACATTCTTTGATAGTTTTTATTATCTGATGATTATTATGATTCAGCTTCTAGTATAGTATTCTCTGATTTTTTTGGTACGACACGGACTAGTATTTCTGGATTCATTTACTTGCGACACGTATATTTCATATTTCTGGCCTCTATTTTGGAATCACCTACTAGCATCACTACAGGCATCACTACAGGCATCACTCATGTTTTTGGCTGGACTCATACTTGATTTACGTGTCGGGTCTTGGATTCACTTGTACTAGTCGGAACGGGGAAATACTCGAGTAGGCAAGTAAACTTTCCCAACTGGAATTACTAGAATCACCCCCTCTGGTCTAATCTGGAATGATAGTAGCCGCGCACCCAGTGCGCGGTGAGCCGTACTTACCCCTAGTCGTTTACATGTCGAAACAGGTATTTCAAAGACACGAGTTCATTCTTTCTAGTCTGGACTCTCTTGCATTTCTTGCTGGTCTCACTTATAGTTTCTGGACTTGACTTATTACATGTATTCTTGCTGGACTCACTACACGTTCTTGTGCACATACTTGATCTTAGTTTAGATTTCTTGTATCTTGCAGTCATTACTATCTTGCTTCTGATATTCATGCATCTTTACCTTTATGCACCAGTGATATGTATATATTTCTTGTTCATACTTTATTTTATTCTCCTTGCTACTTGCTACAACTGTTTTATAGTTTTTATCATTTAACTGGAACTGCTGTTAGAGGTGTACTTGCTCCAATCCTGACTGGATATATTTTTCGGAGGATCCGGAGGATTGGTGTCCGACATTTTATGGACCTCAGCCTGTCGATGGTGCAGACAGGGACCCCCTAGTTTAGGAGTGATTTCCGGGTTGGTAGCCGGGATCACTAGGACCTGTTGTTGTATTTATTAGCTTTTGGTACCAGATTTGTCCCTGGTTTTGGATTGAGATATTGTATTGTATATGATTCAGGATGTTGTTGTATTATTATTGATGTTGTTATTGTTTTAGTAGCAGTTGTTTAGACTTTGTAGTTGTTAGACTTCTGTGTTATCTTATCGTGCTTAGATTTGTGATTGAGTACTTGTGTTATTATCATGCCCCAGTCCCAAAATGTCAGGAACTAGGTCACGTGTCACTGGCCAGCTGACATGTCACTAAGGGATTTTTGAATGGACCCAAAGGAACGTGCTACGCTGTCCTAAAATACTACATGTAAAACACAGTCAAATCTATCTCATCCACAACAAAATGTTAGAAAAGCAAGTGCTGAACATATATATAACTGAGTCTGATACAGTACACAACTGGTGAGAATACAAGCCTACTACAAAAACTGATAATAGCGCAGAAAAATCAGATAGACTAAGCAGCGTCTATCTGAGAAAAACATCTCCATCTCCAGGTGACAGGCCTCTAGGGTCAAGCATACTCTGAGGGTGTCTCCTCGAGCTCCTCCTCGGTAGCACATCTGGCCTCCTGATCAGGGCCGTACACAGTGGGGTAGAAAGCCTCGTCTAGATCTGGCAGGGAACCAGGTCCTCAGTGGGACATAACAAGATACAGAAAATGACATGCCATGTATGTAAATACTGAATAAAGAAAATAAATACAGGGTGCTAACCATTCTAAGTGAAACGCAAGTAAAGACCTTGTAGTACGCATGGGAAAGTGTAGGCTTGACATATGCTGACTTAATTCACCAATCGTGTTGACTGGCTAGTATATGTGTCATATGCCCCCGGACACACGGGTAGCTCTGCAATCGACCATCTCCGAGGAGCATGGTACGAAGGATAAAAGACTCATGGAGGGGTGTCCCATACGTCCACTAGTTATCTTTCCCATCCCAATGAAACTAAATATCGTACTTTTCCTGAATTATTCTAATCCGTGATGCGGGTCACACGTACTGGTAGCTAATCAACTACGCAGCTCGCATCCCAACATGTATTGCAACCATGTTGCGTGTTCCCGTGATAGGGTCTAGGAGAATATCATGATACTCTCACAGAGTTGGTGAGTCTGTAACCCTAAGTTATTTATACTAACTGTCAACATATCAGTTGACTGTACCAGCAGAGACAGTCTCAGGTACACATAGTATATGAAATTCAGTAACAAGAGTATATAGCAATATTGAGAATTTAAACAGTAAACTTGGCAAGGTATACTTGCTTACTCCCTGATAGTGTTGATAACCTGATCTCACAGTCAGGGTTGAGGGTGCTTGTGACAGGGGGTCACTGGTGGTGCTGGAGTTGGTTTCTGTTAAAACAGACAGGGTTTGTAAATATCATGATTGTAATATAAGGTATATATATATATATATATATATATATATATATATATATATATATATATATATATATATATATATATATATATATATATATAATATAGATATTTATATAAGGATATAATATATATACAGCAGTATATATAGTATATAAAGAACAAAAAAAATACAGGTATTATAATAGTAGCAGGGTATATCCACTGCCATATATATATATAATAATATAATATTATCAGGGTGTATCCGCTGATATATAATAATATAATAATCAGGGTATATCCACTGATATATAATAATATAATAATCAGGGTATATCCACTGATATATAGATAAATTGAAATGACAGGGCAGAAAGTAAATACATATATATCTATGTACTGTTTTATACAGTACCATATATAGTATATATATATATAATAAATTGAAGACTGTGAAAGAATTGAAAATATACATATATAATATATATAAGCTGTATTATCCAGCTGAATATTAATATATATATATATATATAGATTATATATATATATATATATATATATATATATATATATATATATATATAATATATATATATATATATATATATATATATATATATATATATAATAAATGCAGGAAATATATTAAGTGCAGAAAATAGATAAAGAAAAAAATGTATAGTATACATAGATACTATATTATATATATGTAGTATACATATCATATATAACTATATATATATATATAAATATATGTACCCACATATTTATATATACTATATATATATATATATATATATATATATATATATATATATATATATATATATATATATATATATATATATATATATATATATATATATATATATATATATATATATATATATATATATATATATATATATAAACAGAATAAAATGCATATATATATATTAATAATTATTACATAATTTTATATAGTATATATAAATATATATATATATATATATATATATATATATATATATATATATATATATATATATATATATATATATATATATATATATATATATATATATACATATATACATATTTACATATATAAAGATATATGTATAGAGTTATATATATATATATATAATATAGTATAATATACTATAAATAATAGTATATAACATATATATATATAAATATACATATATACATATTAATATACATATATATATATATACATATATATATATACATATATATACATATACGTATACATATAGGAATATATATATAAATACATATATATTAGGTTTAGGTAATATACCCTCTGACAGGTGGGGTCCACACGTCGTCAACGGCGGTTGGACGGCGGCGGAGCTGGCAGGAGGCGGCCGGAGAAGCAGGAACAACAGCAGTAGCTTCTAGCAGCAGTAGCAGCAACAGTTGAGTGCGGGGGCTGCCGGCGGCGGAGGAGTGGCGGAGGTGGCCGGGCAGGGTGCGGGATCGACGGAGGAAGGAGGGGCGGTCAGGTTGGTGGTGGTGGCGGAGGTCCACGACGGCGGTGGTGGCGGCTAGAGGCCGTCGGAGGTGGAGGGGTCGGTTAGGGTTAGGGAAGTGGGGAGGAGCTGCGGGGGCTCTGGCCGGCGGAGGCGGCGTCGTGGGGCGGTGAAGGGTGGTGGTCCGGTGGAGGGAAGGGTGGCGAGTCGAGTGGTGGGGTTGGTGGCGGTGCACGGTGGCGGAGGGTGGCGCAGGGGGTGGTTCGGGTGGTGATGGTTGCTGTGGGCAGTGAGGGAGTGGGGAGGTTGCGGGGGCTCTGGCCGGCGGAGTAGGGTGGTGCAGGCGGTGGGGATTGGCCGGAGGGAAGAGGGGGTCAGGGCGGAGGGTTGGCCGGAGTTGGGTGGCCGGTGGTGGTCGGAGAGGAGAGCTGTGGGAGTTTGAATGGGAGGGGGTTAGGGTTTATATAGGGGTTAGGATCAATGGCAGTTTGGTAAATAAGTGGAAGTCTAGGGTTATTTTGGTAAATTTGATTTTTGGATATTTTTGACTGAAATTTCTAGATGTTTTGGGTGGGTCCCATACACCTATTCACTAACCAATAGGATTATGCCACCTTATATGTAATTTTGCATAAAACCCCCTAACTTTTCATAATTTGCATAAAAGCATGAAATTGGTATTTTGCGTAATTCCGCAATTTACCTGATTTTAAATACTGATTTCCCGAAATACTAAATTGTACAAAATGGGGGAAATAGCTGGGGAAAATGTTTTGGGAGGTGTGGGGATGAGTCTGGGCAGTTGCAGGGTCTGATTCTGTAGGTGATACGGGTCCTCGTTTTTATTAATTAATAAATACTGCGCACGATGCTCACTAATTATTTAGGGGCAGTTAGGGTCATAATTTCTCTACGGTGTCAATACGATAATTGTAATACAATTAGATTAGAATATTATTATATTTTTGTTTGGGCAAAATAGGTGCCTACAGGTCCTCAAATTTCTAGGGGTACAGAGATGGGTAAAGAGCAGAATTTTAAATAGGAAATAAATACGTACGTCTGTAACGATATTTGTGTGACTAAAACGAAGCACCAAACAAGGTTTCTAGGAGTTGCACAAAATATAGGAAAAATAGTCTAACAAGTCTAGGGCAGGGTTGTGGACTTTGTTTAGGATTTAACAGCTAGTGTGATGTCCTAATTAATTGTGTAACAGACATGTGCACAATCAACAGAATATATAATAAATAAATTTTAAAAAAGTTGCAATAATTCTAATTAGTCAAAACTAATCCTAAATTACTGAAATCTGGTCGAGGGAGTTTACAATCTTCCCTCCTTAGAATATTTTGTCCTCGAAATAAAAACAAACATATAATGAGAATGAAATATTGATTTAGGACATAAAATGATTAATGATTGAGTTGGAAATATTGGACATACCCTGGTTTGGAAATAGTTGGGGGTAACGCTGTCGAATATCCTCTTCTCGTTCCCAGGTGGATTCACCTGGTGCATGATGTCTCCATGCAACACGAACGAGAGGAATAGTCTGGCCTCGCAACACCTTCTCGCTACGGTCTAAGATCTCTACAGGTTCCTCCTGGTATGATAGGCTTGGGCCGACGGTGATCTCTGAATGGTCCAGTACATGACTTGGGTCTGGAATGTATCTCCTCAGCTGAGATACGTGGAAGACGTCATGCACTCCTTCCAAGGTCTGAGGTAGAGCTAGTCTGTAAGCAACTTCTCCGACGCGTTCCAACACATCGAAGGGTCCAATGTACCTTGGACTCAGTTTTCATCTTCCTCCAAATCTGATAGTACCTCGGGTGGGTGAAATCTTCAAGAATACATGCTCTCCCACTTGGAACTCTAGAGGTCGTCGATGAATGTTGGCCCAGTGCTTCTGTCTGTCTTGTGCAGCTCGTAGGTGTCCCTGGATCTTCTTTACTTTCTCTACCGTACGAATAATCAGTTCTGGTCCTAAGATCTGTCTCTCGCCAACATCGCTCCAGCATACTGGGGAACGACATTTCCTTCCATACAAAGCTTCAAAGGGAGCCATTTGGATGCTCGCTTGATAGCTGTTGTTGTAGGAAAATTCCACCAGGTGTAGATGATCTTCCCATGATCCGCTGAAATCAAGCATGCAGGCTCTCAGCATATCTTCAAGTGTCTGGATGGTGCGTTCTGATTGGCCATCTGTTTGCGGGTGATACGAGGTGCTGAACTTGAGGCGGGTACCAAGACTTTCTTGCATACTTCGCCCGAAGTAAGATGTAAACCTCGTATCCCTGTCAGATACTATGCTGACTGGTACTCCATGCAGTCGCACTATCTCCTTCATGTACATGTCCGCCAAGATTTCTGTAGATTGTCCGACTCTAAAAGGTAGGAAATGTGCAGCCTTTGTGAGTCTATCTACGATTACCCATACAGCATTACGACCACTGGGACTTCTTGGGAAGCCCGTAACAAAGTCCATCGTAATGTGCTCCCATTTCCACTCGGGTATTGGGAGGGGTTAAAGTAGACCGGCAGATCTCTGATGTTCAGCTTTGACTTGCTGACACACCAGGCATTTAGCCACAAAGCGTGCTATCTCTCGCTTCATTCCATGCCACCAGTAATATTGTCGCAGATCTCTGTACATCTTTGTGCCTCCTGGATGTATAGAGTATGTTGAGCTATGAGCTTCTGACATCAGCTCTTCACGAAGTTCTCCATTTGGAACATAAAGACGATCACCACATCTTAGAGTCCCATCTTCGTGTATGCAACATCCTGTCTGGATTCCAGCCTCTGTTCTTTGGTGAAGCCTCTGAAATCTTGCATCTGTTGGTAGAGCAGCTTTGATTCTTTCGACCAAGGTTGATTGTAGCTGGTAGTTTGATAATTGGCCGTCAATTATTGGCATAATGATCTTTATTCCCAATTTTACTAGATCTTTCAGCAGGCCTGGTTGGGTGATCATAAAGAATGCCGAGGGTCTTCTGCTTAGTGCATCAGCTACTACATTTGCCTTCCCTGGATGGTACTGCAAATCGATCTCGAAATCCGTCATCACTTCGAGCCATCGTCTTTGTCTCAGATTTAGGTCCTTCTGGGTGTAGACGTATTTTAGGCTCTTGTGATTGGTGAATATCTCCACTCGTTCGCCGTATAGATAATGTCTCCATAGTTTCAGGGCGAAGATGACTGCGGCAAGCTCCAGATCGTGAGTGGGGTAATTCTTCTCATGAGTCCTCAGTTCTCTTGAGGCATAAGCTACAATATTCCCATGTTGCATTAAGACACAACCCAATCCTTTTCCGGATGCATCGCTATAGATTACGAAACCTCCGGATCCAGATGGTATAGTCAAGATGGGGGCAGTAGTTAGACGCTTCTTCAACTCATCAAAAGTTGTCTGGCATTCCTCAGTCCAGATGAACTCCTGATCCTTGCGGGTAAGACGGGTAATTGGTTCCGCGATTCGTGCAAAGTTTTCTACGAACCTCCGGTAATATCCGGCAAGTCCTAGAAAGCTTCTCACCTCTGAGACGTTGGTCGGGGTTGGCCACGTCTCGACAGATGAGATCTTTGCTGGGTCCACCGAGATGCCTTCTCCTGTGATAACGTGTCCAAGAAAAGCGACACGATCAAGGAAGAACTCGCACTTGCTCATCTTAGCATAAAGGTTCTCTCGTCTCAGCGTCTCTAGCACCAATCTTAAGTGCTCTTCATGCTCCTCGTGGCTCTTTGAATACACCAAAATGTCGTCGATAAAGACTACCACAAACTGGTCCAGATATTGGTGGAAGACTCTGTTCATCAGGTTCATGAATACGGCAGGTGCATTAGTTAGTCCAAAAGGCATCACCAGGAACTCGTAATGACCATAACGAGTTCTGAATGCTGTCTTTGGAATATCTTCTCTCCGTACTTTGACCTGATGATAGCCTGATCTCAAGTCTATTTTTGAGAATACCACAGCTCCCGTCAGTTGGTCAAATAGATCGTCAATTCGCGGCAAGGGGTATTTGTTTTTGATTGTCAGAGCGTTGAGGGCTTTGTAATCAATACACATGCGATATGTTCCGTCCTTCTTTGGTACAAACAACACTGGTGCTCCCCAGGGTGATGTACTAGGACGAACAAATCCCTTGATCTGTAATTCCTCCAGTTGCAGCTTCAGCTCGTCAAGTTCCTTCTTCGCCAGTCGGTACACATTTGAGGATACCGGTGCAGCTCCGGGTATCAACTCAATAGTGAATTCTACTTCTCTGTCAGGCGGTAAGCCTGACAATTCCTCCGGGAATACGTCTTCGAATTCTGCAATGATTGCTGGGGGTTCTTTCTCCATCGCTATGTAAGCTCTAGGAGTCTGGCCTACTCCTTGCTCGATGGTACCTCGTACGTATTCAAACTCCGGGTGTCCCGGTAGTCTAAAGATGATACTACCTTTTCGGCAGTCTAGGATAGCATTATTCTGGATTAACCAGTCCATGCCTAAGACGACGTCGAAATTTGGCATAGGGAGTACCAAAAATCGCACTCTTAGCTCTCTACTACAAACAACTATTGAACATGTTTCAATAATGTTGGTAACTGAAACAATACCTCCTCCAGTAAGAATTTTCCAACACTTAGGTAGTGGAGAAGTGGCTAGTTTGTGCATGGCTACGAAATTACTAGATATGAATGACAGGGTTGCGCCAGAATCAAATAATGCAGTTGCAGGTAATGATGCAACTAAAATGGTACCTGCGATGGTTTCACCTTCGGGTTCTCCGGCAACTGCAGCTAAAGCAAAGGGTTGTCCGTGCCTTTGTCTTCCAGATTGTTGTCTAGCCTTGTTGAATTGGGCCTCCTGAGTGGCCAGGGGTGCTCCTCTCTGATATCCCCCAGATGTTGAGGGTAGCATCTTCTGGGCTTGTGATCCTGGCTTCTGTCCGTGCTGAGGTGATGTATCTTTGCGTTGTGGGCAGTCTCTGGCCATATGCTGGCTTGCTCCACATACTAGGCATAATCCTAGCTTCTTTCTGCAGTCATTGATATAATGCCCCTTCTTGCCACAAAAGTGACAAGTCGGGAGCTCATTCTTCTGGTAAGGCCCCGTTGTCTGCTGCGTCTGATGTTGTGGACGACGCATAGGTCCTCCTGCTCCTTGCTGGTTTTTGGCCGGGAAGGTTGGATTCGGGCGTCTTGTTCCTCGGCCAATTGCTTCTTGCAACCTTGCTTCTGTAAGAACCTCCTCGTAGGAGATCCTGGACTGCGCCGTCGTATATCTTTGGAGCTCTTGGGTGAGACCGCGGTGGAATCTCTTGGCCTTCTCTAGCTCGTTCGGTATCAGATTGGCACCGAATCGACTCAGTCGGCAGAACTCGGCATCGTAGGCATCGACGGACATGTTCCCTTGTTCCAGGTGCAGGAACTGGGAATATAGTGCATCTTGGACTTTTGCGGGGAAGTACTTGGCATTGAAGTGCTCCAAGAATTGTTTCCAAGTCTGGTCTTTGCCGATGCTACGCTCTATGGATTCCCACCAGTGATGGGCGTTGCCGAGGAGTTGGGCCCTCACAGCGGTCATCCATAGGTCGGGGGTAAGTTGCGAACCTTCCAATAGCATCTCTGTGTTGGAGATCCAGTCGGAGATCTCCTCTGGGGTTTCGCTGCTTTTAAAGATTTTTGGGGTCATCTGGCGGAAACCTCGTACTGTGCCTACTGGCTGGACAGGTACTGGTGCCGGGGCAGTGGTTCTCTCCAAGGCCGCCATCAACGTCTGTCTCAAGGCCTCAGTCTGTTGCCACTGAGATTGTCTCAGGGCTTCAGTCTGCTGCCACTGAGTTTGCATCATAGCTTGGAGGAACTGGAACATTTGAGTTTGTCCCTCAAGCTGCGGCATCTGGGCAGGGAAGACGGGAGGTGGAGGCAAAGGTGTCTCCGCCTGCGGTGTTGATGTTTGCCCTTCATGTTGAGCTGGTGTTCCTGTCTGGGCAGGATCCTGGGGAAGGTATGGAGTCGGTGGGTAGACCAACATCCTTCTAGGGGATTGGTCTCTCGGGGTGGACGGAGTTCCTTGGACATTGGCCGAGGGGTCTGTTGCTTGGTCAGCCCCATCAATCGCATGTTTCCCGGGTATGTCCATATTTCTGAAGAAAATAGAATAATTAGAAAGCATAAAGGAGATAATGAATAATAATCAAGCAGGATGCAATAAAGAATTATTCAAAGATGGTGTCAGTGTGGATGAGACCTAGTATTCCTATTCTATTGCAGGCTTGCTGGGCATGTCATCATACCACTAGCAATAAATATGACCTGCATGGGCCACCACTAAAACCATGTCATGCCCCAGTCCCAAAATATTAGGAACTAGGCCACGTGTCACTGGCCAGCTGACATGTCACTAAGGGCTTTTTGAATGGACCCAAAGGAACGTGCTACGCTGTCCTAAAATACTACATGTAAAACACAGTCAAATCTATCTCATCCACAACAAAATGTCAGAAAAGCAAGTGCTGAACATATATATAACTGAGTCTGATACAGTACACAACTGGTGAGAATACAAGCCTACTACAAAAACTGATAATAGCGCAGAAAAATCAGATAGACTAAGCAGCGTCTATCTGAGAAAAACATCTCCATCTCCAGGTGACAGGCCTCTAGGGTCAAGCATACTCTGAGGGTGTCTCCTCGAGCTCCTCCTCGGTAGCACATCTGGCCTCCTGATCAGGGCCGTACACAGTGGGTAGAAAGCCTCGTCTAGATCTGGCAGGGAACTAGGTCCTCAGTGGGACATAACAAGATACAGAAAATGACATGCCATGTATGTAAATACTGAATAAAGAAAATAAATACAGGGTGCTAACCATTCTAAGTGAAATGCAAGTAAAGACCTTGTAGTACGCATGGAAAAGTGTAGGCTTGACATATGCTGACTTAATTCACCAATCGTGTTGACTGGCTAGTATATGTGTCATATGCCCCCGGACACACGGGTAGCTCTGCAATCGACCATCTCCGAGGAGCATGGTACGAAGGATAAAAGACTCATGGAGGGGTATCCCATACGTCCACTAGTTATCTTTCCCATCCCAATGAAACTAAATGTCGTACTTTTCCTGAATTATTCTAATCCATGATGCGGGTCACACGTACTGGTAGCTAATCAACTACGCAGCTCGTATCCCAACATGTATTGCAACCATGTTGCGTGTTCCCGTGATAGGGTCTAGAAGAATATCAGGATACTCTCACAGAGTTGGTGAGTCTGTAACCCTAAGTTATTTATACTAACTGTCAACATATCAGTTGACTGTACCAGAGACAGTCTCAGGTACACATAGAATATGAAATTCAGTAACAAGAGTATATAGCAATATTGAGAATTTAAACAGTAAACTTGGCAAGGTATACTTGCCTACTCCCTGATAGTGTTGATAACCTGATCTCACAGTCAGGGTTGAGGGTGCTTGTGACAGGGGGTCACTGGTGGTGCTGGAGTTGGTTTCTGTTAAAACAGACAGG
>JAYESA010000004.1:307072545-307080045 GCA_036927795.1 Iris macrosiphon
AACAGAATAAAATGCATATATATATATATTAATAATTATTACATAATTTTATATAGTATATATATATATATATATATATAAATATATATATATATATATATATATATATATATATATATATATACATATATACATATTTACATATATAAATATATATGTATAGAGTTATAGATATATATATATATATATAATATATATACAGTATAATATACTGTAAATAATAGTATATAACATATATATATATATATAAATATACATATATACATATTAATATACATATATATATACATATATACATATACATATAGGAATATATATATAAATACATATATATTAGGTTTAGGTAATATACCCTCTGACAGGTGGGGTCCACACGTCGTCAACGGCGGGAGGACGGCGGCGGAGCTGGCCGGAGGCGGCCGGAGGAGCAGGAACATCAGCAGTAGCTGCTAGCAGCAGTAGCAGCAACAGTTGAGTGCGGGGGCTGCCGGCGGCGGAGGAGTGGCGGAGGTGGCCGGGCAGGGTGCGGGATCGACGGAGGAAGGAGGGGCGGTCAGGTTGGTGGTGGTGGCGGAGGTCCACGACGGCGGTGGTGGCGGCTAGAGGCCGTCGGAGGTGGAGGGGTCGGTTAGGGTTAGGGAAGTGGGGAGGAGCTGCGGGGGCTCTGGCCGGCGGAGGCGGCGTCGTGGGGCGGTGAGGGGTGGTGGTCCGGTGGAGGGAAGGGTGGCGAGTCGAGTGGTGGGGTTGGTGGCGGTGCACGGTGGCGGAGGGTGGCGCACGGGGTGGTTCGGGTGGTGATGGTTGCTGTGGGCAGTGAGGGAGTGGGGAGGTTGCGGGGGCTCTTGCCGGCGGAGCAGGGTGGTGCAGGCGGTGGGGCTTGGCCGGAGGGAAGAGGGGGTCAGGGCGGAGGGTTGGCCGGAGTTGGGTGGCCGGTGGTGGTCGGAGAGGAGAGCTGTGGGAGTTTGAATGGGAGGGGGTTAGGGTTTATATAGGGGTTAGGATCAATGGCAGTTTGGTAAATAAGTGGAAGTCTAGGGTTATTTTGGTAAATTTGATTTTTGGATATTTTTGAATGAAATTTCTGGATGTTTTGGGTGGGTCCCATACACCTATTCACTAACCAATAGAATTATGCCACCTTACATGTAATTTTGCATAAAAACCCCTAACTTTTCATAATTTGCATAAAAGCATAAAATTGGTATTTTGCGTAATTCCGCAATTTACCTGATTTTAAATACTGATTCCCCGAAATACTAAATTGTACAAAATGGGGGAAATAGCTGGGGAAAATGTTTTGGGAGGTGTGGGGATGAGTCTGGGCAGTTGCAGGGTCTGATTCTGTAGGTGATACGGGTCCTCGTTTTATTAATTAATAAATACTGCGCACGATGCTCACTCATTATTTAGGGGCAGTTAGGGTCATAATTTCTCTACGGTGTCAATACGATAATTGTAATACAATTAGAGTAGAATATTATCGTATTTTTGTTTGGGCAAAATAGGTGCCTACAGGTCCTCAAATTTTTAGGGGTACAGAGATGGGTAAAGAGCAGAATTTTAAATAGGAAATAAATGCGTACGTCTGTAACGATATTTGTGCGACTAAAATGAAGCACCAAACAAGGTTTCTAGGAGTTGCACAAAATATAGGAAAAATAGTCTAACAAGTCTAGGGCAGGGTTGTGGACTTTGTTTAGGATTTAACAGCTAGTGTGATGTCCTAATTAATTGTGTAACAGACAAGTGCACAATCAACAGAATATATAATAAATAAATTTTTAAAAAGTTGCAATAATTCTAATTAGTCAAAACTAATCCTAAATTACTGAAATCTGGTCGAGGGAGTTTATAGTTATCATTATTATATTGCTCATCCGTTTGGAGTTGAGATCTTGACAGGTACCTATATTGATTGTGTGAGATTGTTAGCTAGATAGTAGACCTAAACATCGTTCTACCGCCGATGCTGCGGCGTAGGCTGGACGTACCCATGACTCATGCCCGATTTTTCGGGTGCGGGTCATGACAACAATGCCATCTACTTTGTTGATTACAAAAAAATATGACAGATATTTGGACAAAAATGACAGATATTTGGACTCTTAGAACAAAAATGAGGCACATGCCTGAGCAAAGCAAGACATATATAATTAAAAGAAAATATAGGTCCTATGATCTCCGCTTTTGATTACTATGATCATAATTGCAGTAAATTTACCAACTGTTAAGAGTTATGTGGCCACGTCATCTACTTTGTTGTTGTTGACATTCATGTCTAGAGGTGCCACTGTTTTGCTTATGCTAAAGAACTCATCTACTTTGTTGTTGTTGTTTAGACTTTCTATAATAAGATAGATATTTGGACATTGTTGTGCTCTGTAGGTTCCAGTGTCCATTGTCAATTATTTTGCCTCTTCTAGAAAAATATATTTCAAGTTGGTCATCAAAGATGGATCCAACTTTGTGGTCATGCTTGACAAATAAAAATTCCAACAAAATGTGTACTTCAAGATCTGGAAGTCTTTTGTGCTTCTTGACTAGTGGCTTTTTAAGTTTGAAATGATTTTAGATTCTACTTGAGTAATGGTAAAGAGATGAAATATAGCTACATGGATAATGTACTTGACATTCGCTTCCTTCTCCAAGCAATTATTTTTGGCTGCATGTAGTTTGAGTTTACAACACTTCAAATCTCCATCAAGGTTCCATGATCACCTATTCTTCCTAAACTTGTATACTTATCTTTTTTAAATGCATATCATGGCCAGTACACATTCTTTCTTGATATACCTGTCCGTTTAAGCAGAATGTTTGTTTTTGCTTTTATGTGAAGACCATTTAAGCAGAATGTCTGCTAATCTTTGATTCTTTTGGTACTACTTCTTAGCCTTAGAGCTTGCAGTTTACAAAACAGATAGCATCGTAAATGCTAATCTGCCTGATATAAATGGTGTGGCATATGAAGACCCTGACGGGGAGGCTGTAGCGATGATTGAAGAATCTCCATCAGGTGCTTACTGAGTTAGTACAATTAATTAGTTGCTATAAATGTTCTATATATTTCATTAGGTAAAATATATGTCGTATTTTGGAGTTTTGATGTAGATCTCTTATCAATACCTCAATATTATGGCAGACAAACTATATGTAATTGAACAAATACTTGAATCTAAATGGCATGGAGAAGTAAGAAGTCTGATGCAACATAGAGTAAATTGTATGGAGAATATCATAAGTAGTCAGATGCAATGTAGAAACACTTGCACTTTAACATAAAGATTAAAAGAGAGAGGAAAAGACCGATAACTCTGCTGTCCATTAGGGAAGTCCATGAGCACTTCTACCAAATGTAAATAGTCCCTTGTGTTAATCAAAGTTTTTCTTTAGTAACTTGACATTGTTTTGTAGGTATTTTTCGTTGCTGGAGCTGGAATCCTGGGTCACTAATTTCGTTTCTGGAGCTAGAAGCCTAAAAAGCAGTCAACTAGCGTGTGGTTGAATGTTACTGATTACTTCTCACTAGTTATTTAGAAATCCTACCTTCTGTACAATACAATCCATGTTGCCTTTATAATGGCTGTTGTCACCACCCCATTTTCAGAGCCGGATATTTTTTTTATTTTAATTTAGTTAATTATGTATTATTTATAATTAATTGTATTTATATTTAATTAGTGATTGTATTATTTTTTATTTGATTGTTTTAGGATTTTGGCTAGCCTGGACCCATGTCAGACCCTAGTGGACCCATGTCCGACCCAGCCCACACCCTTGTGAGACCTATTTTTGGGTTTAGAATATTTATTATATTTTTAGTGGGTTAGTTGGAGAGATTTGGAGTTAGTTTGAGTGCTTTTGGAACCCGGAACCCAAACTCAAGTTAGGAGTGGGCATTTTGGGTATTTTGGAGACTTGTAAACCCTTTATTATGCTAGACCCGACCCTATTCCCCTCATTTCCAGCCGATCACAGCAGCCCCAGCCCCTCCCCACCTCATTTCTTCACTTCTTCTTCTTCTTCTTCTTCTTCTTCTTCTTCTTCTTCTTCTTCTTCTCCACTACTTCTTCTTCTTCCTTTCTCCTTCCCACTTCCAAACAAGTAAGTTTCTCCATTTTCTCTCCTTCCTCCTTCCATTTCTTCTACTTATGTGAACCATAACCCTACATTCTTCCCTAACCTAGGTGGGTAGAGCTTAGATTTGGTATTTGAGCTAGATTTGGGAGCTTGGAAGCTTGGTTTGGTGGATTTGGAGCATTTTGGAGATTTTGGCTTGGGATTCCAACTCCCAAGAGGTAAACCCTAATTTCCCCCCTTGTAATTACTTTTATATAGTGTAATTAATAGTTTAGAACCTTCCTAGACCTTAGGGCTACCGGTGGGAGGAAGTTGGAACTAGTTTGGTTGGGTTTAGAGACTTTAACACTAGGTTTTGTGTCAATTTCGGGTGGAATCCTAATTTGGCCCAATTTTGGGTGATGCCCTAGGTTAGACGGACCTACGTAGACGTTGTCGGGTGTCTTGAGGGTGAGGGCGTGTCTCTGTTCGGACACGGGAAGTCGTGTCGCGGAGAAACGGGCGTTTCGGGCGTTTTCGGGATTTTCGTCGTCGCCGGTTCTAAGTGCGTGCGCGTTTTCGCCACGGGCCTAGAATCGACGCGGTAAAATTTTTTCTAGGATCTAGGCATCGTTTAGAACCCGTAGGTAAATTTTGGGCCGATTCCGAGTTGGTTTGGTGTGCGTTTCAAGAGATTTTCCGAACCGCACACTGCGTGTTCGTCGAAATGACCGAACGGCCATTTCGACTTGGTTTCCTAGTTTCGGGCTTGTGCGCGTGTTGGGTTAGTATCGGGGAGTGTGTGCTAGAATTCTTGGGCTATATTTTATATATT
The DNA here is from genome assembly GCA_036927795.1 of Iris macrosiphon. Lineage (NCBI taxonomy): Eukaryota > Viridiplantae > Streptophyta > Magnoliopsida > Asparagales > Iridaceae > Iris > Iris macrosiphon. The sequence goes on from JAYESA010000004.1 coordinate 307,077,437, forward strand.
TATAGATGTTTGTGCGTGTCGGGGTCGTTGGGCGTGCGTTGGTGAGCGTTGTGGGCGTTGTGTGCGTTGTGTTGTGTGTTGTGTTTATATATATATATATATATGTATATATATATTTGTGTGTGTTTCTATATATATATATATTTATATATGTATGTGTTTTTATGGATATGTGAGTGTGTTAGTGAGTGCTTGTGTGAGTGTGTGTTGGTGCTAGTGTATGTGTGTAGGTGAGTGTGTGTGTGTGTGAGTGTTTATATATATATATATATATATATATATATATATATATATATATATATATATATATATGAGTTTGTGTGTATATATGTATATATATTTATATATATATGTATTTGTGTGTGTGGTTATGTATTAGTGAGAGTGTGTGTTAGTGTGTGTGAGAGTGTGTGTGAGGGTGTGTGAGAGTGAGTGTGTGTGAGTGAGGGTATATATATATATATGTTTGAGTGTGAGTGTGTATATGTATATATATATTAGTGTGTATATATATATATATATGAGTGTATATATATATATATATATAGGTATGTGTCTAAATATGTATTAGTGTGTGTGTGTTTATGCATAAGTTTGTGTGTATTTATATATGTTAGTGTTTGTGTGTGTATATATATATATATGTGTTAGTGTGTGTAGATATATAAATATATATAGAGTGTGTGTGTTTATATATATGGTTGTATATATATATATATATATATATATATATATATATATATATATATAGATAGATAGATATATGTATATATATGTGTGTCTGTATATAGGTGTGTGTGTGTGCTCGTGTGTGTGGCGAACCGAGGGGGGGAGATGCACAGCCAGCAGCAGCAGCAGCTACTGCTTCACTGCAGCAGCAGCACAGCAGCAGCAGAAGCCAGCAGCAACAGCAACAATATGAAGCAGCAACAGCAGCAGTAGCAGTATACAGCAGTAGCAACGCAGCATGTAAGGCCAGCAGCAGCTGCAGTACGAGCTAGAGCAGCAGCAGCAGCATTCGCAGGGAGGTAGTAGAGAGATAGTTAGATTGCTAGATAGATGGTTTAATTGATAGTTAGATAGATAAGTTGATAGATAGATAATAAGATAGATAGATAGTTAGATAGATAGCTATTAGTTAGATAGGTAAATAGATATATAGTTACTTAGATAAATAGGTAGCTAGATAGATACGTAGATAACTAGATAGGTAATAGATAGGTAGATAGATAGTTATATCTATCTAAGATATAGATATCTATATACCTATAGTTATATATTTATGAGTTGGGTAAGGTATGTATGGGTATGTGTATATGTGTGTGGATATCTATATATATATGAATAGATACTTAGATATGTATATATATGATATATGATATATATATATATATATATATATTTTCTAGCCTCAATTAATAACTAGGTATATATTTATTAGCCTAATAACTAGTTAGAGGGGTTTGAGAGCGGTATCTCAATACCTTGAGATACCGAGGTATCTCAATACCTTGAGATATCCAAGGTATTGAGTTTCGAGCGGGGTATTTGAGCAATAGCCTAGGAATAGTATTGGAGTGATTTTTATATGCTTATGTGTATATATTTACGCGTGCTAGCATAGGTTTTAGCGGGTTTAGGCGGGGTGCGTGGCCTAGGTTGAGGTATCGGATACCGAGGGTATCCCGGTATCTCAAGGAGGCGAGTTTGAGGGTTTATTAGCCTAATGAGCTCGGTTTGACCTAGAATTTCAGGAGCACCCTAGTTTGACCTAGACTTGACCATAGTTGACTCGGTTGACCGCCAAAGTCAACTTTTGACCTAGTTTTGACCCAGAGTTAACTTTTTGATCCAGAGTTGACTTTTTGACCCAGATTTTACCGGTTTGACCCGTTTGACCTAGAACGACCATAGAAGCCTATTTTTAGTTATTTTATATCTGTTTAACTCATTAGAAGCCCTGTTTAACCTTGCTTTTTGTAATAGGTCCTTGCGACACCGGTTCGGATCGCCAGTTGCTCAGGACGACAGGCGAGTACATTCTCTGATAGTTTTCATTATCTGATGATTATTATGATTCAACTTCTAGTATAGTATCATCTGATTATTCTGGCACAACACGGGACACTGACTGGTATTTCTGGATTTATTTACTGACACGTATATTTCATATTTCTGGCCTCTATTCTGGAATCACTACTGGCATCACCTACAGGCATCACTCATGTTCAGGCTGGACTCATCTTGATTTACGTGTCGGGTCTTGGATTCACTTGTATTAGTCGGGGCGGAGAAATACTCGAGTAGACATGTAAACATTTCCATCTGGAATCATCAGGAATCACTCCCTCTGGTCTAATCTGGAATGATAGCAGCCGCGCACCCAGTGCGCGGTGAGCCGTACTTAACCCTAGCCGTTTACATGTCGAAACAAGTATTTCAAAGACACCGAGTTCATTCTTTATAGTCTGGACTCTGTTGCATTTCTTGCTGGTCTCACTTACATGTTTCTGGACTTGACTCACTACATGTATTTCATGCTGGACTCACTACACATTCTTGTGCACAGACTTGATCTTAGCTTAGATTTCCTGTATTTTGCAGTTATT